>JAHLJT010009436.1:240562689-240588993 GCA_031308135.1 Acheta domesticus
TTACAACTCTCCATTTGCTTTGTTGACTTACATCTAATACTATAAACTAAATCTATTGAACACTACAATTGACGAGGGGACTCACCGAGCACCTCTAAGAAGCATTAATATTTGCAAAAATGTTTAGGAATGAGTGGATAGGATATCTATTTTTTATTCTTGTTGGGGTTTCATTATATTTACCTATGCTGATGTGTCTATCTTGGTTGATGAGGGTTAGATTGGAAGAGAAGTTATTGGCAAGGAAGGCTATGTGGTGTGCGATGGGATTAAGGGTAAATTCGTGGTGTAATTGCTTATTGGAAATAAACCAAGGGGGCTTGAGTGATGGTTATTAGGAATTTGTTTTGAATTATCTGTATTTTGTTGACGTTCTATTTAGCCGCATTCGTCCAAGTTGGACAAGAGTACAGAAGAAGAGGTCTTCAGATGGTTTTATACAGATGGTGCTAATGCGTAGTGAGAGTTTTACTGTGATTGAAGAGTGGTTTTAACTGTATTAATTTGTCTTTGGATAGTTGAACATTGATGCCTATGTGTATTTTCCAACTCAATGTTGAGTCCGTATGGAGACCAAGGTATTTACGACGGCATTGTTATGGGGATTCCAAGGGATTATGTTGTTGTTCATTTTAACGGATTGGGGAAGGAATATGTTCTGAAAGTGAAGACTTTAGCTGTAGATTTCGAGGGGGTTGATTTTGATTTTCCATTACGTTGCCCAAGTTTCTATTTCATTTAAATGGGATTGAATTTCGTTGGCTATGTAATTAATTGAGGAGTGGGACATGTAGATTACCGTATCGTCTGCAAATGGGCTATGTAAGTAAATCTTGATGTAGGTATATCTGCTGTATACAAGTTGTAAAGTAACGGAGAGAGAGGTGATCCTTGAGGTAGTCCGGCTGTCATCGGTCGGGGGTTAGAATTTTGATTTTCTACTGCAACTGAGGAAGTTCTATTGGTTAGGAAGCTTTTAATTATTTTGAAGAGGTACGTAGGGGTGCCTAATCATAAGAGTTTATAGTTTAGTCCTTCATGCCATACCCGGTCAAAAGCTTTAGCAATGTCCATGAAAACTGCTATTGAGATTTTTTTTGGAAGGAGTGGTAATGTTCAGTATGCGCAAAAGTTGATGTGCTGTGAATAGTTTATTAGTGAACCCAAATTGATAGAATGATATGAGGTGTGCTTTTTAAAGTAATGTTTAATATTGTTAGAATTAATTTCTCAAAACTTTTTGCTAATGTGGGGAGGATACTTATTGGCCTATAGTTGTCAGGGATGCTATGATTCTTATTGGGTTTAAGGATCGGAAGGATGATAGAATGTTTCCAGGTATTAGGGTAGTATCCAGTTCTTAAAGATGAGTTGTATGTGTTTACAATGAAAGCTATGACAGAATTGGATAGGTTTTTGAAAATTACATTGTTTATTTTATCGTGACCGGGGGCTCTTTTTATTTGGAAGCGATTTGATAACTTTTAGTTTCATGTCGAGTGATGTAATTATAATTAGGGAAATTCGCGACGAGTTGAATTTGAGTGTGATCTGGGTGGTGAGATGTGAGGTTTGGTGTGAAAGTTGAGGCGAAATGGTCGGCTAATACTTCCGTTTTATCAGCAATTGCGTGTTTTTTCCCATTTGAAGTAGTTAGTGGGGGATTATAGTTTTTTTCTTGAGTATTCTTTTCGTGAAATTCCAAAGTGAGTCATTACTTGTATTTAATGAATGTATCATATTATTGTATTTAGTTTGTTTGTAGTGTTCTAGTGATTTTCTACTGATTTTGGTTAGAGTATTGAGTTTTTTAATGAGGGGATTCCAAGCGCCATCAATAATCTCCTGGTTTTATTTTTAGTTTCTATGATTTTGATAATGCTTTGTGGTACTTTGATGTGTTTGCGAAGAATGATCGGTCTTTCAGGGTTGAGTTTGCCTATTGTGTTAATTATTATGTTATTTAGTTGAATTACTGCCTGCTCTCTTTCCGCTGGTGAGTTAAGTATTTTAAAATTGGGTATTTGTTTTTGCATTACATTTTTAATTTAGTCCAGTTTAAGTTGTTAGTATTTAATGCAGAAATGGGTGAATGGGGAGGGGGAATTTGGTCTGTAGAAATTAACACTGGAATGTGATCCGAGTCGAGTTCAAAATGCGAGGTTGAATGAAAATTGACATTAATGTTTGTTATTCCTATGTCTAGTATATCAAAAAGACTGATTAGCTCATAGGGATAATAGGTTGTTCTGGGGGTGAGATCAATTTAATTCCGTTAGTTACTACATGTTTTAAGAGTTGGGCGCCTGCTGCATTGGTGACTCTGCACCACCATTGTACATGTTTGGCATTTAGATCTCCTAATAGTATGTAAGATGATAAGCGTGAAAGTAATATATTTAGATCTGTTAAATTTGTTTTTTATTGGGGGGTTTATAAGCAGCAATGAGAGTAAAATTCGGTTAGATGTTGGTAAGTTAAACTGCTATTGTTTTGTTGCCATTAATGGATGTTGCATTTTCTTCGAATAGGAAATATTGTTTTTGATGAGTATGATTACTCCGCCGCCTGGCGAGAAAGCCCTATCCATTCTTGCTGTATTGTAACCTGGTAGCTTGAAAGTAGCTGGGGTTTTAAATGAGATTCTGTGATGCAAGCAATGTCAGCATTGTTGGTTTGGAGAAAATAATGGAGTTTGTTTTTTATTACTGATGCCACATGCGTTACAGTTCATTAGAATTAATTTATGGTTTGAATTATTTTGTGCCATTGGGGAAACTAAAATTAGAAGTAATTGCTTGTTGAATGTTTTGAATAATTGTTGGGATGACTGAATTGATGTTATTATTTAAATGATAATATAATGAATAAAAGGAGTAGTCAGAAAGTTGTTTTGGGGACCTATTTTGTGGATTGTGAGTTGAGATGTATGGCGGGATGTTATTTGGTGGCCGTTTGGAAGCTGATTCATGGGTAAAATTTGGTGTGTTAGCGGTTCTATGGAGTCCAGGGAAGTGGTAGGCGTTTTGAGGCGTGGGTAAGGGTGGGGGTAGGCGTGGGTAAGGGTGGGGGTGAAGTTGATTTGCTGGTTCTAAAGTTTGAAGTGGAGTTTTGGGAAGTTTTATTTTCTTATAATTTTCTGAAATACTGGCATTCGTTAGTACGGATATCAGCATGGTGAGTCCCCTCCAAGTTTCTACATTTCGGGGGGCGTTCGTTATGAGGCAGTTTACTGAGTTATGATTCTCGGCACAATGTATACATTAGATTCAGTTGTAACAATTATTTTTGGTAGGTCCAAAGTCTAGGTATCAGAGGCACTGAATTATTCGTTTAGTTTTTCGTCTTCTTTCAACTTTAATTTCTAAGTTGCAGATTTGAGTAGTTGGGAGAATTAATTCAATCGATTGTTGGCCCGAGAACTCTGCAGTTACCACTGGGATGAGCTCATTGTTTTTATGTAACCTGGTGACACTGTTAAGGGAAGAGTATTTTTCCTTCAGGTCTTTGTATATTTCCTCTTGCGTGATGGAGGGATGAATGGTTTTAAAAAACATGGAAAACTTTGTGTTGGTTGGGTCCTTATACGTATGAAACTGTTTATTAGCTTTCACGAAATACTGAATTGCTTTTCTGAATTTCTGCTATTTTTTGGAAGTTAACTTTGGCTTTGTTATTATCATATTTTACGGTGAATTGCGCATTGATTTGGGTTTTAATTTCCTGATTTAGTTCAATAATGTTCGTAATATTATTAATGTGGAGGGGTGGGATTCTAATATTTTCAGGTGTAGTGAGGTTGGTGGAGTTTGAAGCATCATCATTAGGAAAGTCAGCTACAATGCCGAAACTATTCTGAGTGAGAATAGCATCATTTGTATCAGAATTGGTAATTACTTTTTTAGATTGGTTTGCATTTTGGATAGGATCACTGTTTCCACGTTTGCCATTGTTCACTCGGGGGACTGGTATAGAGTTTACAATGACATTGTCACTGCAGCTTGAAGAAGAGTTTGCGCCTTCGGCTTGCGCATAATGACTGACCTGATTTGGTTCAATGTTATTTTGCATACGTGGCTGCATACTTAGCAGCCTGCATTGAATACGCTGCCGGTGCTGGATGGCGAAATATCTGCGCTTGTTGTGATGGAGTTAGTAGATACGCTGGTGCGTATGGAGCTGAAATATCACGGCCGTCGCCTTCCACGACCTCCATTTGGCCGTCAGTTGGATAAACCAGGGCTAAGGCATCGGCGATGCCCTGGCTCCGGCCAGCGTTGTTGAATTATGACGAAGAATTAATAACTTGTTAATCACTGCACTTTAAATTGAAGTTGCACACTGCGGAGATAAACTTTTCACTGATACACCTTAACACTTCGAATCGTAAACTGCTACTGAGAGTAGCGCTGCGCTCAGAGGCCCGCACAGGTCGACTGCTCGCAGCAGAATGAGGGATTCTGGCTACACGTGGTTGGGGAGTTTCTTAATTTAGCAACTGGTTTTATCCACTTTTTCATTATCAGGAACAGGGAATTATTTTTTTTTCTGCCGAAAATCTGCCGTATTGTCGCGTAGCATTACACAACTTTCCCTATACTACCTATATACTCCGTATATACGTGTATGTACGGGAAACTAAAAATACTGATACTTCGACAATATACAGGGTGAGTCACGTAACTTTAGCACCTCCTGTAACTTTTGAACGGTTGAAGATATTGCAATGCAGTTTTCACGGAAGTGAATGAGGGAATGGGGCTAATTGACATGTGTATTGATCTCTCTTTTATCACTTTTATTTTACGAGATATTTGAGGTAACTTTGTTTTTTCAAATGGGACTATACATATTTTTTCAGTCTATCATGACAAGCGTAAAAAGACGAATCCAAAGATATAAATATTGTCATATGTTAGATAAGCATTTGTTTGAGTAATTGTGATTTTTTGCGACTAGTGTTTAACGGATATTTTCATTGTAACTGTCAGCCCCACAAGGTCACGCAGCGCTCCCCCAGCAAACGCGGGGTCGGGGAAGAGAAGGGATTTAAGTACTTGAGGATACGAAAAATATTCACAAAACTGTTGCACTTTTTCCTGAACTCTCCTTTTTATCTTAATCCATTTTCAGTAATTTGGGTTTCTTAGGGATTGAAAATACGGATTTGTCTTAAGTAGTATTTATTGAAATAAGATTATTTCTATCCCTAAGTTATTATTATATTCGTATTAACATTGAAATTGTTTGCTCAAAATATACAATATATTTTTGTTCAGTTTTAATTATTTATTCTTATTGTGCTTTGTTTCAAGATCCCATTACTACGTATCTTATGAAATCCCATTAAATGCAGTTGAAGTTATAAACAATTTTATTACAATACAAACTTATGACAAATCCTTATTTTCCATCCTTTAATTCCTTCAATCAAAGAAAGACGAAAATGTGAAAATGCAGAAGGATGGAAAGCACAGTCCAGGAAAAAACTGCAATGGTTTTGTGAATACTTGGAATACTATGTTTCGTATTTTCAAATAAGATCCCTCCCCTTCCCTTCCCTTCGCCGGGCGCACGTGTGCTGGTGGAGCGCTGTATGACCTTGTGTGGTGGACTATTCAAAACGTCCGTTAAACCCCGGTCGCAAAAATCAAAATTAATCAAAAAAATCCTTATCTAACATATGACAATATGTACATCATTGGATTCGTCTTTTTACGCTCGTCATGGTGGACTGAAAAAATATGTATAGTTCCATTTGAAAAAACAAAGTTACCTAAAAAATCTCGTAAAATACAAGTGATAAAATAGAAATTAATGCACGTATCAATTAGCCCCTTTCCCTCATGCACTTTAGTGAAAACTGCATTGAAATAACTTCAACCGTTCAAAAGTTACAGGAGGTGCTAAAGTTACGTGACTCACCCTGTATATTATCGGAATTTCAAAATTGTTATCCAGGCGTTTTTAATCATTACATTATTCACTGAATACAGACAATATATTGATTGTGCTTCATTTTTGTGTACAGATAACAATAAGATATACGTAAAAACTATTTTTTGATAGTCATTAGTAAAATCGGTTCCTTCAAGGCAGCAAACTAAAAGTTCACATTTTAGCACTAATACTTAAAATGAAACGATTCTCAACTGTTCAGATAAATCTGTAATTGCAACAACGAAAACAAAATATTTTCTTCTAACTCATTAGCTACTGCTGTGTTCAATGCAAAAGTAAGTTTTTTATTTATTTGATTTAAAATAAAATGAAAATCAGAATGGCTATCTGAGAAATGTGTGTGACACGTGGTAAATGATTTTGATTTGCTCGTCTATCGTTCTGGTGTCGCAACCTTTCTTACTTACAAAATAAAATGTTACTTTTACCCCTCGTATCGTAAATAATTACTATGTATTACATAAAATGGATTATGTCTTGGCGTTCAGTAATATGTAGAATATTGTAGCTAAGTTTTGTAGAGTTTTGTAGCTAAGTATCTGATTTCAAGCCACTGTTAGATCCACTTCCTTTCCTTCAATGTGTTTCAACACGATTCAAATATCACTATACCTTAATATTTCTAGAGTTTGAAATGTAAAAGATGGAATTTTGTTCCCTAATTTGTAATAAAAGTTAGCAATTCTTTTCTCACTTAAATTCATCTCTATAGATTATCAAGTGTTGCAGAGAGATATTACTGAAACTTCACAAATAATTCATATCACCATACTTTAACAACAAAGCTGAATAGACAGTTTGAAAATTACACATGTGGGTTCTTTTTAGCAGCACGCAATACCGTATAAGCAGAGAGAACATGCCATAACAAACCTTTTAGATATTCCGTTTTATGTTCGTAGATGCTTTCCTCTCACTTAAATAATTAATTAGAAACGAGACTCATTACTTTTATGGCATACATTCTAAACGCTTTTAATAAATATTTCCCTTCATTTCGAAAGAATACTATGAGTAATGAAGATGTTCGTCACTGAGAAAAGTACTAATCAAGAAAGAAAGTGAAATAAGCATGACATCGATTACAGGCAATAAATTACAACGAAAACACATACATAATGGTATCTAATGTGGATTCCTCAAAAACATTCATCAGTAGCAGAAAATATGAATATGACACACTCCTAAATTTGGATTACACTAAACGAACATTTTGCACAGTATATTTGAGGAATTCTCTTATAAATCTTCGATATTTCCTGCCGTCGCAGATAAGAGTATTTGCAATGGAAATTATCAAGAACAAAAATCTACTTCTACCGATTTTCTTCAATTAAAATCAGTTGAAATATTACTTGTTAACCTTACAATATTAAAAAAAAGGAATTGCCGTATTCCCGCATTCTATTAATAAAAACTTCCCTTAGTATTTGTTTTAAGGAATAATTCTTCATATTTATTTATACACAATAGAACGCAACTGTTTTTGAACACAGCTGTTGAATATTGCTACGGGAATACATTTTCACGGGAATATATTTTCACTTTCATAGCAGTTTAGAATCTAGAGGAATTCATGACATTAACATAAACATTTTATCAAATGATTGTTCCTCAGAGAATAAATTAACTTTGGATGATAATATGGGAATAGTATTCTTACAATAAATTTTAAGACAATATTTGGAGCCATTTTTGAGAAAATTTGGAAAATGTACCAAGGGCTTCATGTAAAGTACCCCCTAACTTTAAAGAATGTTTTTCAAAACCACGGCGCCTCAAGTTTTCGAAATATTCACGGCTCTTTGAGTTGTCGAAAAACGTCATTGGAAGTCATTTGAAAATTTAAAAAAAGGTACATTAGTGTAATTTTTGATCAAACAAAAGAATATACAAAAATTAATTTTATGGTTTACTAGTTCATTGCTGTGTGTTTACAGACCTGAAACAAAACACGTAACGGTATACTTAATACCCTTGCGGGCCTTTTCGCTTCTTTATGCCCTAGGGCCTTTTGAATACTTTTATGGCCCGCTCTTATACCAACACAACACACAGAACTTAGTTATGAATTCGATTTTGTAAAGTTAAGATGCAAGCAAATACAATAAATAAATGGCATAATGCTTAAATAAATAAAATAAATTGTTATAAACCTTATTTTGCTTATTTGATATGAAAATTGAAATTTTGAAATGTTTCCGTGAACTTATAATTGCCATCATTCACTCGCATTTCACTGTTACGTACCATCATTTTTAGTGACATAATTATATTCTTCTTTAGTGGCGGTACTCGTAATAGTAATAAGATATATAAGGCACATCGGCTAACATCCTCGAAATGTTATTTTTTGGTGTTTTGACATATTCTAAATAACGTTTGACAATAGGCGCAAAATCTACGGAAACTGCCATTTTTTCTTTTCTCAAAGATATTGCTTCATCAATAGACCAAAATGAAATACCTATTGGAATATTCTTAGATCTCTCGAAAGCTTTTGACGTTATTGACCATAAGATCTTGCTCTCAAAATTACCTTCGTATGGAATTCGTGGTATTGCCCTAGATTGGATAACTTCTTACCTTAAACATCGGACTCAAAGAGTAGAAATACCATACTGGCAGGAAAGGACATTACATACTTATATTTCCAATTCTTTGCCAATTGTGCATGGGGTCCCGCAAGGTTCGATCTTCGGTCCTATTCTCTTTCTGTTATATGTAAACGATATGCCCTCGTCTATTAAAAATGGAAGAACGGTTCTGTTTGCTGATGACACGAATGTTCTTTGCAAAAAAGAAGCAGTAAATAGTACAATTTCAGAAGTTTCAAATTGGTTTAATAATAACAAATTAATTGTTAACGAAAGAAAAACTGTTTCAATGCATTTTTGCATCTCAAATCGGAAATCGCATGTTCCATTGAAAATGAACAATATGCAATTAGCTGATGTTGAGGCAACAAATTTTTAGGTCTTTCAATTCAATCAAACCTCAAATGGAATGTACATATAACAGAATTAAACACTAAATTAAGTTCATTATGCTATGCATTCAGAATTCTTTCAAATTCTGTCAGCCTTCATGCAGCTCGTTGCGTTTATTTTGCAAATGTGCATTCCCGCCTGAGATATGGCATAATATTCTGGGGAAGCTCATCCTGTAGTATTCAGACCTTCAGATTGCAAAAGAAAATTATTCGAATAATGAAAAAATGCCTTCCACGTGATTCCTGCAAGCCTCTTTTCATTGAGCTGGGAATCCTACCATTGCCTTGTCTATTTATTTACGAATCTGTAATATTTGTCAAAAATGACCTACTTAACGGAGGGAACATATTTTCATGCAATATTGATATTTATAATTACAACACACGCCGTAGAAATCACGTGCATCAAGTGTCAGTATCAACAGCTCAGTACAAGAAATCAACATACAATACATGTACGTTACTTTACAACGCATTGCCAGATGACATAAAACAATTAAAGTCGGTATACAAATTTAAGTTAAAAGTAAAATCTTTTCTGCTGCAAAACTGTTTCTATACAATTAGAGACTATACTGATCGTGAAAAAGAAAAATAATGTAACAAAACAAAGATTTATAATGAATTAGTTTATGTTTGCATTGTATGCATTTAAAAAAAATATTTAATACGCCTGTAACAAGTAATGTACTTCAGCTTCCGGGTCAATGACCCCCATCTCGATCAGGTTTTTGTCCAGTTTCCCTGATCCATAGAGCAAATGCTGAGATGGCCCCTTGTTTTGCTTCTGGACGTAAATGTAGCTTCACTGTGCGCACGTTTTGTTGAGCACTCCTTTTGCTTGTAGTTCATTTACAGTTGAAATTGATTTTCTATAACTCGGGAAAAACATTTTTCAAATATCTTTATTTTCATAAAATAATTATTTTCTAAATTAATTTTTTCGTTTTTTTTTTTTTTTTTTTTTAATAAAATTCTGGCCCTCAAGAAAATGTGCGCAGATAAATTTCTTGCCCCACACGTCATATACAGTTTTTACTGTTTTTTTGACTAAATAAATAAATAACCTAAAAGTACCGTTTCATCAGCGCAATTTACACTGTTATTCACGCTGGTAAATCTCAAATACACCATAAAGAGTTTTATATATTTCTCAAGATTTTAATGGAAACCACTGTCCATAGTTTTGTTAGCTTTTGCGAGAATTTCCACAGGAACTTCACTTTCATTTTGTACGAACAAATCAGTCCAATAACGATTATGCAATAGAAATTAGATATACACTCTGTTTTGTTTATCTGACGTCATATTGACAAATGACTGTTACAATGTGTCTTTTCACTTTAAACGCAAGAAATATTATAAAATGTTTCGAATTCTTGTTTTATTCAGCAACGAACTAGTAAACCATAAAGTTTTGTATGCACCACGGGCGTTACTAGATGTTTTTGCCCCTCAGGCGACTTCCAACCCCTCGGGCCAGAGGCCCTCGGGTTTGGAAGTTGCCCTCGGGGCAAAAACATCTACTTAACGCCCTTGATACATAAATAACTATTATGATTTACTAGTTCATTGCTGTGTGTTTTCGGACCTGAAACAAACACGTAACGGTATACTTAATACCCTTGTGGACCTTTCTGATGCTTCATGCCCTCGGGCCTTTTGAATACTTTATGACCCGCTCTAATATCAACACAACCCATACAATTTTATGAATTCGATTTTTTAAGGAAGGAGCAGACGGGAATGGGAATACGAGATACGAGCTCTTCGAAAAAACGGAAAGAGTAATAGCGCTATGAACCAGTAATGGCAGAAAAGACAACTTCAAAAAACAGTTGCGGAAACCAGTGAACTTCTATCTATGCTACTCTGTTCACTCTGATTTGCCATCTGTGTTGTGTTGCATGAACTGCTAACATGAATAATAAACAGGCACACAAAAAACTAGAAGTGCCACAACAGCACGTACTTTCTCGCGATATTGTTAATAATTACGTTATATTATAATTTGATATTTTCTGCCTTACCAAAAATACATAGATTTTTTAAAATTCAAATGTACTAGTAGTATTAGTAGTTGTATGGCGAGGTGTTCTACACCATAGGGTGTCTCTTGCATCCCAGTCTCCATATCTCTGTTGGTGAAGTCTTCGTTTCTCAGTTCTCTTCTGACCATTGCCTCTTCCACTCCTTCTCCCCACGTAAGTCTAGGTCTTCCTCTTCTTCAATGGGTAGCTGGTTGCCATTTCCACAGGATTTTCGGCCAAGCCTCGTTCATTCTTCGCAATGTCCATACCATTTTAGTCTTTTCACTTCTATTGTGTCAATTATATAAAAACTTACTTCCGCTTTACGTTTAATTTCTTCGTTCTTAACTCTATGCATTAGAGTCAGTCCACAACTTTGGCGCCAGAAGTCCATTTCCATTGCTGTCAATTGTTTTCTGCTCTTTTTTGTTACTTCTTAAACCTCAGACCCATAAAGTGGAATATTCTCTTCAACGGTCTTATACAATTTTCTCTTTACACTCTTGCATAATTTATCTTTCCATATCAGTGGATGTAGTTGTCTTATAGCCACTCTTCGTTTTTCAATTCTATTTTTAATATCTTGCATACTGCCTCCATTTGCATTTATCTCTGTACCAAGGTATGTGAATTTCTGACTGGGTTTTACTAACCATCCATCCAGTTTAAGGCTTGCAGCACTTCCTCCATGTACTCAGTCTTGTTGAGATTTATTTCTAAACCCCATTCTGAGCAAACTTCACATAATTTTTGCAGCATATATAGAGCATCGTCTTCATCTTCAGCGAACACCACCTGGTCATCTGAAAAGTGTAGAGAGAATAACATGGAGTCACCAATTTTAATACCCATATTACAACTTTTCTTCCTCCATCTTCTCAGGGTTCCATTCATGTATATTTTAAACAAAGTCGGGGCTACACAGCACCCTTGTCATGAGCATCTATTCACTGGAAATGGAGCAGAAACGTTTCTCCCTACTTTTATTTGGCTCGTATTATCACTGTACAAATCTTGAACAGCTCTAATCAATTCTGTATGTACATTTTGCCATCCATATCCTAGATAAAGAAACCGTGTCATAGGCCTTGCGCAGATCTATAAATACATTTGGTAATTCTTCTCCCATTAAACATCTATTGTATAGTCGGGTAAGAAGATCCAATAATAAACTGGGGCCATGCTTCAGCAATTCAGTGTTTACAAATCCCGGACCAGGAGCTTTCCAATTTTTAAATCCCTGTATTGTATTTAATTCAAATTTTTAAACGAAAACAGCTTTCTGCAATTGAATTCAGTGTATTCACGTTCTACATAAATTTAACAAAGATTTGCGGTGCGCATTTTAGTCGTAAATAAAACTATGAGTATATATGAACGCTAACGGAAAGCTGCCGTCGTTACCGTCTTCTGTTATCAGTTGGGCCTTGCAACAATGGGTAGCAACACGCAACAACGACCATTATACACATTTTGAAAATTAGTATTCTTGGTACCGGTAGCAAGAAACTAAAAATGGATAGAAAAGTATAATAATTAAATATATAGTTTTATATTAATGAAAATTTCCCTGTTTTCACACACGTTACTCTTCATTCTCACATCATATTATGGAAAGCGAAATCGTCTATTCGTTTTCACTTTTAACTCTATTCAAGGACTCGATTTAAAATAAGTTTTAAATAATTACTAAAAGATTAATTTGTAAATGTATAACAAAAGCTCGAATGCAGCAAACGAACAAAGAAATATGAAATAATACTATACAAATTCTAAATTACATAATATCCGGCAGTCTGGCATCAACGTTCATTATACGTTCACAATGCGCAGTATTTTCGGAGTGCAACTGCGATTTGGCAACTGTGACTGTCGCCAAATTACACAAAATATACGAAATATTCAACGTGATTTTATTCGAAGACCTGATTTTTTAAGAACACATTTGATTTTAAAACTAGTGGTGCTACAGAATGGCACAGACTTTCCCGTATTAGTTTTCTATTTTCCTGGGTCTTCGCTAGCTATTCGGAATTGCCACATATTCTTTCTTGCCAGCTGCCATCTATCATCGCCAAAAGTACATTTTTTTGTCATTTTCTTAATTTTTCGGTTTCCTATTGGTAGAACAGAAACATTAATTTTAGAATATTAAAGAACACAAAAACCTAGCCGTAAATGGCAATTTTCTTTTAAAAATTATGTGCCGTTTAAGAGAAAATGGCGTTTTAGCACTACTAAAAATGCGAAATTTGAAGCTCATTTTCACAGAAAATTTTTGAGTTTTCAAAATACTTTATTTGAAGTTATTTAAAGCACTTACACTCACAAATATAATCATCTTTACAAATTGCGGATAATGTGCATATTAAAGATGTGAGAGATCTTTCAAAAAATTTACATTTATATAATTTTTGAAAAAAAAAACTCAAAATAAACTTCACGCTATACTAATGAGCGTAATTAGCACTATCCGTTACAAAAGTTTCAAGAAAAAAATTGCAGCCATATACGAGAAAATGACGTTGAGCATTTCTGAAAATGCCGAAATTTGAGCTACTTTTCACAGAAAATGGTAGTGTTTTCGAGAAACTTTACTTGACATTATTTAAAGCATATATATTTGTAAATATAATAATGTAAAAAAAATCGTCGATAATGTAAATATTAACGACGTGAGAGACAAGTAAAAAAATTTACATTTTGGTAATTTTTGAAAAACCAACCGATAGACCAAAATGGCTTTTATGTCATTGATAGAGTACATTTACCACTATCCCTACCAAAAGTTTAAAGAAACAATTGGGAGCCGTTTTTGAGAAAATGTTGTTTTTGTAATTTTTTAAAATTGCACATATTGCAGGCAATATTGCACGAAAACTACCAAAATTGTGAAAAACATTTTCATGACCTTTATTAAAGAACTCAATATGCAGAACAAATTTTATTTGAAGAAAAAATCTCTATCTTCAATTTTGTAGCTGGAGAAAGACGCCGAAAAAAATTCAAACTTTCACAATTTTCGAAAATTCAGAGCTGTACGTGAAAATCGGACCTATGCCATGTTAAAAAATGTATTTTCCTCTATTCATACAAGAAATTTAAAGAAAACATTTGGAGCCGTTTTTGAGAAAATGTTGAAAATCCCCGGGGGGCTTCATATAAAGTACCCCCAAATTTTAAAGAATCTTTTTCAAATCACAAAGCTTCGACTAGAATCAGATCGACTGGGGAATATCAATTTTGAAGAAAATCGACCGAAGGGTTTAGGCGCTAGCGTTGACCACAGACGGACAGACGGACGGAATGCCGTCAATCGATTTTTAAGTATAAAGAAGCAACAAATCATGAATTTTTACCACACCACGAGATCGAGGATTTTTTTTTCTTAATTTAGCAACTGGTTTTATCCACTTATTCGTTTTCACGGCCCGGCAATTAATTTTTTTCCGCCGAAAAGTGGCCATTTTTTCGCGCAGCATTACATAACTTTCCCTATACTACGTATATCACTCCGTGTATACGTACGTATACGGGAAAGTAAAAATGTGTCTTCACAATTGTAGACGCTGAAAAATTTGATTTTTTTTACATTTTCAAAAAATGAGGCATTTCAACCTACATGAAACCTGTGCCATTCTCATAAGCGTCCTTTTTGCCATCTAAGGTCCAAATTAAATAAAAAATGTTCAGCTGTTTTCAAGAAAAAATGTTAAAAAAAAGTAAAAATTGCTTATGTTTGACACAAAATTTCGCACAAAATACTCAAGTTTTCGAAAATTAACACGACATTATTTTTAGATCTGTTTTTCATTATCAAATTTCATTAAGAAAAATGTTTTCCTAATTGTAGTTGAAGGAAGACGCCGAAAAAAGTTTAAAATTCTTCAATTTTTGGAAAATCGGCCTTTATTGACAAACAGAAAACCTGCACCATTCTCTTAAACGCCCATTTTTTGAGAAAATAATTGTTTAAACAAAATTTAAAATTGCCTAAATTTCACGAAAAAATACACGAAATATACTCCAAATTTGAAAAAAATTGTACATGACTTTATTTCAAAATCTATATTTAGGAAATGGATATCATTAAGGGAAAAATCTTTAATACTTTAATTGTAGAAAGAATCTGAACAAATTTTGAATTTTTGCAATTTTCGAACAATTAGTTCTTTAAACAAAAACGACACCTGCACCATTCTCTTAAACGTTCTTTACACTATCTAATAACAAAATTTAATAAAAAACAATGAAGACATTTTTTAAAAACTTGGAAAATGACCCTGAGGCTTCATGTAAAATACCCCTCAATTAAAATTTCGATTTGAAATTTCAGGGTCCGTGGCAACAACCAAATCGATTAAGGAATATCAAATTGGGAGAAAATCGGATGACCATTTAGCGGCTAGCTTTGTTCACAGACAGACGGCAGATGTTCTGCCGTCAATCAATTTTTCGGCATCAAGGACTCACAAACCATGGATTCTGGGTATTCCACGCGTGAGAGGATTTTTTCCTAAATTTAGCAACTGAATATATCTATTTTTTTGTTATCAGGTCCCGGCAATAAGAGATTTTCTGCCAAACATTCACTGCTTTTCCCGCAGCATTATATGACTTTCTCTCTAATGCGTAAGCGGTAGCGAGAAAATAAAAGTTGGCAGCCCTAACTTTTGACACACGTTTCTCTATGTATGTCAACGTGCTAAATCCAAATCTCAAGCCAGAATTCCACCATCACCCCCAGTTTTTTAATCGCGAAAAAAATTGTAATTGTTAAATTCACGGTAGTTCAGAGGCGTAGCAAGGGGGGGGGCAGAGGGGGACATTTGTCCCCGGGCGCAAGTTCTGGGAGGGCGCAAAATTTCGGAATGTAAAAGATAAAATTCATTCAATTTGTGTAAATTTTAAAAATTGTTGGGTCTAAAAATAATCATTAAACACTAAACAGGATTAATATATCGTTTAAATTTGGCGCCTTGTAAAAGTTAAAATAGAGTTTTTTTGTCTGAATATTTGCATGTACAGTCATCCACATTAATGCCTGGTTTTACATGTTATGAAAAGTAAAACTTAAGACATTTACGCATTGGCGCAGTTACGAGTTGACCTGTCTTAAGATTTAATTAGCCGTAGCACGTAAAACTAAACATTTCGCGTGGAGTCGGTAATATAGAATGTACGTTACCAACAGTTCCTAATGTGTAACTGTCAATGTATTTCATTTTGTTGCCGCGAAAGTCGTCTGGTTAAGTTATCATTTATTCTTTGTATTTATAAATATGAACACAAAAAACTCAGTGGCGCTCAGAACCGAAAAAAAAGGAAACTTTCGGAACTGGAAAATGAAAAATCCAGCAAGGCGATGGAAAACTTTAAAAATAATGAAAAATCCGATACTGCTTCGACTGACCATGAAGAAAATTTTTCGTCAAACGTTGAAGTATGTTCAAAATGCGAAAAAGGAGGTCCATCATTGGAGCTCGAAGATGACGGTTGTAGTGAATCTAATCGAGACAGTCAAGGTACATATTTATTCATAGTAAATATTTGTCATCCAAAGTAATAGACCAAGTTCATTGGTTTATTATGGTCGAAACAAATTGTAAAATACATCATTTACATGATACCTTGTAGCGTTGAGTTTAAAATATATTTTGAACAATACTAATGCGTGATGTATTTTCAGAGTTTGAAATTTATTATGAAATTATAAGTATTTAATTTAATATGTATAAAATAAAATATTTAATTAAACATGATTACTGATATTTGATAATTATTGATGTATAAAATACATCTAAGAAGATAAGTTTTTTAATTCTGATATACAATTTTGGCATATAAAAGAACTCTATTAGTTAACTAAAATTTGTATTTATCCGAAAACTTGTTTGATATGTCAATTTGATTAACTATATCACCAAAATTGATTTCAATGAAAAGCATGAAATAAAAATTAATTTATTAAAGATTATCTTTTTGCTGTTTAATGATATTAATGTGAGAAAATGTTGATTTACATACATATGTTGAAGCAAACATTGAATGCAATTTAATACCAAAATCAAATAAATTGGGATAATCTTTTTGTAATAAATTTGTATATATATCTAATTCTCGAAAATATTTTTAAAACATATCTGCTTTTAATTTACGTAATTATAAATAGGATTTACTACAATCCAATCAAAATTCATTGGATCTTCGAATAATGTAATATTATTGAATACTTTGTCAGAATCATTCAATCATTGAAAGGTTTGGAATTCTAATTCAACTGTTTTCGAAATTTTTATATGTGCATATATAAGTCAGTAATATTTTGGTGTTTTTCTTGAAGTCTTAAATTTAACGTATTCAAATGGCCGGTCAGATCAGAACAGAACGTTTATCTGCTCAAACATTTAACTGCACTTATTCACTGAACATACTGAAATAACGGTTGATTTATCAAATCATACAGAATAGTATTTACAGTTCTTAATAAATTTTGTTAACTTATCTTCTAAATAGTTGTTTATAGTTCACTATATGACAAACAATTGATCGCCCAAATAATGTTATTTTATTAAATTTATTTGCTTCGTCTGGATAATTCATGACTTTTAACATGTTATTAAAACAATTTTTCAAAAATTCTTAACCGAGGCAGAAATATTAATTTTAAAAAGTTCTTGTTCAGACCCGAAGTTCATTACAATAGACAAATTCCAATGTAATGTCCATTGTAAAAAAATCAGGTCTCAAATGGTTAAGTGAAATGATTTAAAAACAGTAATAATAATAACAAAAATAAACTGTTAGAGCTATTTTTTACAAGATTAAGTAACAACGTTTACATTTTAAATTTTTTAAATAAAATACCCGTTCCAAGATAGTATCTTATTGCTGTATTTTCAATATGACTTCGACCATAATAGACCAATCAAAATGAAGGGCACCAGCGAACTGCAATGTGGAAGGGAAGTGTCTCGGGGACGCGTGCCCACCTGTGCTTTCAATTATAATTCTTTTTTGTTTAAAATCATTGATTAAAAGACAAAACAATTTTTTAATCAGTTGATTTATATCATAAATCTGATTAGAAATATTTTTATACTTCAAAATAATGTACAATTAAATGTTTTTCTTTACTTAAGATATTTTCAGAGGAAACGATAAACACTGCTAACACAGAAGAACATGACCGCATTTTTGAGGTACCGGAGGATTCTACTGTCTGTAGCAATGAAATTATATTACACAGCAAGTATGACAAGATTTGGAAACATAATGATATTGCATACTTGGAGTTTGACGAGATATCGAAGTTGCCGAAAATTACACACGATCTTCAAGAAAAATTGTTGATGTACGGTACTTCCAATCTTCAAAACAAGAATGGCCCCTTTGCATCATCGAATGGACGGGCTATGACTTGGTTTTCGAAGCGACTTGCACAGGGTTTTGGCGAAGAAATCAACAGATCTTGGCTGTTGTATTCTCCATCGAAAGAAGCAGCATACTGTTTTTGTTGTCTACTTTTCAGTTCATCAAACGTGCAAAATCGATCGAACTTAGCAACAGCCCAAGGATTCAACCATTGGAAAAAAACAGAAAAATTACGAATGCACGAAAATAGTCCTTCTCACCGCCAATGCTTTACCGCTTGGAAAGAAGCTGAGCTGAGATTGACGAAGAAGGAACGTGTAGATTCTGCGTTGGAGAAGGCCATACAGTCGGAAAAAGAGCGCTGGCGTGAAGTTTTGCAGAGAATTCTCTCTTGCATTCAATTCTTGTCAAACAGAATTTACCTCTCCGTGGACACCATGAAAAACTAGATTCTTCAGACTTTTTGAACAAAGGCAATTTTTTGGAACTGCTGAAACTTCTTTCGCAATATGATCCCGTACTGAAGAACCATTTGAAGTATGCGGAAGAAAATCCACGATCAACATCGTATTTATCACCACAAATTCAAAATGAGTTCATTAGTCTGTTGGCCTCTTCTGTACGCAATCAGTTTATCAGTGATATTTTGCGTAATAAATATTACGGGATCTTGTTCGACTCGACCCCGGACATAGCACACAGAGAGCAGTTTTCCGAGGTCGTCAGATACGTAGATATTGATTTTGATAAAAAGACTGTTCAAATCAAGGAATCATTTTTGGGTTTTATCGAACTTCATTCCAAAGATGCAGTTTCACTCGAAAAAGTCATTTTACAGCGATTGGAGGAAGACAACATACCGTTGTCTGATTGCAGATCTCAATGTTACGATAACGCAGCAGTGATGTCCGGTGCTATATCTGGAGTTCAACAAAGAATTTGCAATAAAAATAGTCGCGCATTGTTTTTGAATTGCGACAATCACTCGCTGAATCTGGCAGGACTTCACGCAGCTAATCAAGAGGCAGTTGTCGTTACTTTCTTCGGCACCATAGAAGCTCTTTATGTGTTCTTTTCGCAGTCTACTATACGGTGGGACTTGTTGAAAAGTACAGTGAAGAAAACGCTGAAACGAGAGTCTCAAACCAGATGGAGTGCCAGATATGATGCTGTTAGTGTCGTCTTTGAGCATCTAGATAATATATTGGACCTGCTTGAAAAAATGAGAGAGAAAACAGACTTGTGGAAACTAGATGCGAAGCTGAAACTATTGTACATCGAATGCTGTCCTTCGACTTTCTAAGCCTCCTGTACTTTTGGAACCAAATTTTGCGGAGAATTGAACGTGTTCAAAAACGACTGCAAGATACATCAATAAATTTTGCAGATGCTGCGAAGGATATAAACTCACTCCAGAGCGAATTAAAAGAGATAAGACATGAATTGTGCATTAAAGCGATTGCAGACGCGAAAATAAAATGTGACCAATGGGGAATCAACGTCGAACGAAGAAGAAGAAGACGTCGTCGAATGCCTGGAGAGTTAGCTGAAGATGCAGGTCTTTCAGCAGAGGAGGAACAACGTCGTGTTTTGGCTAGCATCGTGGACCGACTCCAATGTGAATTCGACAACCGGTTTCAGCGTCTTAGAGATCTGCACGAGAAGTTTGGCTTTCTTTTAGATGTTTCATCATTGATAAATAACTACGATTTAGATTATTTGGAAAAACAATGTAATATTTTCGGAGAATTTTATGCGACGGATGTTGAGAGTACTGGCTTGTTCAATGACATTGTTGATTGCAGAATGTTATTACGTTCGCGGGATAATGTGATCAACACCCCCATCGAATTGCTCCGTATTGTGATTCAGTACGGTAAAGATGTCTTTCCAAACTTGAGAATTGCTTTACAGATTCTGCTAACTGTTTCGGTATCGATAGCAAGTTGTGAAAGATCATTCAGCAAATTAAAGCTAATTTTAACATATTTGCGAGCATCAATGGAACAACAGCGATTGTCTAATTTAGCTCTTTTGAGCATAGAGAAAGAGACCCTTGAAAAGATTAATGCATCAGATATTATAAACAAGTTTGCATCCATTAAATCGCGTAAAATACATATCTAGATCTGTTTTTCAAACATTGTACGTATTTATTAATAAAAACAAATATAATTATTTGAATTAAATTCTTATTTTCTGTCCTCCCGCGTAGAAAAGAGGATCTGGCATGAGTATGGCAGTATGCGGCAGTCTGGCATAATTGTGAACCATACTGTTACCATACGTCTGCCATACTAGTGTCATATTTTTATCATTCTGTTGCCAGACTAAAGTATGGCATCAATATGGCACAGTATGGCACAAGTATGGCAACCGTATGGCTCGCGATTATGAGCCAGCCTTTCGCCATTCTTATGCCAGATTCTCTTTTCCATGCGGGCTCTTAACAATGCAACTTTTTCCTATTTATGTGTGTGTGGGGGGGGGGGCGAAATTTCGATAACTGCCCCCGGGCGCTCACTATCCTCGCTACGCCTCTGCGGTAGTTTTAACCTTCCAGCGGGCGCGATGTCGTAAATTTTACGACAATAGCAGATTTTTTGTTTTGCTGTCAACTCATTGTTGTCAACGACTTCTGCGTTCTTGGTATTCCTTGCAGATATCTTTAGTGATGCATTCCTGTAGCCACTGTTTAGTTTCCACGCTATATTCAGTTTTTGTAACGTTCTATTCGGGATAAGTGCATAGTGACGTAAACTTTACGCTGCGCGCCGGTTGTTGTGCTAAAATATTGTATAATAATTTGGCCTAATCGAAATTTTCTGTAAAATGTCCAGTTAAAGAATTCATATGAACGAAAATCAGAATATTCTTCAAGAGCTGTCTGATCGGAGGAATATTATGAATTAGATAGTGACAGTGACAGTAAACGAATGTTGAAAATATAGACGAGCATCAGAACGATACTGGATCGGAACAAGATATTTTTGATACTAAATACGAACGTTTATCAACGGATATGTTTTTTTTGGTAGTAAATATCATTCTTAGATATTACAATGCGACATAAAATTCCATTATTCTACAATTTCTTTGATTTTTTCAAGAGTCGTTGAATGTCGTAAAATTTATGACACGCGCCTGTTGGTATGAACATTTTACGCGCGCCCGCTGGAAGGTTAAGCGATTAACAAAGCTGGAAAATGGTGGCGCAATTCTGACTTCGTATCAGATTCAGCGCGTCGACATGCACAGAGAAACATGCATGAAGTTTTTGCGTCAGACAATTCTTTTGTGTGCCTGTGTTACTGAACGAAAGAATAATAAATAGAAACAGAAACAAAATAAAAGGAATTTTAAAAATTGCTAGATCTCCAACGAAATTGCAGAAAGTACAACTAAGAGTTTATCAAAATATAAAGAACTACAATGTACTTTAAATATATAAAACAATTTAGGGGAATATTAATTCTAAGAATTAATATGAATAGAAAAATAATTAAACTGTAATTACTAAAATCAACTAAAGTAAATCAAATATAATTAAGAAAACCCGCCTCAAACCATAATTTCCGAATTCACGCTCTAACCTCAAGATCGCACTACCTTCTCAACTCCGCTCCAGATCAGTGTTGCATACAGATCCGCGCGCTCGATCAGCTGCAAAACATCGCTGCCATTTGCTGTACATTTAGTGGTCGAGTCGCTTCCCGTTCCCGGGTCAACGCAAATGTTGGCCATCCCTCCCGTTCACGTTCCCGTCGTGTTGTGAACGACTGCCTCAAATGTCTTTTTTCAACTTTCTATGCGCCCTCGTTCACGCAACCGTTCCTGTTCGCACGCTTTTGTGGAGCGGTCGTGTCCAAACAGCCAGTTTACCTCGCTAAGAAACGCAGGTAAGACTATTTAAAGACGGCTGGACGTTAGTATCTGTGCTCTGATTACAGCATGCTTTTTACGACGTAAAAGTTAATAAATTCCTTTTGGCTTTCTTAATAGATTTTAAAAAATCTGCTTAAAATATATGCTTCATGAATAAAGTTCTGTAATTTATATCATTACATTTTATCATTCATAAGCATCAACATCATCATATCGATTCAATTAAATGTATTTTCTTCCAATTTCGTTTGTTTTTGTTCGTTCAAGCGTAGCCAGCTTCTAGCAGGTATTGGAATAGGTCTTACAACCAACCTCACATCAACAAATATTTATATTCACGTACTATATGGCCAATTGCCCAATGACCGTTTTTGACTGCTGTTTTCCAATTTTTCTCCCTTTCAGCTACTAGTCAGTCGAGTAAAGGTGTAAAAAGTGCCCAAGAAAGAAATGAGGTACAATGTTTTAAACAATAATTCCGATCTAATTTAAGATTTTTTCAACTTGTTTCGTGTATTTTACTTTATCCTTACAAGAAATTTTAAGAAAAAAATTTGGAGCCAATTTTGAAAAAAATTTGAAAATGTTCGGGGGCTTCATGTAAAGTACCCCCAAATTTTGAAGACAGTTTTACAAAATCGCGACACCTCGAGTGGACGCAGATCGGCCCGGGAATATTCATTTTGAAAGAAATCGTACTTATGGTTTCGGCGCTACGGTTGTTCACAAACTGACAGACGTTTTGAGAAGAACAACTTTTTCGGTATCAGGTGACCCCATAACGTGTATTTCCGTTGAAATCTCGAAATCGATTTTCCGTACAATTACATAACTTTTCCTATGCTATATATCCTATACTATGTACTTCGTATATACGTACGCATACTAGAAAGTATAAACGGATCTAAAAACATTTTCTGTAAGTAGAAAATTTTGTTTAAATATTCAATAATTAAATAACATTTGATAGAATAATTAAAAAGAGGTCATTGATCACCGAACCATCTTTCATTGGCTAAGATGGTGTTGTACCTAGTAAAAAAACTGAAAGAACATTTTATTTCTGACACCTCATTTGAAGTAAAAAATGTTAACGTTAAAAACGTCGGACTCAAAGGCTATGCTGGGTCAGAAGAGACGTTTAGATAAGAGAATTCACTCGAAAAATGTACCAATGACCTACATAAAATCCTCAAAGTATACAAAATGTTATCAAACTGTTATATTAAAAGTATTCATATTAATGTACGACCCTATGACTTTATACCTGAACTCCAGTGTCGGCCACCGGTACGTACAACAGACGCTTTCCGTGTTCGAACAAACGCTCAGAGAAATTGCCCTCTAAAAAAAGATGGAATATGTCACAGAAGCGATTTCGGACATTTAAAAAAGAATTAACCAGATCAGTGGGATAACCAATTTACCGGCGAGTGTTCGCTTTTATATTTGTACTAGCTGACTCGGCAACGTTGTTTTGCCATTTAAATTATTCCTAGGATTATTTTAGTAGAAAAAATGACTAACTTATTGTCAGTGTTTGAGGATGTGGTATAGGAGTTTTCAGGCTCAAATGGTCCCAGAGAAAGTGGATCATACCAACTTCATGAATATCACCCGTTATACTAACGGCATTGGCTTAGGAACTTTTCGTTACACTTTATGTTTAGTACAGGTCCATTTCAGAGGTGTCAACCGTCAACGAAACTCCCCATGTGTTAGCACATACACGCCGAAATAGACTTTGTTTAGCTGGGGTTGGCATCTTTTCATTTGTTTTATTTTCTACCAACATGTTCAAAACTGCACACTTGAACGCGTAGAAGCATATTTACAATTTTTTAATTGAATTTGTCGTTTTAATTTGATACCCCCATCGCATTATGTTTTTGAATTTTTAAACGAGACAGTGGAAACAATGCTACGTAAGTGTGTTAAAATGACGCATGTAAATCGTGTTAAAGTTAAATAATGAATATTAAGTAGTGCAGCAAGATAAATGTTATTGCTCAATATGAGAATTCAAAAGCGAATTAGAACGAGAATGGATGATGAAAACGAATTTCGAACGTACATGTGAAGTGGCATATTTATTTCTGGTAAGATAGTTATGAAATATAACAAATCTTAAATTTTTGTACTATGGAATAGATTATTTGTGCATTACCACATGCAGGTATTTTGTATGTTTTTGTATGTGATTGAACATATTTTAATTCATGTTGTTTGGTCTAATAATGAAGCCGTATGTGAATAAATTAACATTACAAATGTATGTGAATCTCTAAATGCAGTTCATATCGACTTCACAATATTCTTTCAGTATTGTGAAATCAGTACTGAATCAGATCACTAGGTGGTTGTGAAGAAAGCAATTGCAAGATTCATCTATAAAAAAAACTCATGATGGTAACATTCAACATATGAGTGTATATTTTTGTACTTTGTTTTGCATATAGTTTGCAAAGAAGAAATAATAGGAAACACTCTTTACAGGAAAAGTTCTTTCAGAAAAGAAATTTGGGAAAATATCAGAGACAATTATAATACATTCTTTTTCCAAGGATCTTAACCTTCTTTGTTCAGAATTTTTAAAAGAATTTTGTTTGGAAAATCGAAGTAAATATATTGTTTATAGGGGAAAAGATGATGTTAATTATCCAGGAGAATTATTTTTGTCAGCCTTATTAGTAGTAATAATAATATCAATAGCAAAAATAACAATAATATCTGTCAAAGAGAATTGCTTCAAACAATGTATGACAAGGTACTTTGCTCAAGCAATTCATATTGAATAAATCATATGCAGATTTACATTGCTTTGAACATACAATTACTGATTACGTACTTTGATACTTTCACACTCCCATGGAAATATATTTAGTATTTTAAATGTGGGACAGTATGTACTATGTAAACCTATATAATATTATACATTACACTATGCAATACTTTTGTATAGTATTAATGTAATTATATAACTATTATATTTATTTAATTTTGTTGATATTATACAGTCATGGCTGACCCAAAGAAAGGAGTGTATGTAGTACACAATGAGACCAAAGATTTATGAAGCCTGGCCAGAAAGCCCATGAGCAGATCTATAATGTAGGTATCATGAGTAAAATAAGACCAATACTGCTAACGTTCTGTGCAAAATGTGATCATTTTAAAAATATTTATTGTCAGGATACATGGTAAATGCTGTATATTATTATTCTTGCATTTCAATTTTCATCTTTTCATATTCACCTTCATATCTTCTATTAAAATGATTTAAGCAGTTATCATATAAATTAATTTTTTTAAGTGTAAACGTATATTAACCACAGGTGTATAGTTAATAAATTGCTGGGAACTGAAGGGCAGACTGTTTCAAGGCTTACTCCCTAATACAGTTTCAACTGAAAAAATGTGATCCCAAAGTGATTCTTCAATAAGAATGTCCTTAGAAAATCTTGCTACAGAATGGAAAAGGCCAGAAATCTTTGGAAGCAGGCTTTTAAACAGGTATCTTAATTATCTAAATTCATTGACACATTAACACAAGGAAAATGAGATTCGGTATCTTAAATTTAATAGTGTTATGAATATATTATTTAATTGTTTTAAGGTGTCAACTTTGGACAAATTGGAAAAATTGCAGTGGAGTCTGCTGAGAAAATTATGGTTGTGTGTAGAGAGAAGGATGCGGTAGATTGTGAAAACAAATGTATTGTACATCTGATCAGGGACAGTGTAGATGAAGATTTCACCAAAAACGTAACTGTAAAAACTTGTTTGTAATTATTGTGAAATAAATTTACTTGGTAAAAAAATAAATAGTGTTTTAACTCTTCTTTTTTAGTTTTCACTGTTGAATGTTGAGATGAAATATATTATTGTAATTATGAATGGAGACAAATGAAATTTAAGAAATACACTGATTTCAATTTTTTAAAATTTCCTTCCATTAATTCTATATTCTATCAATCATTAACAATATTTGCAAGAATGTAATTTATTAATTTATTCCTCTAAATCTTTCTAATTATATTTGCATTTTAAAATGAAGAAAAA
>JAHLJT010009436.1:240589993-240615228 GCA_031308135.1 Acheta domesticus
GCGGTCGCATTGCCCCCGTCCGCACACAGGGCGCGCCACCGTCGCACGGTCACCTTTCCTGCCCGCTCACAGGGCGCGCCCCCGTCGCGCACGGTCCCCTTTCCCTGTTCGCCTCACAGGGCGCGCCACCGTCGCAAGCGCGCCCCGCCCAATGCGCGCGCACCTTCCCATCCCCTCGCTCGCCTCCACTTCAAAGCCTGCCTGCCGTAGCGCAGGCTAGCGTGCCGGCCTCCCACACCCGCCACCTCGCTGGTTCGCGCCCGGCCGAGCGGGCTTTTTGAAGACCACCTCCCCTCTTCCTCCTCCCCCACCCACCCCACAGCCACCCACTGTGCGCTCACCCCCCGCTGTCGACGTGTGTGCAACAGGGCACCACATCAGCCACGCGCACATCGACGCTACTTCTGGACCAGTGCTGACGTCCTCCCGACCATGACGTTCCCCGGTCATGACGTCCTCCGGCCATGACGTCCCGCGGCCATGACGTCACCCGGGCATGACGTCCTAGGTCCTGACGTCACGCGGCCATGACGTCACGGGTCCCTGACGTCACCCAGTCATGACTCATGGGGTCATGACGTCACGGGGTCATGACGTCACGGGGTCATGCCGTCACGGGGGCCTCGTGACGTCATCAATGGTCCAGAAGTAGCGTACTTCTCCTACTTTTGTCGGAGTGTTGGTTTGTCTCTATACGTTCTCAGTAGCAATTTTGTATTATTGCATTATATTCATTCATACATATATTAGTTTACTTTTTATTTAATCCTTATTTAAGTACAGTTTATTAAATAATAAACTGTACTTAAATAAGAATTAAATAAAAAGTAAAATAATGTCTGTATGAATAATATTCACTAAAATTCAACACTCAAAAATACACCAAAAACGCACCCTACACACCAAATAAAACTCTTAACAAAATATTATATCACAACACGGACGCCACCAATGATGTATATAAATACATCATTGTATATGTATACATCATTGGACGCCACAAACCACCAATAACCTCAAACACTAGTAAACAGATGCTTGCAGCAGTGCGCAGTGTCGCCATGTTGCTTATTTGTAGATTCTATAAGCACTTGTAGACATGTCTCAGGACCTATAAGATATAGAACATTTTGTAGGTTCCATAAGTCGTATTGATCGTTTCAGAAACTCGTTTTGCCGCTGTAGACTATTTTATAGAATCAATAAGCTTATGGATTCCATATCGAACGTTTATGCAACCGGCCCAAGAAATATGTATTACATACAAATTCGGTCTCTAGTTATAAGATACTTGAAAATGTCAAGATTGCGTCCAACTACGAACATGGCTCATACAACAAATGGTTAAATGAATTATTATTACAAGATTAAATTATGAATACACGAGTCTGCACGTGTGTCATGCATGACAAAGCCTGTGAGTTGAAAAATAGGCACATTTATAAAATTGTGAGCTGAAATAATTCAAAGCTTGCTTCGACATAATGTTTATTCGCGTGCCATTCTACTATCTTGATGCATTAACATTTCTCAGCCAAAGTTCACGGACTCCTTTCTTCAACTGCAGCATGTCAAATGTTATCTCAGATGTTTTAAGGGAAATCAATAATACTGCGGGGTTGTGCATGAGTGGATCACCATCACGAACAACATCTACTGAAAAATATGCTTGTTTTTCTCTCTATAAAATCGTGTTTTCTTTCCGTAAAATATATAAATTTATCTCATCCATGCATGACTGTAATTAAATAATTTATCTGTTGATTACACCCAATAATGCCATTTCCTGAAACATGCCATTTCTACAATGATTCATAATAATTATAAATAATGAATAATAAATATAATTTATTCTGAATAGTAATTCTCTAATAACCTATTTCTGAATGAGAAATATGTAAAAAGCAACGTCAAAGATGGACAGGAAAGGGGTTGAGGATAACTGATTAATTCCAATTCCAATGTATGTTTCAATTTATTTTAATATTAATATTGTGTACAATTACGTTAAATACCGTTATGCTTATTGCATTAACATTACATATTTTTTAATTTTCAAATTTTATTGATTACACTAGTCGACAGTGATTTTGTTTAAATGGCTTACTGTGAAGTGTTCTCGCAAAAGATTAATTTTCTTCAGAAAGGTTTACTAAATTTTTTATTCAATTTGTAAAATAAAATAAATATCAGAGAAGGTGAAAATCAGGATATTTATTTACTGTGTTCTTGCAGAAGAATCGTGTAAGCAGAATATGCCCCTTTCATTACCTGTAACAAAAATGTACAAGATGTCAAAATAAAATGCGAAAGCAGTTATTCAAGTGCTAAACTTGGTTTTTAACACCATTAATCTTCGTGATTCGATAACTTACAAATTAATGGTTCTATTGAATAGAAGGTACTAAGAGCCTAACACTAGAACGCCCGGCTTTCGTGTACTCCCTAGAACGCCAAGCGGAGTCGTTTCGACTCCAAGCCTTCAGTGATAATTCTTAAAAGGAAATACTGCAAAAATATTTATCTACACTAGTATAACAGTATTAAAGATAATTATTTAGTATATAATGGAATTTTTACACAACTTAAATATATTTTAAACAATTGTTGTAAATTATATTGCGCAGAATGGAAATTAAAGAAACAACTTGGACGGAGTGAGAAAGTAAACGGACAAAATTACATGTTGAAAAATTAACTTTTATTTATTAATAATATTTTTGCAACAAAAAAAAATGTTATTAGCTTTTAATTTTTCGTAATATGAGTTTCACATGTCAGAAAATCAATTTTCTGTATATTGTACTTACCACATTCACATTATGTCAAATTTATTTATATTATTTTATTTAAATAATATTTATTATAAACAAACATATATGATGTTAATGTGTGTTTGTTTAATACCGATAGAAACTTGATGTCCGTTGACGAAAATGACGAAAGTTTCTAAGAAATTTAATCGCATATTCTAAATGGCACTTAGTTCTTGTTCGGGTTGTATTTACTTTCAACGTTATTGACTTTACTACGCACACAGTACAGATTACGTCCAATTGTATGATTCAAACTTTTAATGTCTTATAAAGGCCACAGTTTTCAGGCGCATGTGGTAGAATATTATCCAGACGTTTGATCAACACCTGTCATGTATTCTGATGCATAGTTCACGGCTACATTTTTCAAGTTTCCCCTCGGTTTTCAATACTTTCTGAATATTTCCAATGAAAACAAATACACACACACAGACACACACACACTTCATACCAATTATATTTTCTTCGTAATTTATGAATTTGGAATACCAGTTTTTTACATATTTCCAAGAAGATTTTTCAATGGTAATTTCCTCAGTCAATGGAACAGTAAGTCCTGTGTTCGCAATATGAATTTTTTTTTCTTAATTGTGACTTCCATTTTCCCAAAACTAACATCTGCCACTTTAACTAATACAAAATAATGGACTGCGAGTACAGAAAAAATATTAATATAAATGGAAATTGTAGCAAAATATTTTTAAATAATGACAAACATTTACCTTCGGATATATGATTCGGATATATGATTTATTACGCTATTTAGCAACACAGCCCAAACACATTTGCACCCTTGAAAGATACGAGTTTTCTGTTTCTTACGCTCTGAGAACAATATAGTTCCCGTGAAATCAGTCACATGCAAGTCATAAATTACGAAAAATATTCGTTATATTCAAATTGGTTATGCTTCTTTATTCCACCTTCCATTACATAATACATGTAAAAGATAATTTTCAGTGATGTGTCCGTAAAATAAATGTTCCCATATGTAACTCAACAATCACTTTATTCTATGGAAATATATAGAAGAAGGTAGGACACACACCTCTGATTAAAGTTTCATTGATCCATTCAGAACACGTCATTAATCAAAATTTAAGAAAAACGTTCGTGGTTCGACTTCCTTCTAAAATAAAGTTCTAAAAACCATCAATTTTCTTCCTTGAGGTATACAGTAACTGTCGATTAAACATATCCACCCCTACCGCCTCCTATGATAACAAAGATAAACCTTAATAGTTTTCCCGCGTGACTGTCTTGGCCCGCGCTTATAATCAGTAACCCTAATCTAAACTATCAGCACAAGACAGCAGTGAGTGAACCGCGTTTCCAGCTAGGCAGAGTAGAATCAAGGTTCAAAAGTAGGATTTTCATAAGTCGTAAAAATAGATCAACTGTAAACATTTATCATATAGTAGTTTTTTAACTTATTTTGATTCTATTTGAATTGTATTTGATCGAAAGATGTACTCATGGTTTTCTTACATTGGGTATTTTATTGAACAATGTGGACGTGCTAAACACACCACTGAGACTGAACGACAGGCGATTTTTAGCATATGAAAAAAAGGTAATTAAATGAACAAAATTTCAGAACTGCGTGTTTCGTGAAAGCGAGCCCAGTATGGAATTCACAGATGTAAACAGGCGAAGCAGTTTCCTGAAAATCGAGGCAGACCGCGAAGAACGTCCCCACAAATGAATGGATCGACGAAATATGGAAGGATCCATTCCTGTCAGCACTTTCATTGAAACGAAAACACCCTCAGTTTTATGGTGTGAATTATCTACTTCAACTGTTCAGAGAAGATTACGAGCTTCACAACTCAGTGGAGCCGTTGCAAAAAGAAAATCAAATGTGTCAAAACGAAATATTGCAAAACGACTAACTTTTACAAAAAAGATACAAGGAAAAGGAGGATTCTTGGTGATACAATGTAGAGTGGTTGGATAAATCCAAGTATAATAGTTTTTTCTGATAAACAGGTGTATGTTCAACGCCCTCCAAACCAGAAAAACAATTCCAAGTACACATTAAAAACCGTGAAACATGGAGGTGGTAGGGTAACGGTGTGAAAATGTTTCTCGAGGTATGGTATAGGTCCGTTGTTCTGTATGAAAGGAATTATGAGTGCGGAGATATGCAAAGAAATATTAATGTCAACTATGCTTATTTATGCTCGTGGAGAAATGTCTTTCGTCTCTAAGTTTATGCAAGACAAGAACCCAAAACATACTGCAAAGTTAGTGAAGTCTCTTGAGAAGGAAAAAGGGACAGTTTTGGATTGGCCACCACAGTCCCCAATTTAAATCCAATTAAAAATGTATGGGGATGTGTTGATAGAAGGACTTATCAAGCAAGTAATTTAGACAATCTGTGGGAATATATACAATAGGCATGATATTCAACTCTGGAAGAGGAATACAGACGATATGCGACTTCATTGGCAAGATGCCGGGCTGTCCTAAAAAATAAGGGATATCCTACCAAGTACTAACCCATTCAAGAGAAGAAAATATTTTTGTTTTTTAACAATGTTTCCTAGGCGTTATACCATATGCCTCTATTTTTGATTTCTTAGCGAGATACTTCGAGAGATACGTTTTTGCTATTTGTAAAATAATTTGGGTCTAAATGCCACCTATAGGTTTATTTGTTTCCATATTCAGTACAAAATTAAAATCGAGGTTATTTGCAAAACAAATTCCTTAATGTCCTTATCATGGCATTGTGGCTCTTATTTTATTGACCGCCACTGTACTTTCCGAGAGAAAAGCCAATTCTGAAAGTACACTCTGGTGCGTTTGCGTGTGTGAGTGTGCGTGTGGGTGTGAGTGTGGGTGTGCGTGTGCGTGTGGGTGTGAGTGTGCGTTTGGGGGTGACTGTGGGTGTGGGTGTCAGTGTGTGTGTGTGAGTGTGCGTGTGAGTGTGCGTGTGCGCGTGTGAGTGTGCGTGTGAGAGTGCGTGTAAGTGTGGGTGTGAGTGTGCGTGTCATTGTGCGTGTGATTGTGCGTGTGAGTGTGCGCGTGAGTGTGTGGGTGTGAGTGTGGGTGTGAGTGTGGGTGTGAGTGTGGGTGTGAGTGTGAGTGTGCATGAGAGTGTGAGTGTGGGTGTGAGTGTGCGTGTGGGGGTGCGTGTGCGTGTGAGTATGGGTGTGAGTGCGTGTGCGTGTGAGGGTGCGTGAGTGTGAGTGTGTGTGTGTGAGTGTGTGTGTGAGTGTGCGTGAGAGTGTGAGTGTGGGTGTGAGTGTGCGTGTGGGGGTGCGTGTGCGTGTGAGTATGGGTGTGAGTGTGCGTGTGAGGGTGCGTGTATGTGTGTGCGTGTGTGTGCGTGTGAATGTGTGTGTGCGGGTGAGTGTGTGCGTGTGAGTGTGTGTGTGTGTGCGGGTGAGTGTGTGCGTGTGAGTGTGAAGGGCGACTCACCGCAGCGAACGTCTCCAGCGTGAGCGGCACGAAGCCCGCGGCGGTGAGGAAGGCTGGCTTGGAGGCGCGCAGCATTATGTAGCGAATGTGGCGCCGGAAGGGGAGCGGCGCCTCGTGCCACGGCCCGTCGTACGCAGCGTGCATCACGCGCGAAGACTGCGCAGCCACATGCACGCACGTTAGCTCGCTCTCTTTCTACGGAACTTCCAGAACTCGTTTGGTGCGTATTAGTAGTGGAAAGGGAGCTAGACAATGTGCCACGCGTCGTCATATTTCACGCGTGTAAACTGTGCACTCACAACCCTACGCTGTTTTGTACGGAGATTCTAGGTACTCTGTAGGATAGAAGCGTGCTAACAACGAAAAGGTCGCAGGGCTCTATGCCTCTTCACACGACATGCGTGTAAGGTGTGCACGCACATTCACTCACTTGCTGTGTACCTGCATACACTGACATGCGCACACTTTATTGAGGAACATCTTCAACTTTTTGGGAGCGTAGTAAAAGCGAAAGGCGAGCCGGGCCCTGTGCCACGTCCGTTGCAAATAATTCGTGTAAATTATGTTCCACCATACACTCATATGCTCCTCTTTTTAAGGACCTTCTACAACTCTAAGGAAACAATTTACAGCGGAAAAACATTTGGGCCATGTGCCGCGCCTTATCACACATCGCGCGTGTTAACTCGGCCCTTATATTCACTTATGCTCACGTTCTCTTCATACGGAGCTTCTAGAACTCAACTGGGGCTAATTGACAGCGAGAAGCCAACAGGGCGTTCTGCCTCGTTTAGTCACACATCGTGTTTGTAAACGGTGCTCCCACGTACACTCAAACGTGCACGCTCAATGTTTACGGAACTTTTAGAACGTGATACCAAATTGACAACACAATTCAAAGGAAGGTATCAATAATTTTTTTAATAAAGTATGTACTAAAAATAGATAATTAAACATTTTTTTGAAAAATATGAGTAATTTTTGCTCCAAAGGAAAGGGTCAATCCATTTTAAGTAGTCGCTAGACCATCTGGAAAAAAATTAATATTTTGAACATAAATTTCCTCATGTTTTGGCTGTTCAAAAACATTTACAACTGTTTGTATTGTACCTGGTTTACAAATAGCAGCCATCTTTGTTTCACGCCGTGCGCAAATTTTTGCATTTGTAGACATTTACTCTTTTCTAAATTATTTAGCTCTAGGATGTTTTAGCATTCTAGAATTAAAAGCATTCGATTTAGTACCCTCTAGCCTGCAAATCGAAATATTATTTACTTATCTAATATATTTTTATTTGGAAAATATTTCCTACGAAATCTACGGCACGCGAATGAACGAAATTCGATATTCAGATAGTAATTTCTCAAAGAAAGAATAAAATCACAGCCCTATTTTTTCTGTGCTTTTACACATAACATTATAGTTACTTTTTGTAAAATATCTTTGGTATATAACTTGGAAATTACATCCTCTTGGGAATTTTGGATTTTTTCCAAATTTTGATCTGTAATATCTCTCTTGGGATAAAATATGAAAATTGAGAAATTGAGAAAAATGAGATAAAAATATGAAAATTGCACACATGCTAGGCCGCTATCATACCAAGCTTCAGTAAAAATTTCAACATTTAGATTTAACTGGAAGTATTTTTCTGGGTAGCGTGGCTCGCAGGCAGACGAACAAATGTTTTGCCAATTTCGGTATCAAAGGCCCACAAAAGGGGAATTCTGAATACGTAGCGTTTTAACAGAAGTCATTTAATACATTAACCCTTTAATTCTTAGCTTAATGTTTTCTTAAATGCTTAAATTATTTTTTTGCGATACCTACAAAAAAAACATTATCAGGAATTCAGAAACGTGCGTCTATGTTTCGTTTAGAATGTTCACATCTATTGAAGAAATAAAATTCGCTTATTACATTTCACAATGTCAAGCAACAATGAAAAGGGTCTGAGATTCGCAATTGGGGATCATGGCAGTTAATGAGTTAACAAACAAGATTCATCCACTTTTTTTGGTATCAAAGATTCATCCACTTTGTTTGGTAAATATTCTTCCAAAAAATATTTTTGCTGAAGCGTTACATAACTTTTTATTTTCCCCGTATACGTACGTATATACCGAGTAATACCGAGTACTCGTATACGTAGCGTAGGCAGAGTTAAGTAACGCAGCGCGAAAAATGGCGAATTTTCGGCAGAAAAAAAATTCATTTCCAGGCCATAATAACGAAAAAGCAAAAAAATCTAGTTGCTAAATGAAGTCAAAAATCCTTTAAGCCAGTGTACCTGTGTAGACAGAATACCTGTTTTGTGGGTTCTTGATATCGAGAAACCCATTGAATGCAAAACGTCCGTCCGTCCCCGGACATTTTAAAAATTTTCTCAAAGCGTCTCCAAACTTTTTCTTTAAATTTCTTGTAAAGGTAAAAGTAAAATATACTTATAAAGGTCGCATAGATCCGATTTTTACGGTTAACTCTGAATTTTCTAAAATTGATAAAGTTTCAATTGTTTCGGCGTCTTCCTACAAATACAAAATTCAAGATCCAGATTTTTTCTCCAAATAAAATTTGTTCTCCAAAGTAAAGTCTTCATCAAGGTCAAGTACATTTTTTTGAAAATTTTAGTAGTTTTCGCGCAATATTGCGTGCAATATGTGCAATATTAAGAAATTACAAAAACAAGATTTTCTCAAAAAGGCTCCAAATTTTTCTTTCAATTTTGGAAGGGAGATGACATAAACGCCATATTGCTCTATTCTCTTGTTTTTTTTCAAAAATTCCAAAAATGTAATATTTTTCTCTTCTATCTCACGTCGTTTGTATTTACATTAGAGGCAATTTTTTCACAGTGTTAAATTTCTGAGAATAAGTGCTTAAAATAATGTCAAGTAAAGTTTGTCCAAAACTCGATTTCTGTGAAAAGTAGCTCAAAATTTCGCATTTTCGGAAACGCTCAAATGGCATTTTCTCAAAAATGGCTCCAAATGTTTTCTTCAAATTTTTCAACCACATAGTGCCAATTGCACTCTTTAATACGACGTAAGTGAATTTTGGCGTGTTTTTCCTTTTTTCAAAAAGTACACAAATTCAATTGTTTTGAAAGATCTCTCACACCGTTAATAAGCCCATTTTCAGCGATTTGTAAACACTATTACATTTGTGAGTGTATATGCTTCAAATGATTTCAAATAACGTTTTTCGAAAACTCAAAAATTGTCTGTGAAAAAGAGCTTCAAATTTCGCATTTAAGTAGCGCTTAAATTTCATTTTCTTTAAAAACGGTTCCAAATTTTTCAAAGAGAATTGCTATTTAGGACAAGGTTTTACTGTGCTGTAATATTCTTAAAATAATATTTGTGCTACTATTAGGAAACCGAAAAATTAGAAAGAGTCAAAAAAAATGTACTTTGAGCGGCAATAGATGGCAGCTGACAAATTAATGTGGCAAGTCTGAATATTTAGCTGAGACCAAAGGAAATAGAAAATTAATATGGAAAAGTCTGTGCTATTCTGTAGCACCACTAGTTCGTTATCAGGGCCCAACAATGATTTTTTCCGCCGAAAATTCGCCGGGTTTTCGCGCATCATTACATAACATTCCCTGTACTATGTATATTACTCCGTATATACGTACATATACGGAAAATTAGAAATGATTTCGGTAATAACTAGATCTTCGTCTCTGCGAGACACGACTGATTAGTGGTAGGGATTGTGGGAACTAAGTAAATTTAATGTGTGCATTTTATGTAGGTTTTATTAACATATATAGTATTTTTTATAGCAAATTAATTTGAAAAATAACTTCTGCGCTTTATTCTTTAAGTCAGCAAATGATTCTACGTAAGTGCTTTCAAGTGTGAGATACAGTTAATCTAATGCAAATCTTTACAGAAAATATTTACCTCTTCCGCAATGGTTTCACTGTAATGACTCATACTTAAATTAATCGCCAACATGTAGCCAAGACTAATAGCAAGTTCGTAGTATTGCACTCCTGCAGGTGTGGACTATTACAAAATAAGTATTTCATTAAACGTCTAGGAAGTACGAATGTAGTTCTTAATGCCAGTATGCTCAGAGTTTAAAAAAAAGTATTGTAGAGCTTACCACTAGCATCAATATAAGTAAGGTTCCAAACAGAACCAAAGACCAGCACAACTGATTCAAATTGTGGAACTTGGTAAATCTCTTCCATTTCATTCACGCACCTAAAAAAATGTTATAAAACGATTCGAAATGTATATTATTTTAACGAGGAAATTATAAATCAATGACATTTATTGTTTACACATTCACATATTTAAAAAATAACGAAACACAACGGAACAATGGTAAAAATGCTTGTGTTAAATTTACTAACATGACATTCTCAATTACAAAAAAATGTAATGCGACTCATGGAACGGAGCATTTGCTTACAACGAGGTCAACAATAAAAAAATCATATTAAATAAAAGTTTGTGGATTTATTATGTATCACGCTGTGATTCCAAATACATTCTTACCATTTATCTAGCATGTATCAATTTTGTAATATGCTGATTTTGATTTTGGGAATGTGTGAATTATCCCCCAAAATTAGGGGTTTCCTAGTAAACAATGAAAAATCACCAGAAAAAAAGATATGTAAAATTTCCTGTCACGCCCTTATTCCAAATATGTGCTTATATTTTCTCTGACACAGTTTCTGCGTAAAATTTCTGCGTAACTTTACTACTCCATGTATACTAAAATGGAATATGGTCGATTTTTTTGTTTAAGAAATGAATTCGCTATAGTCGGAAACAGTGAATTATGGCGCAAATCTAAATGCAAAACCGTAATTTGAGTTCTAATAATTTTTAAACTCCATTTCTGTGTTTTTTTCTTATTTTAAAGCATTCTTAAATGAAAATAAAATACAATACATTTGAATCATACATAAGTTTCTGAATATTTTATAAGCAATAAAATCTTTGGGGTCCTGTAAACCGTATAGTGCAGGATAGGTCTGAACGGGCGTCGAAGCGTGCGCATAGGATGTTAAGTTAAATAACTATTTATTTAGTAATTTTAAAACGGTTTTTGTAGTATTAATCTAAGAAAACATGTTTTAGGAGTGAAATAATAATACTCCACTTAATTTATATTGTTTATTTATTTATGTCGAAAACTAAAACTGGTCTTTATCAGACATTATTGAAGATGAGTAAAAGCTTTATTTTTTGTCCATAAGTAAAAAAGTTATTATTAGCACTTACACAACTCAGTGGAAAACGAGTTAAAAACTTGGAGGAGATAGTATTCATACATATGGCGATATGCATAGTTATGAACTCATCTCTTCACGCTTGTTATGATGAGCCAAAATATCTATGGGTTTCCATTTAAAAAATCGAAATTGGGTCAATATCTCTGCAATAAAAAAATGCAATAGAATAATATTATGCATGACCATATGTGCCCCTTGCATATAGTAGTTTAAGTGAAAACCACATCTCAGTATCCGCAACGGTTTCAGGAGAAAATTGAAGGAAACATCTTAGGGTGGGCTAGACGGTAGAACCGAAGTAGTGTATTACACTGTAACAAGTGTACTATTCGTTTGTCATTTGTAGTGTTAAAAAGTAATTAATCATTTTATATTATTTCCCTATTATTTTACTTAACCCGTCAGAGGTGGCGCATCGGTGCTTTGGACCAAAAGTCAACTAGTGGTGCTACAGAACTAGTGGTGGCACAGACTTTCCCGTATTAGTTTTCTATTTTCTTGGTCTTCGCTAGCTATTCGGAATTGCCACATACTCTTTCCTGCCAGCTACCATCTATCACCGCCAAAAGGACATGTTTTGTAATTTTCTGAATTTTTCGGTTTCCTATTGGTAGAACGAAAATATTAATTTTAGAATATTAAAGAACACAAAAACCTAGCCGTAAATGACCATTTCTTTTAACATATATGTGCCGTTTAGGAGAAAATGGCGTTTTAGCATGACTAAAAATGCTAAATTTGAAGCTTATTTTCACAGAAAATGTTTGAGTTTTCAAAAGACTTTATTTGAAGTTATTTGAAGCACTTACACTCACAAATATTATAATGTTTTATAAATTGCTCTAAATATTAAAGATGCGAGATCTTCCAAAAATTTACATTTATATAATTTTTGAAAAAACAAAAAAAAATACTCAAAATAAACTTAACGTCATATTAAAGAGTGTAATTCTCACTATCTGTTACACAAGTTCAAGAAAAAATTTGCAGCCATATATGAGAAAATGGCGTTTGAGCATTTCTGAAACTGCAGAAATTTGAGCTACTTTTCACAGAAAACGGTTGTGTTTACGATAAACTTTACTTGACATTATTTAAAATCGGACCAATGCTATGTTAATAAGTGTATTTTACTCTATTCATACAAGAAATTTAAAGAAACAATTTGCAGCCGTTTTTGAGAAAATTTTGAAAATCCCCGGGGGGCTTCATATAAAGCACCCCCAAATTTTGAAGAATCTTTTTCAAAATCTCAAAGCTTTGACTAGAACCAGATTGATCACGCAATATCCATATTGGAAGATATCGTACGTATGGTGTAGGCGCTAGCTGTGATCACAGACGGACAGACGGACGTTTTCCTTTTAATTGGGTTTTTGGTATCAATGACCTAGAAAACAGGGTTTCTGCATACACCACGTATTAGGGGATTTTTTTCGTAATTTAGCAACTCATTTTATCCACTTACTCGTTTTCACGGCCAGGCAATTAATTTTTCTCCGCCGAAAATTGGCCATTTTTTCGCGCAGCATTACATAACTTTCCCTATCCGTCTATACGTACGTATACGGGAAAGTAAAAAAAGTGATGTGTGTCATTATATAGAAATGCCAGAGACTTGGCCACCTGAGTTAGTTTCCCGTAAGACTGTTATCATCATGTCATTTGAGTCTTATTTTTAGCATACGCGGTTTACGCATGTGCCAGAGGTCATTTCCTGTCCAGATCATGTCACCATGCGCGCCACCTCTGGCATGAATCCAGCGCTGACTCATCGACTGCTGACTGCAATTCCACAGAGAGAGGCAATTCCGGGCGACGATTTTTTTTCAATTGTTCAGTTAATATCAAATATTATTTCACGGAGATGTGTTTCCATGTTGTTTTATATTGCTCGTCAACGATCACTTAGTTAATTGAAATGGCACTTTTCCAAAGCTCGTCATGTAAAGTTTAAACTTTTTCCATTTTCAAAAGGCAGGTCGAGTAGGCTGTAGTTAACGACACAACATTAACACATATCCACTTTAAAACATTTATTAATTTCATGGAAGTGTTTTAGGTTTTTTCATGTAATTGCCCAGTAAAAATGAATTAATTAATGAAAGTGAAAGTTTTTTAACCTTTAAGTGGATCACCGTTTTTTATTACGTAACTCTAGAGACCCTGATTTAAAATTAAGTTTTAACAGTGGTGAAATATACAAGAATACGACTTTTTGTACTTTATTTTATTGAAATAACTTGGGGGAAAGATTCAGAGACTTTAGGTTTGAAAAAAAATAATAATACACTGATGGAGAGATTGAAGAGCAGGCCTCAGACCTTGACACAACTGCTTTAAACGGTCTTTACTTCAGAGGGGCAATGGATCTGAACTGAAAAATGTTCAATAATGTTCACATAATAACGTTAATTTCGGGGATGTGTTTTTTGGTGTTTTTTGTAAGTGCTTGTGAAAGATTACTTAGTTAAAAGGATAAGCGGTTTTTGCACACCTTAATTTCAAAAGGCTTAATTAAATATAAAATAAAAATAATTGACTTTGCAAAAGCTTTAATATATTAAGAAGGGTATATAAAAGCGCATACAAGTTTCTGTAAATTGAAAAGTTGATTAGAGAAAAGTTATAAAAAATAAAAGATAAGTGTATTTTTACTGCTTGAGTGGTTGAATTTTTCCTCAGCTGAAAGACTTGGCTTTGAGGATGTCATTTGGCTGTAAGCATCGATAAAATTATTATGTCTGCTTTCTAGTAATTTGATGTATGTAGAATTGATACATATGAAGAAATAATCCATTTTCAATTAAATTAATTTAAAATTTGGTGCCTATGCTCGCGTTTCGACCCCGTTAGACAACTGTGCATCGTAGCGAAATGAGTGCGAGCCTGCCCGCAAAACTGTTATCTCTTCCCCCGTCTGAAAAGTGTGTAGCAAACACAAGTAGTTAGTACCTTAAATCAGGCTTGCACAAGGGCCCCAGCAACGCGCCCCGCGATGGCCATGGCAGCCGTTCCCCGCCCCACCGGCTTCTAGAGGAAGACTTTCACTTTTGGGGCAGGTGGCCACTGCCCGAGCCCTCGGTGGGAGGAAAGCCCTGCGGCTCTTAAGACGGAAATGCGTTGAATTATGTTGGACCAAAACTTGAAATAACGGCTGTAGTTTCTGGAGAGGGGAGGTTTTGTGTATATACTATTATTTCAGACTAAATTGCTCCACAACTTCCACACATTTCACGGTCAATCTTTACTATTGTAACTGATTTTGAAAATATTTGTAATATAAATTACAAGAACAGAAAATTAACCATTTCTCACTGTAATAATAATAACACATTCATAAATTTAGTTCAGACATATCTGGTTGTAATACACTTGACCATACTTTTTTAATGTTTATTTTACTTTTTGCTGTTACTTTTTCTCCGACACCACTTTCTGACATATGAGACACGTTGTTGCTCCATTTCTCTCCATGTATAAAAACTCGAGCTCGCACTGTAACACTGAACCGACGATTCTGATTATTATAGAGGCAGCTCGGCCGTCGGGGATTATGCCAACTTTCCTGGTTCTCGTGAGGCGCCGTGGGGCGCGGACTTCCTGGCACCCTAAGAAGGGGCTCAAATGGGGCACTTGTGCACCTCTGCCTTAAATGATAAAAATATCCCGTAAAAACATGAAGCTCTTTTATCGGGGGCCCGCCCGAATTGAGAGGCTTGCAGGCTCGAACGTTAGCACCACTGGTGAAACCCCAGTGTGTAGTTTATGTAAATTAAATTTGTGTGCAGTATCAGAGGTAAAAAGAAAATTAAACATGTGCAATTTTCAAACATTTATTAGTTTGTATGCAAATTAGAAGAGTTATGTTCAAAGTAAATAAGGAAATTTTGAGAAAATCTTGTTTACGTAATTTTTAAAGTTCTTCACTGTTTCAAGCGAAGTTACGCGAAATCTACACACATTTTCAAAAAAAATAGGTGTTCTTATTTTAAACTCTACTAACTTTTAGTACAGATTTTTTTAAGAAAAAAATATTTATAGTCAGTATTTTAATTGAAGGAACTCGGAGTAAAAAATTGCAAATTTTTGACATTCCAAAACTTTAACGAAAATAGAACTCGAACAATTTGTATTATAATGTACTTTAATGTTCACAGAAAATATGAACTCCAAAAAATGATGAGATACTTTAGAAAAAAACTTTCAAAATGCTATTTATCCGACATGTAATGTACTCCCAAAAATCAAAACATTCAAATTCCCAGGGCCGCAATTTGTCAGATCGATTGAGGAATATCAATTTTGAAGGAAATTCTATAAATGGTCTAATTTACTAAGACAAGAAGCGAAAATTATTTTCTTTTCATTACGAAAACAAGTTCTCTCGGAAAATAGTCACGTTTTACTAATTAATTGCAATATTTTTTCCATTTTAGGACATGAATGTGTGAAAGTAAAATAATGATCTCAGTATAAGTATTATATATATATATATATATATATATATATATATATATATATATATATATATATAATTTGTTCTTGAAATCCTATTTGTTGATTTCCAAATTAATGAGTAGCTTCTGACATTTTGAGAATAAAAAAAGTATTTGTCAAGAAGAAATTTATCGAAATATTAGCACAATAATTTCATGTCACTCGCAAACCTTCGGAATTTTATAATATTGCATTAAGTTAGTTTACAAATATTTAGAAAATGTGCTTAATTTAAACAGTTTTTAAAACGTTACTTCAAATCCATTATAAACGAATAAATATATCCAGATATTAGGCACTACACACCATTCAATAATTCATTGGTATGCGTTGGTATCGTGCAATAAACTAAATTAATAAACATATCAGCTCATTATATAAAAACAATGTTACCTGAGAATAAATTGATGATGGCGTACACAAGACGGTAAATCTTCTCCTTTGGTTGCGGATTTTAACGTTTTTTGCAAAATGTACAGCTGGGGAATAATATTCGTACAGAGAAAGACGAATACAACGTCATTGAGTAGGAGCATTGGTAGATTCAACATTTGATCAAGCACCTGCGGAATCAGAATTGGTGTGATAAACGGCGTACAATTTTAGTTATGAAATTGTTAATTCATATTGTGAATTAGTTTTGATTAGTATTAAGTAGTAAACCTAGCCACTCCTTGACTGTGAAATCTGGCTTTAAGTACATGGTAACAAATAATGCCTGTCAAATCTAGATTTACAATGCACTCTTGCATGACTTATGTTTTTACTAGTAAATTATAGTTTTCTTGAAAGGGCTTTGTTACGACTAGTATTCACTAGGTTAACCAACTTCGAGTTTTGACGGTAAATACGTTTATTTTGGTTTTTATTTCTTGCTACCGATTTCGCAGTAGAGAAAAAGTTATGTAATGCTGCGCCAAAAAAACGGCAAATTAGAGGCAGAGAAACCCTTAATACAGGGCCCTGATAACGAAAACGAGGATAAATGCAGTTGCTTAGTTTAGAACAAAGTCCTCTAACACGTCGTGTAGCCATAATTCATGTTTTGTGGGTCCTTGAAACCGAAAAATCGAATGACGACAAAACGTCCGTCCGTCTGTTAACAACGCTAACTGCTAAACTGTTCAACCGATTTTCTTCAAAATTGATATTCCTTATTCGATCTGGCTGATGTCGCGGTCCCTTGAATTTGAAACCGATATTTCCATTCAAAATTCAAATATTTTTCGGCCTCTTTTATAACTACATTCAAGAAGATAGAGATTTTTTCCCTTAATGAAATCTGTTTCTTAAAGATAGATTTTGAAATAAGGTCTTGTACAAATTTTCGAAAATTGTAGTACTTTTTGCGTAATTTTGGGTAAACATGCGGGTGAGCCAGTACTTGCTGTTTTAGCACCACTAGTTAAATTTCTATTTTAAAATCATTTTGCAATGCAATAGTATTATAGATTTTCTGTAATAATAATAATAATAATAATAATAATAATAATAATAATAATTGGATCGAAAAAACAGAAAACTGCTTACAATGCGTTATGTTGCCCACTCCCGAGCTGATGTACATAGACTTTGTGTCACGCAAGGAAGGAGGAAGAGGCCTGAGACAAATTGAAGCCTTCTGGCACAATGCGATAACCGGAATGAGAAAGTATTAGTCAGCTATCAAGATGACCCACTAATGAGGGAGATCATGAAATCTGACTGAAGAATGGGAAACAGAGGCATTATAAGTGTAGCAAGAAGCACTGCCAAGAAGACTATGCAAGACACCCAGAATGATAGAGACACTGAACTTCTGATGCTACTTAACATGAAATTTGAGACTACAAAAAATGTTAAAGAAATCGTGGAAGAGACAAACCACTCCACGGACAATATTTGAAACGAATGGACAAGGTGCAGATCAATAAAGATTCAATCATTTATGTAGCTTAAATGGGAAGAATGAAGCCAGAATCGGAAGCAGTTCTAGTAGCTGCTCAAGATCAGGCGTTCAGAACACGACATTATGATAATCCGGTTCTCAAAATTTCCCAAGATGACAAATGCCGAATTTGCCAGGAGCAAGTAGAAACCATTGATCATATTGTCTCAGCTTGTCCAATTCTAGCAAAGACCGAATACTTAAAAAGACACGACAGGGTGTGTAGTTACCTCTACTGGCAGATCGGTACCGCCCTCGAAGTTCCAAACACATGCCTCAAGTGACATCGGTGGATTGTTTACAATATTGTACGACCAACAAATTCAAACGGATCGCAAGATAGCAGCAAACATACCAGATATTGTTATCCGGGATTTTGAGAAAAAATCGTGTATACTTGTGGATGTTGCTGTGCCTTGCGATCAAAATGTCGTAACCAAGGAGGCAGAGAAACATCTTAAATACAAGAGTTTGGAAATCGAGATCAGCCGAATGTGGGGCATAAAAGCACAGGTCGTCCCGATAGTTATCGGAGCTCTGGATTTGTTCCGCAAAATTTGTGTAAGAACTTGTCTAAACTTCCAGGTCATTCAAAGGACTGGGAAGTGCAAGAAATTGCTTTATTTGGCACAGCTCACATTTTCGCAAAGTATTGTAGAGGCACCGACAGTCTCTAGATCTGCTCCTTAGGTAGCTGGTTGCAACCTGGAGTAGATTTTTACACTCAGCCGACTCATAACATCTGTAGTCGTGATATGGAGCAGTAATAATAATAATATTTAATAATAAACTTCCAGTGCACAATCCGGAAAATAAACCAGCCAATGTACCATAGAACAAACAGAAAAGAAAGTATTTATCATTGATGTTACACCCCCTGCAGATCACATCAAGAAAGCACAAAGAGAAAAAAACAAAATACATTCCCCTCAATAGTATGTAAAGAAATATACAAACTTAAGTCTGTTGAGATTATGTCAGTTGTAATAGCAACTGGTCATGTTAACAAAAATATAATGTAATATTTGGAGAAATAATTCTTCCTGTTCTAAAAATTATTCGAAAAGCTCAAATTTCAGTAATTCTTGAAACTTGCCGGATTATTCGCATGGACCCAAATATATAAATCTAGAAATGTTGTTTGCGCAAATGCCCCTCAAACCTGGAACCTCGTGTGGGAAAAAATCGAGAAAAATGAAATAAAATACTTATAATAATAATAATAAGAGTGCCGCAGGAAAGACTCAAAACTGGAAATCTCCTGGACCAGACAGGATCCAAAATTTCTGGCTGAAGTACTTCACTCATGCTCATGAAAGCATTGCGCGCTGTTTCACTGACGTGCTGAATAACCCTGATAAAATGCCTATCTGAGTGAAGGGGACACTTTTCTAATCCTCAAGAAGGGAGACCAAGAAAACCCAATGAATTATAGACCAATAACATGTTTATCAACCATATGTAAGCTCTTCACCTCTGTTATTGGTGAGAAAATCTACGTCCATTGTGCAAATAATAATATATTTGAAGAAGAACAGAAAGGTTGCATTAAGGGAGCTATAAGATGTAAACATCAACCCATCATTGATTCTGTTGTCTTGAAGCAAGCTCAGACAAAAGAAAAGAAATCTCCACATCTGTTATATTGATTACAACCAGGCTTTTGACTCAGTTCCTCACAAATGGCTAAACAAAGTACCGGACGTTTATCAAATCTGCCCAAATGTAAAAAATATTCTACAACCTTTAATGAATAAATGACGTACAAATATACGATTCCAAGGTAATATCTTGGGAAAAGCTGTGCGAAAAGGTATATTCCAAGGCGATTCCCTATCAGCACTATGGTTTTGCCTCGCTCTAAAACCCATTATCAACTCTCTTGAACAAAACTAAATGTTGGCAATAGAATGAATATGAAAAACCCAAGAATATTCAGCAATTAACTGTACATGGATGACCTAAAGCTGCACGCCGAAACATAAGATAAATTAGAATCGCTTATAAAAATACCAATAATGCTGTAATGCAAAATAACTGTTCAAAATACATACCAAATTGTGTGTGATATTAAACAAATACCACCATCTAGAAATATATCGCTATTTGGGAAACCCTCAGAACCATCGACTGGACCATAATCGTATCAAGGAAGAACTTCGAATAAAATATCAAAAACGACTGACAAAGTTGCGAAACACTTACTGATCATGGGGTACTCTGATTTCAGCTATCAACATCTGGGCTGTGCCGGTTCCTAACGTACTTCTTTGGTATTGTTAAGTGGACTGAATCTGACCTGGAGGAGCTGGACAGATCGACGAGAAGACTATTACATAAATTCCGCTGTCTTCATCCAAACTCTTCAGTAAGAAGGTTGTATCTACCCCGAACGATGGGAGGCAGAGTGTTAGTTAATATAAAAACTCTTTGCCTGAGACAAGAGGAAAAAATGCGACAGGTTCTCTTAAACTCCATCGTCACGTTAATGAAATTAACTGTCAATGAGGACTACGGCTTCACTCCATTGAACCTCCATGAGCGAAATTATGAAATAAATATCTCTACCCACCAGTCGAGCTTTAAAATTGGAAGCAACGAGAAATTCATGGAAGATACCCAAAACTCTTGTTTCAAGACGAAGCCACATCACTGAAGAATGTCTGACTAGACATTCTTCGGTGATGTGGCTTTTAGAGAAACAAATATATCCTGAGACAGACGGTTTTATAATGGCCATTCAAGACAGAGTTATGAAGACCAGAAACTTACCGAAAATTATCGAAAGCATTGTTTGAAAGAAGATGTGGTGGATATAGGTAGAAAGTGTGGAGCTGTAGGAGAAAGTATAGAACACGTCACAGCTGCATGCTCTTCCCTCTCAGACAGTGCTTACTTGGGAAGGCATAATCAAGTTGCGAAAATAGTACACAGGGCAATCGCAATACAGCATAATTTACTGGATGAATCGATACCACCATTCTATAAGTACACTCCTGCTCCAGTCCTGGAATCAAGTTCCACTCTTTTGTATTGTGATAGATTTCTAACTTACCGTACTGTCGATCACAACAGGCCAGTTATTCTCCTCGTAGATAAAAAGAAAAAAGAAGGAGTAATAATAAACATCGCAGTACCATTTTTCCACAATATCAAACAGACAGAAATTGAAAAAAATTTCCAAATATGCAATCTTATCTTATGAACTAAAACATATTTGGAAATGAAATTAGCCAAAACATACCCATTCGTGATAACAACGGAAGGACTTGTCAGTAAAAGCTTCCTAAATCACTTAAAAGTACTTCAACTACCGAAAAAGTTCTGAACATAGGACAGTGCACAGTTCTGTTGCAAACTGCCCACATCGTAAGAAAATGTATGTCTTAAGTTCAGATATAAGATGAACTTCTTTTTCTGTGACCGAACCTGTTCCAAAACAACACTGGGGAATGTGAACACATTTTTACCAGCGAAAATAGCTGGAGAAAATATTACAATAGTGAAAATAATAATAATAATAATAATATAATAATAATAATAATAATAATAATAATAATAATTTCTGGAACTATACCTGATGAACAAAGACAAGTTCAAAAGCGGGAGACTTCTGTTCATCGAAAGGAAACCAAGCTTCGTACGAAAGAAGGCGTTTGTCACCTTCGCGTTTGAATATGTATGTGTCAGCTAACGGTGATAGTGGTACAACGAAAACGGTCACGAGAAAAACGATTACGAGTGGTCTTGCGAATATTAGATACTTGCGGTTGTAATCTTTGAATATATCGTCCCATTTTTTGTTTCTTCTTTGAGTTTCCATCATTTCATCTATGTCGTTTATTAGTCCTACAATACGATGTCTTTTCGAATTCAAGACATAGAATTTCATCAGTGAGATCATGTTTAAAGTAGTTAGCCACACGACTTGTGACACCAAGAGAATGTCTGGAAGGAACATGAAAATACTCTCTATCACCATGATGTTTGCCATGATTCTCATGTAAAATGCAATGAAGGACATTATTTTGAATATAATCGTGAGCCATGCGTTTTCAGAAGGCACCAAGGCGTATATTTTGAAAGCCATAACCATGTAAGGAAAATTCTTCTTAACGGAGTCACGGAAATCTACCTTCGCCATGTTGAATATCGTAAAGGGAAATGATATTTCAGTTGTTTCTGGTTGTACGAGAAGCGAGCAGTATAAAGTCGTAGAAATCGTCGCTCCTGTAGTCTTCGTAGAACTGATAAGTAAATGTCAGACTGGTTATCTCGGTGAATTGTTTTGTTTTCTTCTCACTCTGGAAAATATGGTGAATTTTGTATTCTATATGAGACTTTTCTTGGAAAAGTGTGTATTAGGTGAATGATGACATATGTTTCAGAATAAGAAGAAACACAATTAATATATAATTTATGATAGCGTTTGCTGTGCGCGGTTCCTTTAATACCTTTTCCTTCAATATGCAACACTTTCGATTTTTCGACAAGTAGTTCGTTCAAATGATATTTCGCACAGCAAGGTCAATTTAGAAAGATACGTATTAAATTATAAGGGCCTCAACGCATTGAATTAGATCGGATTGTGATTAACATCTATTATGTCTAGGGGTAAATTTATATGAAATTTGTAGGTAACTAAATTACTCCCAACAAGAAATTAGTGGCGCTTCAACATACCACAGATATTCTTTTATTTGTAATGGTTACAACTGGTAGTAAAGGTATTGGAAATTATTTACTAATATTCCATCAACTGTGTACAAGTGTCTTGAAATTACTTAACACTTATGTCATCAAGAATCTTCTAAAATTCACTTTATATGTGAACTAATGGTGTTTCAAAATGACACAGACTTTCTCACACTAGTTAGAATATATTTTATTATATAGGAGCGAATATTTTGTCAACAAAACTCGAAAAAAACTCTCTTTTCTGTATTCAAAATTCGACTAGAATATGGTTTAGGATAGAGACCACAGAATTATGAAAACGTGCACAAAATTCACTTCTCCCCATAGCTCGTCATACGCAGTTTTTAACTGTTTTTGACGTAAATAAATAAATACTATTACCAGGAAAAAAAACAACAACTCCTTTTTTGAGTCGGGCCTACCTTTGCCGTTTTGAACTGCCCCGTTCCTGGCTGCCATCTATCGGCGCGTAAGGAACGTACTTGGGTCTCCAGCGATAACTACCGCCCCTTCTCGATCAGATCACCCTCGTGCACTCCCAAACATTGTGGCGAGGTAGCCCATAGGTCCATCTCGGTCCTGTGCCATTACACAGATTGTATGACCGCCTCAGGGCATCAATTGATGTCTCTTAAGTGCCTATGATCACAAAGAAGACCTATCGTTTGAGAGGCAGGATTTTTGGCACTATCTGGACAGCTAGTGCCGAATTCAGTCGCTGTCTGTAGGAGAACTCTAGCTGCCGGTTGCTTTGATCAGTAGTTTTTCGTGATTACTCCGAACAACACCAGGCGAATGCCGGGACAGTACCCTCACAAAAGTGCCACGAACCGCGCACGATTTTTCCTTCCTCTTCCTTGTCCTATCCTTGCCCCTTACTTTCTCATTTACACTTACATGCACCTACCTTACATGCCGGAAGACGGTCGGGAGGTTCGGCCTTGTCCTAGCTGACGCTGTGCCGCGCTAGTGGGACACACCTGGTTGGGGAAACTCTTTCAAGCCGAGGGGTAGGTCGGCGCCGGATCTCGTCATCCAGCGGGGGAAAATCACCGCGACATCCCGCGATAAAAAACATGCCCTGAACTTAAATTGTTAGTGAGCGTAGTAAAAATTGGGATTAAAAGTTTATTTTTATTTTTTAGTGATGTTGGCTTAATTCGAAAAAATGACCACTGACTACCTCGTTTAATTTTTATTATCTAAACAGAGAGTTATCTTGTAAAATTAAGACAATTATTTTAAAATATCGTTTTCTGAAATATTTGAAGAAAAAGTGACAAAATAAAAATGAACGACTGATTAGTAAATCTGAGACCACCAAAAGACATTAATGTAAGAGTGTTTTCATCCCGAAGAAAAAATAAGAGGCACTAGACACTGTCCTCAAAAAAAAAAATTCAATGTAATCTAATGTGTCTATAGTATCGGTTGAGAATTAATTACTACAATGCCTTGATTTTATTAACTAAACAATATTTGACAAATTTGTTATTTTATACATTAATTAAATATTAATATAACTAGAGTGTCACAACTGTGCACTTGATTCCATTTAGGAATTTAATGTTTACATTATGCGGTAACGCAGAGGGATACTGTTCGAGATGCCCAAAATATTAAAGAGAACTGGTCATCGAACCAATTTCAAGTTACATTTCGTTACTGTCGTCCAAATTCTTTTCTAACTTCCAAATTGCCCTGTTCACCAGTTCCTTTAACCACGGAAAAATCAGCGTTGCTCCTAGAAGAATTAAATCTCGTGTCCCAAAAGATCTGTTCCGTCTCCCATAACCTTCAGAAATTATTAGCTTACCTCTCACTCTATATCTCGCTTTCTTCTTACCTTCAATTTCATAAAATTACCAACAATCATCATAGAGGTACCCAGTAGCGATGTACTCGATCATAAATAAGGGTATGATGTTGCGCTAATTTGCAGTTACACGTAACATTTGGCCACTTAAGTACATTTCTCCATTATAATACAAATATAAATGCGAACACTCACCGGTAAATTGATTATCCCACTGATCTGGTTAATTCTTTTTTAAATGTCCGAAATCTCTTCTGTGACATATTCCATCTTTTTTTTAGAGGGCAATTTCTCTTATCGTTTGTTCGAACACGGAAAGCGTCTGTTGTACGTACCGGTGGCCGACACTGGAGTTCAAGTATAAAGTCATAGGGTCGTACATTAATATGAAGACTTTTAATATAACAGTTTGATAACGTTTTGTATACTTTGAGGGTTTTATGTAGGTCATTGGTACATTTTTTCGAGTGAATTCTCTTATCTAAACGTCTCTTCTGACCCAGCATAGCCTTTGAGTCCGACGTTTTTAACGTTAACATTTTTTACTTCAAATGAGGTGTCAGAAATAAAATGTTCTTTCAGTTTTTTTACTAGGTACAACACCATCTTAGCCAATGAAAGATGGTTCGGTGATCAATGACCTCTTTTTAATTATTCTATCAAATGTTATTTAATTATTGAATATTTAAACAAAATTTCCTACTTACAGAAAATGTTTTTAGATCCGTTTATACTTTCCCGTTTACGTACGTATATACGAAGTACATAGTATAGGATACATAGCATAGGAA
>JAHLJT010009436.1:240616228-240667639 GCA_031308135.1 Acheta domesticus
CCGTGAAATGTGTGGAAGTTTGGAGCATTAGTCTGAAATAAAGTATATACACAAACCTCCCCTCTCCGAAACTACAGCCGTTATTTTCAAGTTTTGGTCCAACATAATTCAACGCATTTCCGTCTTAAGAGCCGCAGGGCTTTCCTCCCACCGAGGGCTCGGGCAGTGGCCACCTGCCCCAAAAGTGAAAGTCTTCCTCTAAAGCCGGTGGGGCGGGAAACGGCTGCCATGGCCATCGTGGGGCGCGTTGCTGGGGCCCTTGTGCAAGCCTGATTTAAGGTACTAACTACTTATGTTTGCTACACACTTTTAAGACGGGGGAAGAGATAACAGTTTTGCGGGCAGGCTCGCACTCATTTCGCTACGATGCACAGTTGTCTAACGGGGTCGAAACGCGAGCATAGGCACCAAATTTTAATTAATTTAATTGAAAATGGATTATTTCTTCATATGTATCATTCTACATACATCAAATTACTAGAAAGCAGACATAATTTTTATCGATGCTTACAGCCAAATGACACCCTCAAAGCCAAGTCTTTCAGCTGAGGAAAAATTCACCACTCAGCAGTAAAAATACACTTATCTTTTATTTTTATACTTTTCTCTAATCAACTTTTCAATTTACAGAAATTGTATGCGCTTTTATATACCTTCTCAATATATTAAAGCTTTTGCAAAGTCAATTATTTTTATTTTTATTTAATTAAGCCTTTTGTAATTAAGGTGTGCAAAAACCGCATCGTAAACCGCGAAAGTAATCTTTCACAAGCAATTACAAAAAACACCAAAAAACACATCCCCGAAATTAACGTTATTATGTGAACATTATTGAACAATTTTCAGTTGAGATCCATTGCCCCTCTGAAGTAAGACCGTTTAAAGTAGTTTGTGTTAAGTTCTGAGGCTTGCACTTCAATCTCTCCATCACTGTATTATTTTTATTTCAAAGACCCAAGTCTCTGAATATTTCCCCCAAGTTATTTCAATAAAAATAAAGTACAAAAGTCTATTCTTGTATATTTCACCCCTGTTAAAACTTAATTTTAAATCAGTGTCTCTAGAGTTACGTAATAAAAAACGGTGATCCACTTAAAGGTTAAAAACTTTCACTTTCATTAATTAATTCATTTTTACTGGGCAATTACATGAAAAACCTAAAAGCACTTCCATGAAATTAATAAATGTTTTTAAGTGGATATGTGTTATTGTTGTTTCGGTAACAACTGCCACTCGACCTGCCTTTTTGAAAATGGAAAACGTTTAAACTTTACATGACGAGCTTTGGAGAATGTGCCATTTCAATTAACTAAGTGATCGTTGACGAGCAATTATAAAACAACATAAAAACACATCTCCGTGAAATAAATATTTGATATTTATTGAACAATTGAAAAAAAATCGTCGCCCGAAATTGCCTCTCTCTGTGAAGTGCAGTCAGCAGTCGATGAGTCAGCGCTGGAAGTCATGCCAGAGGTGGCGCGAATGGTGACATGATCTGGACAGGAAATGACTTCTGCATATGCGTAAGCCGCATATGCTAAAAATAAGACTCAAATGATATGATGATAACAGTCTTACGGGAAGCTAACACAGGTGGCCAAGTCTCTGGCTTTCTTAATCATGTACACATCACTTTTTTTACTTTCCTATACGTACGTATCACGGATAGGGAAGTTATGTAATGCTGCGCAAAAATTGCCAATTTTCGGCGAAAAAAATTAATTGCCTGGCCGTGAAAACGAGTAAGTGAATAAAATGAGTTGCTAAATTACGAAAAAATCCCCTAATAGGTGGTGTAGGCAGAAACCCTGTTTTCTAGGTCGTTGATACCAAAACCCAATTAAAAGGAAAACGTCCGTCTGTCCGTCTGTGATCACAGCTAGCGCCTACACACATACGTACGATATCTTCAATATGGATATTGCGTGATCAATCTGGTTCTAGTCAAGCTTTCAGATTTTGAAAAAGATTCTTCAAATTTGGGGTACTTTTATGAAGCCCCCCGGGGATTTTCAAAATTTTCTCAAAAACGGCTGCAAATTGTTTCTTTCTTTAAATTTCTTGTATGAATAGAGTAAAAATACACTTATTAACATAGCATAGGTCCGATTTTTTAATGTATAGGTCCGATTTTAAATAATGTCAAGTAAAGTTTATCGAAAACACAACCGTTTTCTGTGAAAAGTAGCTCAATTTCTGCAGTTTCAGAAATGCTCAAACGCCATTTTCTCATATATGCTGCAAATTTTTTCTTGGAACTTGTGTAACAGATAGTGAGAATTACACTCTTAATATGACGTTGAGTTTATTTTGAGTATTTTTTTTTGTTTTTTTCAAAATTATATATAAATGTAATTTTTGGAAGATCTCGCATCTTTAATATTAGAGCAATTTATAAAACATTATAATATTTGTGAGTGTAAGTGCTTCAAATAACTTCAAATAAAGTCTTTTGAAAACTCAAACATTTTCTGTGAAAATAAGCTTCAAATTTAGCATTTTTAGTCATGCTAAAACGCCATTTTCTCCTAAACGGCACATATATGTTAAAAGAAATGGTCATTTACGGCTAGGTTTTTGTGTTCTTTAATATTCTAAAATTAATATTTTCGTTCTACCAATAGGAAACCGAAAAATTCAGAAAATTACAAAAAAATTCCTTTTTGGCGGTGATAGATGGTAGCTGCAGGAAAGAGTATGTGGCAATTCCGAATAGCTAGCGAAGACCCAAGAAATAGAAAACTAATACGGGAAAGTCTGTGCCACCACTAGTTCTGTAGCACCACTAGTTGACTTTTGGTCCAAAGCACCGATGCGCCACCTCTGACGGGTTAAGTAAAATAATAGGGAAATAATATAAAATGATTAATTACTTTTTTACACTACAAATGACAAACGAATAGTACACTTGTTACAGTGTAATACACTACTTCGGTTCTACCGTCTAGCCCACCTAAGATGTTTCCTTCAATTTTCTCCTGAACCGTTGCGGATACTAAGATGTGGTTTTCACTTAAACTACTATATGCAAGGGGCACATATGGTCATGCATAATATTATTCTATTGCATTTTTTATTGCAGAGATATTGACCCAATTTCGATTTTTTAAATGGAACCCATAGATATTTTGGCTCATCATAACAAGCGTGAAGAGATGAGTTCATAACTATGCATATCGCCATATGTATGAATACTATCTCCTCCAAGTTTTTAACTCGTTTTCCACTGAGTTGTGTAAGTGCTAATAATAACTTTTTACTTATGGACAAAAAATAAAGCTTTTACTCATCTTCAATAATGTCTGATAAAGACCAGTTTTGTTTTCGACATAAATAAATAAACAATATAAATTAAGTGGAGTATTATTATTTCACTCCTAAAACATGTTTTCTTAGATTAATACTACAAAAACCGTTTTAAAATTACTAAATAATAGTTATTTAACTTAACATCCTATGCGCACGCTTCGACCCCGTTCAGACTATCCTGCACTATACGGTTTACAGGACCCCAAAGATTTTTATTGTTATAAAATATTCAGAAACTTATGTATGATTCAAATGTATTGTATTTTATTTTCATTTAAGAATGCTTTAAAATAGAAAAAAAACACAGAAATGGAGTTTAAAAATTATTAGAACTCAAATTACGGTTTTGCATTTAGATTTGCGCCATAATTCACTGTTTCCGACTATAGCGAATTCATTTCTAAAACAAAAAAATCGACCATATTCCATTTTAGTATACATGGAGTAGTAAAGCTTACGCAGAAATTTTACGCAGAAACTGTGTCAGAGAAAATATAAGCACATATTTGGAATAAGGGGCGTGACAGGAAATTTTACATATCTTTTTTTCTGTGATTTTTCATTGTTTACTAGGAAACCCCTAATTTTGGGGGATAATTCACACATTCCCAAAATCAAAATCAGCATATTACAAAATTGATACATGCTAGATAAATGGTAAGAATGTATTTGGAATCACAGCGTGATACATAATAAATCCACAAACTTTTATTTAATATGATTTTTTATTGTTGACCTCGTTGTAAGCAAATGCTCCGTTCCATGAGTCGCATTACATTTTTTTTGTAATTGAGAATGTCATGTTAGTAAATTTAACACAAGCATTTTACCATTGTTCCGTTGTGTTTCGTTATTTTTTAAATATGTCAATGTGTAAACAATAAATGTCATTGATTTATAATTTCCTCGTTTAAAATAATATACATTTCGAATCGTTTTATAACATTTTTTTAGGTGCGTGAATGAAATGGAAGAGATTTACCAGTTCCATAATTTGAATCAGTTGTGCTGGTCTTTGGTTCTGTTTGGAACTTACTTATATTGATGCTAGTGGTAAGCTCTACAATACTTTTTTTTAACTCTGAGCATACTGGCATTAAGAACTACATTCGTACTTCTAGACGTTTAATGAAATACTTATTTTGTAATAGTCCACACCTGCAGGAGTGCAATACTACGAACTTGCCATTAGTCTTGGCTACATGTTGGCGATTAATTTAAGTATGAGTCATTACAGTGAAACCATTGCGGAAGAGGTAAATATTTTTCTGTAAAGATTTGCATTAGATTAACTGTATCTCACACTTGAAAGCACTTACGTAGAATCATTTGCTGACTTAAAGAATAAAGCGCAGAAGTTATTTTTCAAATTAATTTGCTATAAAAAATACTATATATGTTAATAAACCTACATAAATGCACACATTAAATTTACTTAGTTCCCACAATCCCTACCACTAATCAGTCGTGTCTCGCAGAGACGACGATCTAGTTTTACCGAAATCATTTCTAATTTTCCGTATATGTACGTATATACGGAGTAATATACATAGTACAGGGAATGTTATGTAATGATGCGCGAAAACCCGGCGAATTTTCGGCGGAAAAAAATCATTGTTGGGCCTGATAACTAGTGGTGCTACAGAATAGCACAGACTTTTCCATATTGTTTTTCTATTTCCTTTGGTCGCAGCTAAATATTCAGACTTGCCACATTAATTCGTCAGCTGCCATCTATTGCTGCTCAAAGTACATTTTTTGACTCTTTCTTAATTTTTCGGTTTCCTAATAGTAGCACAAATATTATTTAAGAATATTACAGCACAGTAAAACCTTGTCCTAATAGCAATTCTCTTTGAAAAAATTTGGAACCGTTTTAAAGAAATGAAATTTAAGCGCTACTTAAATGCGAATTTGAAGCTCTTTTTCACAGACAATTTTTGAGTTTTCGAAAAACGTTATTTGAAATCATTTGAAGCATATACACTCACAAATGAAATAGTGTTTACAAATCGCTGGAAATGGGCTTATTAACGGTGTGAGAGATCTTTCAAAACAATTGAATTTGTGTACTTTTTGAAAAAGGAATAACACGCGAAAATTCACTTTACGTCATATTAAAGAGTGCAATTGGCACTATGTGGTTGAAAAATTTGAAGAAAACATTGGAGCCATTTTTGAGAAAATGCCATTTGAGCGTTTCCGAAAATGCGAAATTTTGAGCTACTTTTCACAGAAATCGAGTTTTGGACAAACTTTACTTGACATTATTATTAAGCACTTATTCTCAGAAATATAATACTGTGAAAAAATTGCCTCTAATGTAAATACAAACGACGTGAGATAGAAGAGAAAAATATTATATTTTTGTAATTTTTGAAAAAAAACAAGAGAATAGAGGCAATATGGCGTTTATGTCATCTCCCTTCCAAAATTGAAAGAAAAATTTGGAGCCTTTTTGAGAAAATCTGTTTTTGTAATTTCTTAATATTGCACATATTGCACGCAATATTGCGCGAAAACGACTAAAATTTTCAAAAAAATGTACTTGACCTTGATGAAAGACTTTACTTTGGAGAACAAATTTTATTTGGAGAAAAAATCTCTATCTTGAATTTTGTATTTGTAGGAAGACGCCGAAACAATGGAAACTTTATCAATTTAGAAAATTCAGAGTTACCATAAAAATCGGATCTATGCGACCTTTATAAGTATATTTTACTTTACCTTTACAAGAAATTTAAAGAAAAAGTTTGGAGACGCTTTGAGAAAATTTTTAAAATGTCCGGGGACGGACGGACGTTTTGCATTCAATGGGTTTCTCGATATCAAGAACCCACAAAACAGGTATTTTGTCTACACAGGTACACTGGCTTAAAGGATTTTTGACTTCATTTAGCAACTAGATTTTTTTGCTTTTTCGTTATTATGGCCTGGAAATGAATTTTTTTCTGCCGAAAATTCGCCATTTTTCGCGCTGCGTTACTTAACTCTGCCTACGCTACGTATACGAGTACTCCGTATTACTCGGTATATACGTACGTATACGGGGAAAATTAAAAGTTATGTAACGCTACAGCAAAAATCTTTTTTGGAAGAATATTTACCAAACAAAGTGGATGAATCTTTGATACCAAAAAAGTGGATGAATCTTGTTTGTTAACTCATTAACTGGCATGATCCCCAATGCGAATCTCAGACCCTTTCATTGTTGCTTGACATTGTGAAATGTAATAAGCGAATTTTATTTCTTCAATAGATGTGAACATTCTAAACGAAACATAGACGCACGTTTCTGAATTCCTGATAATGTTTTTTTTGTAGGTATCGCAAAAAATAATTTAAGCATTTAAGAAAACATTAAGCTAAGAATTAAAGGGTTAATGTATTAAATGACTTCTGTTAAAACGCTACGTATTCAGAATTCCCGTTTTGTGGGCCTTTGATACCGAAATCGGCAAAACATTCATTCGTCTGTCTGCGAGCCCACGCTACCCAGAAAAATACTTCCAGTTAAATCTAAATGTTGAAATTTTTACTGAAGCTTGGTATGATAGCGGTCTAGCATGTGTGCAATTTTCATATTTTTATCTCATTTTTCTCAATTTCTCAATTTTCATATTTTATCCCAAGAGAGATATTACACATCAAAATTTGGAAAAAATCCAAAATTCCCAAGAGGATGTAATTTCCAAGTATATACCAAAGATATTTACAAAAAGTAACTATAATGTTATGTGTAAAAGCACAGAAAAAATAGGGCTGTGATTTTATTCTTTCTTTGAGAAATTACTATCTGAATATCGAATTTCGTTCATTCGCGTGCCATAGATTTCGTAGAAAATATTTTCCAAATAAAAATATATTAGATAAGTAAATAATATTTCGATTTGCAGGCTAGAGGGTACTAAATCGAATGCTTTTAATTCTAGAATGCTAAAACATCCTAGAGCTAAATAATTTAGAAAAGAGTAAATGTCTACAAACGCAAAAATTTGCGCACGGCGTGAAACAAAGATGGCTGCTATTGTAAACCAGGTACAATACAAACAGTTGTAAATGTTTTTGAACAGCCAAAACATGAGGAAATTTATGTTCAAAATATTAAGTTTTTTCGAGATGGTCTAGCGACTACTTAAAATGGATTGACCCTTTCCTTTGGAGCAAAAATTACTCATATTTTTCAAAAAAATGTTTAATTATCTATTTTTAGTACATACTTTATTAAAAAAATTATTGATACCTTCCTTTGAATTGTGTTGTCAATTTGGTATCACGTTCTAAAAGTTCCGTAAACATTGAGCGTGCACGTTTGAGTGTACGTGGGAGCACCGTTTACAAACACGATGTGTGACTAAACGAGGCAGAACGCCCTGTTGGCTTCTCGCTGTCAATTAGCCCCAGTTGAGTTCTAGAAGCTCCGTATGAAGAGAACGTGAGCATAAGTGAATATAAGGGCCGAGTTACACGCGCGATGTGTGATAAGGCGCGGCACATGGCCCAAATGTTTTTCCGCTGTAAATTGTTTCCTTAGAGTTGTAGAAGGTCCTTAAAAAGAGGAGCATATGACTGTATGGTGGGGCATAATTTACAAGAAGTATTTGCAACGGGACTTGGCACAGGGTCCGGTTCGCCTTTCGCTTTTACTACGCTCCCAAAAAGTTGAAGATGTTTCCTCAATAAAGTGTGCGCATGTCAGTGTATGCAGGTACACGCACGTGAGTGAATGTGCGTGCACACCTTACACGCATGTCGTGTGAAGAGGCATAGAGCCCTGCGACCTTTTCGTTGTTAGCACGCTTCTATCCTACAGAGTACCTAGAATCTCCGTACAAAACAGCGTAGGGTTTGTGAGTGCACAGTTTACACGCGTGAAATGTGACGACGCGTGGCACATTGTCTAGCTCCCTTTCCACTACTAATACGCACTCAAACGAGTTCTGGAAGTTCCGTAGAAAGAGAGCGAGCTAACGTGCGTGCATGTGGCTGCGCAGTCTTCGCGCGTGATGCACGCTGCGTACGACGGGCCGTGGCACGAGGCGCCGCTCCCCTTCCGGCGCCACATTCGCTACATAAATGCTGCGCGCCTCCAAGCCAGCCTTCCTCACCGCCGCGGGCTTCGTGCCGCTCACGCTGGAGACGTTCGCTGCGGTGAGTCGCCTTCACACTCACACACTCACACTCACACACTCACACGCACACACTCACCCGCACACACACATTCACACGCACACACACGCACACACATACACGCACCCTCACACGCACACTCACTACCCATACTCACACGCACACGCACCCCCACACGCACACTCACACCCACACTCACACTCTCACGCACACTCACACACACACTCACACACACACACACACTCACACTCACGCACCCTCACACGCACACGCACTCACACCCATACTCACACGCACACGCAACCCCCACACGCACACTCACACCCACACTCACACTCTCACGCACACTCACACTCACACCCACACTCACACCCACACTCACACCCACACACTCACGCGCACACTCACACGCACAATGACACGCACACTCACACCCACACTTACACGCACTCTCACACGCACACTCACACGCGCACACGCACACTCACACGCACACTCACACACACACTGACACCCACACCCACAGTCACCCCCAAACGCACACTCACACCCACACGCACACGCACACCCACACTCACACCCACACGCACACTCACACACGCAAACGCACCAGAGTGTACTTTCAGAATTGGCTTTTCTCTCGGAAAGTACAGTGGCGGTCAATAAAATAAGAGCCACAATGCCATGATAAGGACATTAAGGAATTTGTTTTGCAAATAACCTCGATTTTAATTTTGTACTGAATATGGAAACAAATAAACCTATAGGTGGCATTTAGACCCAAATTATTTTACAAATAGCAAAAACGTATCTCTCGAAGTATCTCGCTAAGAAATCAAAAATAGAGGCATATGGTATAACGCCTAGGAAACATTGTTAAAAAACAAAAATATTTTCTTCTCTTGAATGGGTTAGTACTTGGTAGGATATCCCTTATTTTTTAGGACAGCCCGGCATCTTGCCAATGAAGTCGCATATCGTCTGTATTCCTCTTCCAGAGTTGAATATCATGCCTATTGTATATATTCCCACAGATTGTCTAAATTACTTGCTTGATAAGTCCTTCTATCAACACATCCCCATACATTTTTAATTGGATTTAAATTGGGGACTGTGGTGGCCAATCCAAAACTGTCCCTTTTTCCTTCTCAAGAGACGGTTTCACTAACTTTGCAGTATGTTTTGGGTTGTTGTCTTGCATAAACGTAGAGACGAAAGACATTTCTCCACGAGCATAAATAAGCATAGTTGACATTAATGTTTCTTTGCATATCTCCGCACTCATATTTCCTTTCATACAGAAAAACGGACCTATACCATACCTCGAGAAACATTTTCACACCGTTACCCTACCACCTCCATGTTTCACGGTTTTTAATGTGTACTTGGAATTGTTTTCCTGGTTTGGAGGGCGTTGAACATACACCTGTTTATCAGAAAAAACTATTATAGTTGGATTTATCCAACCACTCTACCCTGTATCACCAAGAATCCTCCTTTTCCTTGTATCTTTTTGTAAAAGTTGGTCGTTTTGCAATATTTCGTTTTGGCACATTTGGTTTTCTTTTTGCAACGGGTCCACTGAGTTGTGAAGCTCGTAATCTTCTCTGAACAGTTGAAGTAGATAATTCACATCATAAAACTGAGGGTGTTTTCAATGAAAGTGCTGACAGAAATGGATCCTTCCAAATTTCGTCGATCCATTCATTTGTAGGGACGTTCTTCGCGGTCTGCCTCGATTTTCAGGAAACTGCTTCGCCTGTTTACATTTGTGAATTCCATACTGGGCTCGCTTTCACGAAACAGGCAGTTCTGAAATTTTGTTCATTTAATTACCTTTTTTTCATATGCTAAAAATCACCTGTCGTTCAGTCTCAGTGGTGTGTTTAGCACGTCCCCTCTACATTGTTCAATAAAATACCCAATGTAAGAAAACCATGAGTACATCTTTCGATCAAAAACAATTCAAATAGAATCAAAATAAGTTAAAAAACTACTATATGATAAATGTTTACAGTTGCTCCATTTTACGACTGATAAAATCCTACCTTTGAACCTTGATTCTACTCTGCCTAGCTGGAAACGCGGTTCAGTGACTGCTGTCTTGTGCTGATAGTTTAGATTAGGGTTACTGATTATAAGCACGGGCCAAGACAGTCACGCGGGAAAACTATTAAGGTTTATCTTTGTTATCATAGGAGGCGGTAGGGGTGTATATGTTTTATTGACAGTTACTGTATACCTCAAGGAAGAAAATTGATGGTGTTTAGAACTTTATTTTAGAAGGAAGTCGAACCACGAACGTTTTTCTTAAATTTTGATTAATGACGTGTTCTGAATGGATCAATGAAACTTTAATCAGAGGTGTGTGTCCTACCTTCTTCTATATATTTCCATAGAATAAAGTGACGATTAGTTGAGTTACATATGGGAACATTTATTTTACGGACACATCACTGAAAATTATCTTTACATGTATTATGTAATGGAAGGTGGCATAAAGAAGCATAACCAATTTTGAATATAACGAATATTTTTCGTAATTTATTACTTGCATGTGACTGAATTCACGGGTCCTATATTGTTCTCAGAGCGTAAGAAACAGATAACTCGTATCTTTCAAGGGTGTAAATGTGTTTGGGCCGTGTTGCTAAATAGCGTAATAATCATGTATCCGAATCATATATCCGAAGTTGAAATGTTTGTCATTATTTAAAAATATGTTGTTACAATTTCCATTTATATTAATATTTTTTCTGTACTCGCGGTCCATTATTTTGTATTAGTTAAAGTGGCAGATGTCAGTTTTTGGGAAAATGGAAGTCACAATTAAGAAAAAAAATTCACATTGCGAACACAGAACGCGCTGTTTCCATTGACTGAGGAAATTACCATTGAAAAATCTTCCTGGAAATATGTAAAAAAATGGTATTCCATATTAATAAATTACGAAGAAAATATAATTGGTATGAAGTGATTTTTATGACCTGAATTTCCCGAAATTAAAAATGCCAAATAACTATAATAATTTACAGAGAAATCTGTTTTAAGCTATCCCTCATGGTTTCGGATAAAAATTGACGGTGATACAGGTAGTAATTTAATGAATGTTTTTGAGGATACGGAATACTGACATCCGCGGTCTAATTTTGCTATTCAAAATGGTGTAGTATGCATTTCCTGTTATTCTGTGAAATTTTAAACAATTTTCTTTCCTAATGTATACATAGTTAAAACATTTTAATTATAATTATTTTAAAACAAGCCAGAAATTTCTTCGCACATTAGCATTAAATAATTTGTTTACATAATCACTTAATTTCTTTAATTTGCACTCTCATTTTTCACTCCTTTGTTTGTTTCTTAACATGTGTAGACTTGATTCCGAACTGAACTTAGCTGTAGTGCACCCTGGACGAAATTTTAGATAATGAAAGAATATTTTTTTTATCAGAAATAAAATTATCACCCGTACGATAAAGAATTTGACAATGCATCCAGACGCTGGAAGATACTGAATAAATAGCCACTGGGATTCTGATTTTGTAACATCATGAATAATAACTGTAAATTTGTCGGGAAGTTGCGACGGTCAAATGTAGGGTAATTTACGAAACGGTCTAACCCGTAAATGGGTGACCACTTGAAAGAAGTATATACACTTTCATAAAAAAAATCAATCGGATCCATGAAAAAACCGCCATGAATAGAGGTGACGGCTTAATGGAGGTGTGTGTTTCAGCAAGTTTCACCGTACAAATGTTTATTTGAAGGTTTTCATCGCTTGATTTTCTTTTTGCTATTGTTCATTTAACACTAGAACACCCAGAGGCGTCATTTCGACTCCCAGCGCTCATTATATCCTTATAACGTCTTTGTTTTTGAAGATAGAATTTTGTGATATGGTGACTTTTAATCAATTTCAATTATCTACAGTATGTGAAAAACTGAATCGTGTAATAAACATATTTCATGAAAAATTATCGATTTTACCTAGAACGCCCGCGAGGCGTCATTTCGACTCCTTCGATACTGACCCGATCTTGTAGGTTCTATTTCATATATTTCAATGCTGAAAAATGTTTAACGTGTCTCCTAGTATTTCAGATGCCGTTTTAAGAAATATGCGAGCATTCCTTCTCATTTCATCGATTGTTCAATACATATAATATGTTGAGTCATGAGTTGTTTCGTCACGGTACAGCAAAAACATCATTGTTTTAAAATCAAATTGTCACTTGACAGAAAAGGATTGTTATTATATGAAGCTTCAATGACAAAACATTTCTTATTATTATTTATATAAAGGGAAATGTTCCAAGTTTAAAAGAGATTTTTAGTGTACAGGAGGGCAATTTGAACTCCAGGTGATGACATGGTCATATATACTTCGATTTTTATTCACTCTTATTTCATGAATCATGATTTTCGAATTAATAAGAGAGGTTTGAGAAAAAATAAAGACTAACTTCACTTATTTTATCTGAAAAATAATTTTCCTTTACTATGAAGTAATACGTTTACAAACTGTAGGATTATTATGTCAGATGAACAAAGTTGATAAGCTGGCATGTTCCTTTCATATTCGATGTATGTACACAGTTTTTGGTATACAAATGTAATAATATAAGCAAACAATAATGGCGTGTAAGAGATAATCACTGAAAATGTGTGTGTGTGTGTATTTGTTTTTCATTGGAAATATTGAGAAAGTATTGAAAACCGAGGGGAAACTTGAAAAATGTAGCCGTGAACTATGCATTAGAATACATGACAGGTGTTGATCAAACGTCTGGATAATATTCTACCACATGCGCCTGAAAACTGTGGCCTTTACAAGACATTAAAAGTTTGAATCATACAATTGGACGTATTTTGTACTGTGTGCGTAGTAAAGTCAATAAAGTTGAAAGTAAATACAACCCGAACAAGAACTAAGTGCCATTTAGAATATGCGATTAAATTTCTTAGAAACCTGCGTCATGAAACGGACATCAAGTTTCTATCGGTATTAAACAAACACACATTAACATCATATATGTTTGTTTATAATAAATATTATTTAAATAAAATAATTAATATAAATAAATTTGACATAATGTGAGAGAATGTGGTAAGTAAATTATACAGGAAATTGATTTTCTGACATGGGAAACTCGTATTACGGAAAATTAAAAGCTAATAACATTTTTTGTTATTGTTGCAAAAATATTATTAATAAATAAAAGTTAATTTTTCAACATGTAGTTTCGTCCGTTTACTTTCTCATTCCGTCCAAGTTGTTTCTTTAATTTCCATTCTGCGCAATATAATTTGCAACAATTGTTTAAAATATATTTAAGTTGTGTAAAAATTCCATTATATACTAAATAATTATCTTTAGGAAGGGGGCCTTGACTTATTGCAGTACGACACGACAAAGTCAATTTCCCGAAAAAATAGAGATTTCTAAGACAGCTTTGCGAGTTGTGAGTAGATTGGTATAGTGATTTTAACACTGACTCCTGTGTAACTTACAGACTGTAAATAGAAAGGACTACGGTAGTTCATCGTGAGTAGTGTCCGGCTCGTCTTGCGACGCCGTGAGCCACGAAAGCGGCCTGAGTTATCCTTTGGATATTATATTTCAATGTTCCAAGAAATTCATTCTTCATAGTCCGCTATGCTCTCTTCAAGCAGTGGGCTCATGGATGGAATGAAGGACAACAAAAACGTACCAACAAAATCTTACGCCACTATAACCCAACGAACATTGTTCCCGACTAAGAATCAAGCTATTATAATGGATGCTATCGAAGGTATTTCCCTCAACGATTACATTTTAGCTATAGGTAATCTAGTTGAACCTGCAAATGTCAGATTTGCATCAAAAATTTCTATGAACAGAGTATGCATATATCTTGCGTCCAAACAATTAGTAGACAACATAATAGAAAACAAACAATTCATCAAAATTGGAAACAAAACAGTGGAAATCAGACCCCTCCTAACTAAATTTAAAAGCTTCAGAAGGCAAATCTACGTACATCCTGAGGACATAAATAATATTCCACCCTCAGTCAACATTACTTATGATAATACAACTTATTGGATTTACCTAACAACAGAAAAAATCCCTTGTTTTATATGTAAACAACAAGGACATCTTGCAAAGAATTGTGATGAAAATCCCAATAAATCAGTGGATAAAGATTCAGAATACGAACAAAACCCTCATAATGAAACAAACACACCAGAAGTGATCAGGCACATAGATAGGGAATTTCCTATTCTGAAAACTCAAGAGACTACTTCAGTCACAATTATGGGAAAAAATAAACTACCAAAAGATAATATTAGAAACCCTGAAAGTCAAACACAAACACTTGAGAAAATTACACATAAACGCCCACTTTCTTGCTCAATACAAAGCAATACAGTATCACCCACTCCTATTGAACCGAATCAAGACCTGACCAAACAAATACTTAATTCCAACCTTCAAGAAAAATTACCACCACAATCTCCACAAGTGAATACAAATGAATCTTCAGTTGTAATTGATGAAGCATACTTCAATACAAGTTCTAATTCTCCAGAAAAAGATACGAATGTAAATGCCTGTCCATTAATTAATCAGACATTAACCGCATCTTCTCCATGTGTTCCTCAACCAACACTTTCAACTCCACTTAATTCAACTGATATTAGAATGGAACTAAATCTTCCTAATGCCTCCACCAGATCAAAACGCCCATTATCTTCCGTTACGTCGACCATAAACTCACCAAATAACTTTTCTGGGAGCGATTTTGGTCTTTCAGATAATTCAGAATCCTCTGATATTGATGATCCAAAACTTAAGGACACAGAAAAGTTAAAAAAAAATCAATCTGCCAAGATTCATAAAAAAGTAAAAAAGAATTTTGACACAATTGATTCACAGATATGGTCTTCTACAAAAACAGTCCTCGAAGCTCAAGACAAAAATTACCCTTTATCTATCTCTCAATTATTAAATTTCTTCGACAGAACTAAAGGGAATAATTGTACAGCCCAAATAGCTAAAGAATTTACCAAAGATTTTCCAGCCATGACAAATATGCTTAGAGATATTTATTCAACATTACCAAATCGAGGATATAAAAATCGTTGTTCCCGTATTATTAAAAAATTAGAAGAAAATTTGAAAGACAATCCTTCAGTTCCCAATTAATGTTACCAATTTTCTCCACATTTCTTTCGTTAAAATTTATTATTATATGGATATCCTTCAATGGAATTGTAATGGTTTTTATAGAAGAAAGCCTTACCTTAAACTTCTTATTAATGAATATAATCCTAATGTTATATGTTTACAAGAGACAAACTTCAAAAATGACCACTGTGGACAACTTAAAGGTTACAAATCAACATTTACTAACAGAAACAACTCCCTTGTAGCAAGCGGAGGAGTGGCAATTTTTATTAAATCAGAAAAATTCTTACATCAAATTCCCATAAACTCTCCTTTAGAAGTTACGGCGGCTCAAGTAAAACTCAACTGCAATATTACCATTTGTAATATTTATCTTCCCCACAGCCAAGAAATTAAAATAGAAGAATTAAACAATATCTGCAATCAACTCCCGAAACCATTCTTATTGGTCGGAGATTTCAACAGTCATAATTTCTTATGGGGTTCTCATAAAATAGATGTGCGTGGAAAATTAATTGAAGAATGGATAACAAATCACAATGAATTAATTCTTTTAAATACTGGTAAATTCACTCATTTCAATGTAAATAATGGTTCAGAAAGTGCCATAGATCTTAGTTTAGTTTCAAAAAATATTGCTTTTAATATTTCATGGACCTCTAGTGATAATTTATATGACAGTGACCATTATCCAATTTTTATCAATTTAACTTCAAATTTACTTAAAGAAGTTAAAAGAATTCACCCTAAATGGCTAATAAATCAAGCAAATTGGCCTTTATTCACCCAAGAATTAAAACAAAATATTCCTAATCTTCCTGTCCCAGAATTATCTCCTTCTTATACTATTCATAACATCGTCCAAGATTTTATTAATTTATTATTATCCTCAGCGAAGTCCTCAATCCCTAAAAGTTGTGGAATCATCCGCAAACACCAAGTTCCGTGGTGGAATGAGGAATGCAATTCAGCAATCAAAAATAAAAGAAAAGCTTTCAGGAAGTTTAAAAAACATCAAACTCTAGAATTTAAAGTTGAATATAAAAAGGCAAGAGCAAAAGCTAGATTGGTTCTTAAATCTACTATGATTAAATCATTCCAAGATTTCACCTCATCCATCAGAAAACAATCACCCATTTCCCTTATATGGAAAAAAGTTAAATCTTTAACTGGTAACACATCTTCTCTTCTTCCACCATTCTTAACAGATGACCAAGGAATTAAACAACATGGATATCAAAATATTAGTAATTTATTAGCTAGAACTTTTGCTAACAATTCTAGATTAAAAAATTATGACGTCAATTCTCTTCCTTTTTCTAACCAAAATATTTCGGATATTCAAGATTCATTATGCCAAGTATTTTTCAATAATGATGACGATTTTAATAAACCATTTCTTATAGAAGAACTCCTTCCAGTTTTACAAAATATTACCAACTCTTCTCCTGGTCCTGATGATATTCCGTATTCCTTTTTGAAAAATTTACCTGAAATTGGAATCCAACACTTACTTCATATTTTCAATACAATTTGGATATCTCAATCTTTCCCTCATCAATGGACTGAATCTATTGTTCTTCCTATTCCTAAACAAAATAAAGATCATACGAATCCTTCAAATTATAGACCAATTTCTTTAACGTGTACTATGTGTAAATTAATGGAAAAATTAGTTAGTAACAGACTTAAATGGTATTTAGAAACAAATAATCTTCTCTCTCCACTCCAAAGCGGTTTTCGTCCCTTTCGTTCAACTCAAGATCATCTGGTGAACATAGACACGGAAATTTGTAATGCCTTTTCTCAAAATCATCATGTGATATTGGTTTCATTAGATATAGAAAAAGCCTACGAAATGATATCTAAGTCTCGTCTCCTTATTATTTTACAAAAAATGAAAATTACTGGAAATATGCTAGCTTTTATAAACAACTTTTTAATTAAAAGATATATCAAAGTACGATGTAATGATTGTACTTCTTCCAAATTGGAATTAGAAAATGGTTTACCTCAAGGATCGGTTATTAGTGTTATCCTTTTTTTAATAGCAATTAATGAAGTGTCGACTGTAATAAAACCACCAATTAAATTGTTTTTATTTGCGGACGATATTACCCTTCTTTGTACCGGTAAGAATCTAAAATTAACAATTCAATTAATGCAACGAGCTCTCAATCAACTCACCTCTTGGGCAAAAGATTCAGGATTTATTATCTCAAAAAATAAATCCGAATTTATTATTTTTTCAAGAAATCAGAAAATTCTTCAATCAACGGTCCATCTAATGATTGATAATCAGCAATTAAAGAGAACCAATATCTGCAAAATTCTTGGAATTTATTTTGATGAAAAGCATTCATGGAAATATCACATTAATACTTTGAAAGCTAACTGTTATGCTCGACTAAATATATTAAAAACATTATCATCATTAAAATGGGGAGCAGATACATATATTTTAATCAACATTTATAAATCAATTATTCAGCCAAAAATTGATTATGGTTCAATAGTTTATAGTTCAGCAAAACCTACTCTTTTACAGAAATTAGATCCAATCATTAATTCGGCATGTCGTCTCAGTTTAGGAGCATTTAGATCCAGTCCAGTTACTAGTCTTCTTGCTGAAGCTGGTTTACTTCCTCTAGAGTTAAGGAGGAAATTAAATTGTTTAAAATTTTCATATTCAACATTTATTTCTCCTTCTAATCCTACTAACAAATATATTTTTGAACCCTTTAATCAGCAAGGTTACAATAAATTTCCTTCTCTTCCAAAATCACTTTGTATAAGAATTTCCAAATATATTTCTGAATTCTCTATTGACCCTCCATTACTTTATCAGAAAAGATTAAATCCCATTCCTCCTTGGTCCTCGTTCACTCCTTCAATTAATCTAGATTTTACAAATATTCCACATTCAGATTTACCCTCATCTGCTATTTTTTCGTATTTTTCTTCAATTCAAGACAAATTCATTAATAACCAATTTTTTTTCACAGACGGTTCAAAACAAGAAGGTGGCGCTGGAGGTTCTATAATTTCATATCACCCTCAAGTTAATTATATTACTCGTTTACCAGGCTTCTTTTCTATTTTTTCCTGCGAAGCCTGGGCAATTATTAAAGCTTTAGATCTCTATTTACAAAATAGAACATCGTCAGATTTGATTATTTTCTCAGATTCACTTTCAGTAATTTACGCTATTCAAAATAAACTGTCCAAAAACCCTTTCATTCAAGAAATTCAAGAACGTCTTCTATCCTTGGCCCAAAATCATTGTAACATCACACTTGCATGGATCCCTTCTCATCGAGGAATAAAGGGAAATGAAGATGCTGACTCCTCAGCAAAGAATGCTTCTCAACTCCCTTTACCCAATAACTCCATCTTTGGTTCTCTTCAAGACTTTAAAAAACTTCTTCAATCATCAGCATTAAAAATATGGGATTCGAAATGGAAATCAACACATTCAAAATTACATCAAGTTAGAAATTCAGTACTAGATCCTCCTCTTCTTCTTTTGAACTTTAAAAGAAAACATCAGGTCATTTTATCAAGGCTCCGAATTGGCCACTTCAATTTGAGTCACGGTTATTTATTTCAAAAGACGAATCCAGTTCCTTGTCCAAATTGTGGTCAAGCTATTTCTACATCCCACTTATTAGTGGAATGTCCTTTTACTACTAACCTCAGAAAAAAATTTAAAATTGATCCGGTTATCCATTCTCTATTGAATTCCACTCCAGAGTGTAAAAAGGTTATTAAATTCCTATGCGAATCAAAATTAGATAAATATATTTAATAGTTCCTTTATTGCAACAAAAAAACACATATCTGTAATATCGAATGAAATCAGAGTTTTATATTGTTCGCTAAATATCTGTTGTATAATGTTTACTAAATTTCTCATTGTAATGTTTGTTTATGAAACTGTATTATTTTATTATGTAAAACTGTAAAGTAGTGATCGCTTATGACCAAGATGTTTCACAGCGATCTGAAATAAATTAAATAAATAAATAAATTATCTTTAATACTGTTATACTATTGTAGATAAATATTTTTTCAGTATTTCCTTTTAAGAAGTATCACTGAAGGCTTGGAGTCGAAACGACTCCGCTTGGCGTTCTAGGGGGTACACGAAAGCCGGGCGTTCCAGTGTTAAGCTCTTAGTACCTTCTATTCAATAGAACCATTAATTTGTAAGTTATCGAATCACGAAGATTAATGGTGTTAAAAACCAAGTTTAGCACTTGAATAACTGCTTTCGCATTTTATTTTGACATCTTGTACATTTTTGTTACAGGTAATGAAAGGGGCATATTCTGCTTACACGATTCTTCTGCAAGAACACAGTAAATAAATATCCTGATTTTCACCTTCTCTGATATTTATTTTATTTTACAAATTGAATAAAAAATTTAGTAAACCTTTCTGAAGAAAATTAATCTTTTGCGAAAACACTTCACAGTAAGCCATTTAACAAAATCACTGTCGACTAGTGTAATCAATAAAATTTGAAAATTAAAAATATGTAATGTTAATGCAATAAGCATAACGGTATTTAACGTAATTGTACACAATATTAATACTAAAATAAATTGAAACATACATTGGAATTGGAATTAATCAGTTATCCTCAACCCCTTTCCTGTCCATCTTTGATGTTGCTATTTACATATTTCTCATTCAGAAATAGGTTATTAGAGAATTACTATTCAGAATAAATTATATTTATTATTCATTATTTATAATTATTATGAATCATTGTAGAAATGGCATGTTTCAAGAAATGGCATTATTAAGTGTAATCTACAGATAAATTATTTAATTACAATCATGCATGGATGAGATAAATTTATATATTTTACGGAAAGAAAACACGATTTTATAGAGAGAAAAACAAGCATATTTTCAGTAGATGTTGTTCGTGATGGTGATCCAGTCATGCACAACCTCGCAGTATTTTTGATTTCCCATAAAACATCTGAGATAACATTTGACATGCTGCAGTTGAAGAAAGGAGTCCGTGAGCTTTGGCTGAGAAATGTCAATGCATCACGATAGTAGAATGGCACGCGAATAAATATTATGTCGAAGCAAGCTTTGAATTATTTCAGCTCACAATTTTATAAATGTGCCTATTTTTCAACTCACAGGCTTTTTCATGCATGACACACGTGCAGACTCGTGTATTCATAATTTAATCTTGTAATAATAATTCATTTAACCATTAGTTGTATGAGCTATGTTCGTAGTTCGACGCTATCTTGACATTTTCAAGTATCTTATAACTAGAGACCGAATTTGTATGTAATTACATATTTCTTGTCTTTCTACTTACCGTTCTCAAAATTTTAATCTTGACGAATTATCGCCGTCAAAACACAATATCCAATTCTTTCGTTACATATTTTTACATGGTACTATATTACATATTTTTTATATTTTGCAATTTTCCTATTTTGTATTTTACAAATTTTCTTACATATTGTAGTGAAAAGAAGTATTTTCAAAAAAAATCAGCAGTTTTTCTTCATTATTACCGTGACTACTGCGTACTCTATTTGTGGTACGCGTGAAAACGCGGTCGGATATTCTCACAGTCCGACGCGCCTGCTTCAGTTATCGCAGTGGCGGGAAGGCGCCTCAGCGACAGATCATTCTCACCTTTGGGTGTGAAAAATATCATTGACGCCGCGTTTGGCGAACTTTAACCTTCATTCCATGAAACTTTGGCGATCGCCGTCGTGTAACTTCGATGAGAATATTCCATGCTGCAGAGATTGTTTGCTGGTCGTAGATTTCGCCAGTTCCTACGATGGCTTCTATTCCGTCTCGTTGGATGCTAAACTACATTCCTGGATAACAATTTGTGAAGGCTTTACGACTGATGGGAAAGTTGTATGGTGCAAGTAGATATCAACTTCTACTTTTCAAATGATTTTTAAAACCTTTGCGTTGTTTTAAAATTAGTAAGGGAAATTCATTCTACATGTAAGTTCCTGTTAGGTAAATTAATTTTATAATTAAAGTATTTTAATATTACATATAATATCCGAGTTTTCCAGAATCCTTCAACTTCGTTGTCTTTTCTTATTACAAGGTTATTTGGTTACAATGCTTCATATATATTATAGACAACAACTCATCAGACACATAGTCTTATTAAAACATATTCATATATATTTCTTTCTACATCTTCTATTACATTACTGTTGCGCAACGTTTCGAGGCTAGATTTGCCTCATCATCAGGCTCTATATATAAAACATAAAAACACAAAATCATAAAAACTCCATATGTAAACACATATCTTTTACATACATTAAAATTACATAGTATATCAAACCTTACCTACAATCCATACTATTTCCTCTCATTTCAGGTTACATACATAAGTACTTCGTCAATTATACACAATAAAATATACACAAACACAGCAAAAAGCTCGTAGAACAATTACTACTTATCGTCATTCTATCAACAAAATAAAATATCTCATGACTTCCTATTTACATTATTCAGATTAACTGCATCACAAATTATTTTCTCATTCCTGTATCATCTTTCCTATTCTTACATCGATGCCTCATACTTGCTAAAGTCACGTGATAACAAACATCAGAGGTCAAAGAATCATTTCCATTCACGTTCTCTAAGAGATTGCAATATTGGATCGTAGCATTTGGTAGCGTGAAAAAACGGTGGATTTCCAACACAAAAACACTTATTAGAAGGCCCTGGTAACGAAAAAGTGGATAAATCCTGTTGCTAAATTAAGGAAAAAAAGTCTCTTTAACACGTGGTGCAGCCCTATTTTTTCGGTTCTTGATACTAAAACTAATTGAAAGCAAAACGTCCGTCCGTCCGTCCGTCTGCGAACAACGCTAGGTGACTAAACCGTTCAGCCGATTTTCTCCAAAATTAATATTCCCCGATCGATCTGAATATTCTCGCGGCCCTTTGTATTTGAAGCCGATATTTTAATTTTGGAGGGCAGTGTACATGAATCCCCTGGGACATTTTCAAAATTTTCAAAAAAATGGCGCCAACAATTTTGACTACACTTTCACTATCATTATCATTCATCTTCCATACCCCCAGGGCTAACAACCCAGGGGAGTAAAAATCGGATCCAGCGTAATGTTGTTTCCCTCTTATGAATTGCATTTCAAGCATCCCTCCATGGTCCGAAGTAGCCTGTTCGAAAAAAGGAAAGGGAATTAAAGGAACCAGGAACGCGAACGTTTGTAAATTAAATATTGATTGTGTTTCTTATACTCAAACATATTATTCCCGTTGTAGACTCATCTCCAAGAAAAAAATCAAATAGAATTCAAATTTCACCATATTTTTCCCCCTGTGAAGAATCATCAGTTTATATAACCATTACAAATAATAAAAGAATGTCTGAGCCGTTTTGAAGAACCACTAATTTCTTGTCGGACAAATTTAGTCACATAATAGTTTCAGATAAAAGTCACATATCCCGTGTACATAATAGATGTTCATCACAATCCGACCTAATGCAACACGTTGAGGACCTTAAAAATTAACATGTACCATTCTAAATTGACCTTGCTGTGCTAAATATCGTTTGAACGAAATACCTTTCGAAAAAATCGAAGGTCTTCCATTTTGAAAGTGTTCCATATCTCACGCGAACGCTATTACATATTGATTTTGTTTCTTCTTATTGTGAAACATATGTCATCATTCACCTAATAGACACTTCTCCACGAATAAGTCAAATAGAATATAAAATTCACCTTATTTTCTACCCTGAGAAGAAAACAGAAAATAATTCACCCAGGTAACCGGTATGATAATCATTTATGAGTATCACGAAGCCTACAAGCACGACCATTATTGCGGTACAAAAATCTTACTCTCACTGAATGTTTAAAGGCCATTTTTACAAAAAACCGTAAGTATGAAAAAATTGGAAAGCTACTAATACAAACGAAATTAAAGCAGTGATTATTAAGAATGAAGGCGAATAACTTAATGATGACATTTCTGCACTTGCTAAATATTTGTTAGCGAATGAACGCAGGACCTGAAGTCTGGAAAAAGGTAAACATTATACTACTCTCACTGAAAGTTCAAAGAAATAACTGCCGTAATTACCGAGGGATTCTATTTTATTTTTTTTTATTTATTTATTTACGTCAAAAACAGTTAAAAACTGCGTGTGACGAGCTATAGGGAGAAGTGAATTTTGTGCACGTTTTCATAATTCTGTGGTGTCTATCCTAAACCATATTCTAGTCGAATTTTGAATACAGAAAAGAGAGGTTTTTTTCGAGTTTTGTTGACAAAATATTCGCTCCTATATAATAAAATATATTTTCAAAGGTAAATTAGCTATAAATTCCTGCCCTGAACCCTCATTTCTTCATGAAAGAATAATACTTTTTGCCGCGATAATATGAAAAACGATAATTTGAATAACTATATTCCCACTGAAATTCAGAAGACGAGCACAAATAATGAAGTTACATTTATGTCCAGAAGCAAAACAAGGGACCATCTCAGCATTTGCTCAAGGATCAGGGAAACTGGACGAAAAACCTGATCGAGATTGGGGGCCATCAACCAGAAACTGTGGTACAATACTTGTTACAGGTTCTTTAGAATTATACAGTCCAAATGATAAATAATTACATTAACTATCATTGTTAAAATTACTTCTACTTTCCTTTTTGATGCTCGGTATAGTCTCGAATTGTATAGAAACAGTTATGCAGCAGAAAAGATTTTACTTGGGACTTAAACTTTTCTATTGAATTTAATCGTTTCATGTCTTCTGGCAAAGTGTTGTAGAGTAATGTACATGAATTGTATGTGAAGTTTTTGTAGTGAGCTGTTGATACTGCCACTTGGTGAATATGATTACTACGTCGTGTGTTATACTTATAGACATCGGCGTTTGCTGAAAATATATTCCCGCCCTTAAGTAAGTCATTTTTGACAAAAACTACTGATTCGTAAATCAGGAGACAAGGTAATGGTAAAATTCCTAGATTAATAAAGAGTGACTTACAAGAATCACGTGGGTTGGATTTGCTTATTATTCGTACAATTCTTTTTTGTAATCTGAAAGTCTGTGAGCTATAAGATGTGTTTCCCCAAAATATTATGCCGTATCTCAGGCGGGAATGAACATTGGCAAAATATACACAACGAGCTGTATGAAGGCTGACGGAATTTGAAAGAATTCTGAACGCGTAGCATAATGAACTTAATTTTGTGTTCAATTCATTTAAGTGGGCATTCCATTTGAGGTTTGACTGAATTGATAGACCTAAAACTTTTGTTACATTAACATCAGTCAATGGCACACCGTTCATTTTCAATGGAGTACAGAATTTTTTATTTGATATGGAAAACTGCATTGAAACAGTTTTATTTTCATTACTTTTAATTTGTTATTACGGAACCAATTTGAAACGTCTGATATTGTACTATTTACGGTTTCTTTGTTGCAAAGAATATTTGTATCATCCGCAAAGAGAACTGTTCTTCGCATCGCTATCGCTTCGCATAGCATCGAACTTTCGAATCGCTAAGGGCATGTCATTTACGTATAATAGGAAGAGAATAGGGCCTAAAATTGATCCTTGCGGGACTCCACGTGCAATTGGCAAAGAACCGGAAAGGTGTGTACATAAAGTTCCATCATTCCAGTAAGGTATTTCTACTCTCTGAGATCGTTGTTTAAGGTACGAACATAGCCAATCTAGAGCAATACCACGGATTCCATACGAAGGTAATTTTGAAAGTAAAATGTTATGATCAATGACGTCAAAAGCTTTTGAAAGATCTAAAAATATTCCAATAGTTGCTTCGTTTTGATCCAATGATGAGGCAACATCCTTAAGAAAAGAAAAAATGGCTGTTTCCGTAGATTTTGATTTCCGGAATCCATGTTGGCAATTTGAAAACGCGTCGTGTTTATTGAGAAAGGTTTCCATTCGCACATAAAAAAGTCTAATATTTTTGAAAAAACTGACAAAAGAGAAATTGGCCGATAATTTTGAACATCATTTTGTTGCCTTTTTTGAAGAGCGGCTTAATCTTAACTGTTTTAAAAATATCTGGAAAAATTCCGGTGCATAAGGATGCATTAAATATGTGAGTTAACGGGTGTATAACGGCTGGCGCGCACGTCTTTAACAAACAATCCGGAAATTCATCTAAACCGGCCGAATATTTATTTTTTAATTTACCGATTATTTTGAGAATTTCATAGGAAGAGGTTTCGGAAACGAACATAGTGTCTAAGATTTTTAGGGAAACGTCAGATGTCAAACGTCAGATGGAAATGTGAGATGTTCTCCATCATAATGTGGGTTATATACAATAATATACAGTAAGGTTTGGTATGAAATATTAGATAGTGGATGTTTTATTGTCAGAGGAACCATGTGGTTTTATAAAAGGTCCCTCCGTAGTAGAATCTTTCATTTTAAAACATAATAGAAAAGATTACATGTTTTCATACATACTGATATTTATAATTACAACGCACGTCGTAGAAATCACAAACATCAAATGACAGTATGAACAGAGTACTACAAGAAATCCACATATTAACTGACGTACGTTACTTTAAAACACGTTGCCAAATGCCATTTAAATAGTATAAGTTCAAAATATGCTTTCTCCTGCGTAATTGTTTCTATACAATTCTAGACTATATTGTCCATCAAATAAGGTCATTTGGGTCATCGAGGTCATCTGGTGGCTCAGAGCGAAGTCGCTTGCCTTTCACCAAGGAGGTCTGGTTTCGATTCCCACGGAACTCTCGTAAAATTTGTTGCAACGAATTAAGTTTGCCTGCTTCACAAGGGCTCGTCCAACCCCTGTGAAGTGTCGTAAACCCTACCTGAATCCTATTTCTTTCCCGATTCTGGCCGCTGGGTAGTGACGCACGGGTGCGCAAGAGAGACGCGCGTGTGCGGAGATGCTACCTGGTGGTCCTCTTGACAAGTAACGATGAGACGTGACATAATGAAATGTAATGCAGGATTACTCCTAGCAGTGGCGCAGTAGTTAATGGAGCATTACTCACAAGCAAAAAGCGCTCAACGCCCCGAAAGGTGTTTAGACACGCGTTGCGTCAATTGTAGACGCAACAAATGTAAAAAAACAAGAAACAAAAATTATATTTATTTTAATATGATATATAATGCATTAGTTTAAATGTATTGCGTAACTTTAAAAGTTCTTCATATTCCTGTAACCAGTGATACACTTCATCATTTGAAGCAATTATATCCGACTGGGTCAGGTTTTTGTCCAGCTTGCCTAACACAATGAGCAAATTTTGAGATGGCACCTTGTTTTGCTTTTGAAAGTAAATGTACGAATCATCAGTATACGCACGATTTTTGCTGGATGTATCATGACTTAAATGTTATGAAGTGACTAGATTAACAAATAGCATGGTTCATATGACAATGAAAATTTTTTCTTTGTGCATATAATTTAAAATAGCATAAATTTGGTATTTCATGTCCCACATTAAAGTTTACGAGAAATACAATACCTCTAATATTGTAAGCTCAGAAATATTGAAAACATTTTAGACTTATACCATTCAATACTCCTGTAGTGATGTATTTTGTTATATAATTATTAAAATTTAAAATTAAAAAATATAAAATAAATGAAATGGGCTAAATTTTCTCTGATTTACTAATCAGGCGTTCATTTTTATTTTGTCACTTTTTCTTCAAATATTTCAGAAAACGATATTTTAAAATAATTGTCTTAATTTTACAAGATAACTCTCTGTTTTAGATAATAAAAAATTAAACGAGGTAGTCAGTGGTCATTTTGCCGAATTGTGCCAACATCACTAAAAAATAAAAATAAACTTTTAATCCCAATTTTTACTACGCTCACTAACAATTTAAGTTCAGGGCATGTTTTTTATCGCGGGATGTCGCGGTGATTTTCCCCCGCTGGATGACGAGATCCGGCGCCGACCTAACCCTCGGCTTGAAAGAGTTTCCCCAACCAGGTGTGTCCACTAGCGCGGCACAGCGTCAGCTGGGACAAGGCCGAACCTCCCGACCGGTCTTCCGGCATGTAAGGTAGGTGCATGTAAGTGTAAATGAGAAAGTAAGGGGCAAAGATAGGACAAGGAAGAGGAAGGAAAAATCGTGCGCGGTTCGTGGCACTTTTGTGAGGGTACTGTCCCGGCAATTCGCCTGGTGTTGTTCGGAGTAATCACGAAAAACTACTGATCAAAGCAACCGGCAGCTAGAGTTCTCCTACAGACAGCGACTGAATTCGGCACTAGCTGTCCAGATAGTGCCAAAAATCCTGCCTCTCAAACGATAGGTCTTCTTCGTGGTCAGAGGCACTTAAGAGACATCAATTGCTGCTCTGAGCCACCTAATCCGGTACACAAGCACGGAAATGGGTCCACATGCTGCCACGGTCATACAATCTGTGTAATGGCACAGGACCGAGATGGACCTATGGGCTACCTCGCCACAATGTTTGGGAGTGCAAGAGGGGGATCTGACCGTTGGAGGACCTAGTACGTTCCTTACGTGCCGATAGATAGCAGCCAGAAACGGAGTGGTTCAAAACAGCGAAGGTAGATCCGACTAAAAAATGGAGTCCTAACTAGTGTGAGAAAGTGTATCATTTTGAAGCACCATTAGTTCACATATAAAGTGAAATTTAGAAGATTCTTGATGATAGATAGGTGTTAAGAAATTTCAAGACACTTGTACACAGTTGATGGAATATTAGAATATAATATCCAATACCATTACTATAAGTCGTAACCATCACAAATAAAAGAATATCTGAGATATGTTGAAGCGCCACTAATTTCTTGTTGGGACTAATTTAGTCACAAGTTCATATAAATTTACCAATAGACATAATTGATGTTAATCTCAATCCGATCTAATGCAATGCGTTGAGGCCCTTATAATTTAATACGTATATTTCTAAATTGACCTCGCTGTGCGAAATATCTTTTGAACGGACTACTTGTAGAAAAAATCGAAAGTGTTCCATAATGAAAGGAAATTGTATTAAAGAAACCGCGCACGCAAACGCTATCATAAGTTATATATTAATTGTGTTTCTTCTTATTCTGGAACATATGTCATCATTCACCTAATACACACTTTTTCAAGAAAGCACTCAAACAGAATACAAAATTCACCATATTTTTCAGCCTGAGAAGAAAACAAAACAATTCACCCAGATAACCAGTCTGACTTTCACTTATCAGTACTACGAAGACTACAAGATACGATATTCGACATGGCGAAGGTAGATTTCCGTGACTCCGTTAAGAAGAATTTTCCTTACATGGTTATGGCATTCAAAATATACGCCTTGCTGCCTTTTGAAAACACGTGTCTCACGATTATATTCAAAATAATATCCTTCTTTGCATTTTACATGAGAATCATGGCAAACATCATGGTGATAGAGAGTACTTTCATGTTCCTTCCAGACATTCTCTTGGTGTCACAAGTCGTGTGGCTAATTACTGTAAACATGATCTCACTGATGAAATTCTATGTCTTGAATACGAAAAGACATCGTATAGTTGGACTAATAAACGACATAGATGAAATGATGGAAACTCAAAGAAGAAACAAAGAATGGGACGATATCTTCAAAGATTGCAACCGCAAGTATCTAATATTCGCAAGACCACTCGTAATCATATTTCTCGTGACCGTTTTCGTTGTACCACTATCACCCTTAGCTGACACATACATATTCAAACGCGAAGGTGACAAACGCCTTCTTTCGTACGAAGCTTGGTTTCCTTTCGATAACGGAAGTCTCCCGCTTTTGAGCTTGTCTTTCTTCATCAGGTATAGTTCCAGAAATTATTATTATTATTATTATTATTATTATTATTATTATTATTATTATGAGTATTATATTTCATTTTTCTCGATTTTTTCCCACTCGAGGTTCTAGGTTTGAGGAGCTTTTAGGCAAACCACATTCCTAGATTTACATATTTGTGTCCATGCGAAGAATCCGGCAAGTTTCAAGAATTACTGAAATTTGAGCTTTTCGAATAATTTTGTACGGAGGAAAATTATTTTTCCAAATATTACATTATATTTTTGTTAACATGACCAGTTGCTATTACAATTGATATAATCTCAATAGACTCAAGTTTGCATACTATTGAGGGGAATGACTGTTTTTTTTTATCTCGTTCTGCTTCCTTGATGTGACCTGCAGGGCGTGTAAGATCAATGATAAATACTTTATTTTCTGTTTGTTATATAGTAGATTGGTTGGTTTACTTTCCGGATTGTGTACTGGAAGTTTATTATTAAATATTATTATTATTATTATTATTATTATTATTATTATTATTAAATTTGTTCAAAGAATTGGTCGGCCTGCTGCTCTGACCATTAAGCTACCGAGTCAACCAACCCTTTGAACAGTTTTCACGAGCGTACTATCGCTCCTTGTATGTATGTGTATATATATATTTTGTCAGCGCCCGACGTTCTCGTCGGAACGACACAGTGTGAATTGCGCCGGCCCGGCGGTAGCTCAGTCAGGGCCCAGTTCCTTTCGAATTGGACGGTGGAAGGGGGTTGGCGGTCACTACTTCATAAGATTAAAAAAAACTGATAAGCACTGAATTTATTTTTGACGAGCGTCAGGGAAGTTACACTGAAAGAAATTTAAAGAAAAGGACCCTACCTACGGAGCTCATTTAAAATAAAGTTTAAAATTAAAAGAAATCGAAAAAATAAATTCTAAAGTTACAAACAAGCTTTGGTTTATAATTCTGATTACAATTTGTGCCAGAGCGCGGCAACGCTTGTACGAATGATATGACCAATAAAGTCCTCGTTGCGCTTGAAGAGCGTGAGAAAGAACCTATTATCGTGGGTTTTGCCTGTTCGGCGACATATTTATTTATTTTTTTATTTAATTACCCACAACAGGGCAAAGCCCCAATTACAGTGGCATTACAAGGAAAAATATACAAAACATACACAATAATAAAAAAGAGTTTCAAATGATATAACAAAACTAAATTACAGAAGTCCAATTACAAGAATACATCTTTTTGCAAAATTGATAAAACATAACACACCAGTAAGATAAACAAAAATGGAAACATATCTTCAAAACAGCCATTACAAAAAAGGAACAGAAATGAGTATAAAAAATGAAAATAATACAAAAATGGAAAACGCATCTACAGAATAATCGGAACATAATAGCGAGCAATATTTAACACAATAAACCCACATTCAGTGATCATTCAATATTTTATTTAATTTCTCTTTATATTTTAGCAAAGAAAAACTAAAGTCTACATCCCACACTCTACTGAATTCATTGAATTTTGAAGACATTCTCAAGAGTGGTGAATATTTGTGAGATGTTGTATTTGGTTTATTGAAATATAATAATTCTCGTCCTCTTAAATTTGATACTCGTGCATTAAATGACAATTGTGACAGCAATTCACTGCTATCTGATAGACCATTAACCATTTTAAATAAGAACAATTGTTCAGCAAAGACTCTTCTATTGGCAAGAGTAGTTAGATTGAATTCTTTAACTAAAATAGTATAAGCAACTTCATAAGCAGATTGATTGAACTTTTTGTAGTATAAATACCTCGAGAATCGTTTTTGAATTTTTTCAATTTGGTTACTTAGTGATATGCAATGAGGAGACCAAATAACTGAAGCGTATTCCAATCTGGCGCGCACAAGACAATTAAAGAGGAGTATTAAACTTGAGGTGTTATTGAAATTTTTGGAATTTCGAATAATAAAGCCAAGATTTTTTAATGCATCATTAGTTATATTAAATATGTGTTTATGGTAAGTCAAATTATGTTGAATAGTAACACCTAAGTCTTTTACAAAATATACACGTTCTAATGATTCATTATTCATTGAGTAACTTGTTCTTAGATATGCTTTATTTCGTGTACAAGTAATGAAACAACATTTTTTAATATTAAAGTACAAATCATTCTCTACGCTCCATCGGTAGACGTTATTAATATCAGCTTGCAATTTGTTTGAATCATTTTCATTTTCAATTGATTTATAAATTTTCAAATCATCAGCAAAAAGTAAACATTTTGAATATTGAATTACATTAGGCAAATCATTGATATAAATTAGAAATAATAGAGGTCCGAGATTTGAACCTTGAGGCACTCCAGAATCAGTTTTATAAAGGTACGATTTGTGTAGATGAAATTTAACATATTGCTCTCTATTTGTTAAATACGAAATCATTAAGTTCAACATTTGTTTCGAAAATCCGAAAAAAGAAAGTTTGATAAAAGTTTTTTGTGATTAATCTTGTCAAAAGCTTTAGAAAAATCTGTGTAAATTGTATCAACCTGAACTCTACGGTCTAAATTGCTTGAAACATACTGAACAAAATTTACAAGATTCGTGGTAGTGGATCAACCAGTAACAAAACCATGTTGGTAATCAGATAAGTAGCATTTAACATGGTTAAAAATTTTAACATACATTATTTGTTCAAATACTTTAGCAGGAGAGGAATTTATTGAAATAGGTCTATAATTTTCAATTTTTACATTAGTACCAGACTTAAGGTATTGGACATACACTAGTAAGTTTCCATTTCTTTGGAAATTTTCCAATTTTTAAAATCAGTTGTAAATAATGTGTAAGGGATATGATAACGCATCATATCAGCCTTTCAATATAAACGGTGGTAAACCATCAGGACCGCTACACATTTTAGGTTTCAATTTTTTTATAGCAATTCGAATTTCATCAAATGTGATGTTGTTGATGTTAAATGTGTTAGCAGTGCCCAAAATAGAAGAATCAAGAATATGGTCATTGATTGCATCATGGGAAACATAAACTGATTTGAAAAAACTGGCAAAGCTATTAGCAATATCGTCATCACTATTTAACGGAATATTTTTAAAAGTCATAACATGAGATCTGCGAGAATTTTTAATCTTTTTCGATTTAATATAGTTCCAAAATAACTTAGGATTATGGATGAAACCTTTTTCAAGATTTTTAATATAATTTAGATAAGCGTCATTGATCATTGACTTCGTTATCCTTCTTAATTCTTTATATTTATGTATATTGTGTGGAGAGAATTTTGATCTCTTGCGATAATACTCTTTAACTTTTAAATTTAGAATGATATCTTTTGTAAACCAAGGAGGATAATATTTTTACTGTTAATTTTTTTCTTAGGAACATACGTATCCAAGATACAGTTCAAACTATCGTAGAAGAAATCCATGGCTTCATCAGGGTCTTCAAATTCTTTAAGTTCATTCCATTTAACATGTTTAATACTACAAAAAATTTCTTTAAAGTTAGCCCTTTTAAAGTCTGGAACAGTAATAGGAGTAGGTTTTAATGTTATGTTGGCTGCCTTTCATATATAGTTTGATTTTAATTGATGGATGATACTTATCTTCTTTTAAAATGGGTTCCGCGCATTTAGAGATCTCTAAACAATTTGATATGTTAGTTAGAATTAAGTCAAGGGTTTTGGAATATTCGTTGAGAACATTATTAACTGATAGTAAATCGTGTAACGCTAAAAAGTTAGCGAGAGATCTTTCGCTAGGACTACCATTTAATAAATTATGTATCAGTTACATTAGACAAATTGAAATCACCAATTATTATAAGTTTAGCATCAAACACGTTAGGGAGATTCGAAACAGATTCGTAAAATGACTGATAACATTCCCTTCTAGAATTAGGGGGAAAATACACATTGACAAAGTAAAAATTACTTCTGTGAAGAGTTACTTTTAAAGCAATCGCTTCAAAATTGACATTATTTAATTCAAATTCAGTTATGGCAAAATCATTATGTACTGCAATTAGTACTCCTCCTCCTCTTTTGATATCCCTGTCTTTTCGAAAAACATTGTAATCATTAGTAAATAGTTCACAGTTGTAGATTGATTCAGATAACCTCGTTTCCGTTAGAAATACAAGATCATAATTGTGGCCAAGAATATTAATATAAAAGTCATTTACCTTTGTTCTGAGTCCACGAACATTTTGGTAATAAATTAAAATATTATCCTCTATTATATGCATGTTCTTTTAATTTAGTTATTGCCTCAACACTGTTTAGAATATGAACAGACTGATCACCTTCACGTATCTTGAGTTTGATATTTCCCGCATTATCAACCCACAGGAAGGCATAATCTCGTTCATTCTTTAATCTTCTAGCTTGAGATAAAACTAATTTACGAAGAGGAGTAAGACTCTGGTTGATGTAAATGGGATCATTATTTGATCCGCCTAGATGACTCATGTTGAAATTTCTTTTCACTTTTCTTCTTTGGAGAAACGTGTTCTTGTCAATTCTTCTAACAAATCTTACAATTATTCCCCCTGAAGTAGAATGTTGTAGTTTTTTCATACGATATATGTTATAAATACGACATATGTTTATATTTTCATACGACATATGTTATAAAGGGTAGCAGTGGTGCTTCGCCAGCGGGGAAGCTTCCTCGGTCGTTGACCTCATAAGCTGGGGCGGCGACACAGGCTGGCCGCGACGGCGAGGGCGGCGGCTGGCTGAGGGCGGCGGCTTTGTAGTCTCCGAAGTTCCCTGACGTCTTCGCCCCGTCCAGGCGGTGGCAGTGGCGTCAGATCACGGTGTGGCTCAGATAATTCTGGGGATTGGTTACAAGGCGAACATTCGCCTGTCGCTAATTCCGCGGGTCTTTAACTAGCTGAATAGAATTCCTCGAGAACATGAATCGTGATCTAGATGGCGGATTCACTTTGCCCAGATTCAGTGAACTGCCTAACAGTGTCCGAAAGCGGCTGGCTTTGGCACCGTTCCGCGAAAAAAAGCTCGGCCCGATCCCGTGAGAATTCGGAATTAAGGAAAAGAAACTTTTCCTGTGAAACTATGTGGAGTCTAATAACGGCCTCCCTGCGAGCGTTCCTTGCATGAACCTCACCCTTCGAGTCCCACTTGTTCTCTCCTATCTCCCGACGAACGCTCCTCGCATGAACCTCTCGCCCCCCCCAAATCGTTCCCTCGTTTCCAAACTCACCCCTTCCTCTGGTACATGTTGCCTGATTAGTCTAGATCTGTGGCGTCGTATTTAATTTTCCACCAATCAGCTATAGGAATTCTCTAAAATTTTCCACACGCCGGTCATTTTTTCTCTCTTTTGCTTTTAGCACTTCAACGTGCGCAATGGCACCTCTGTAAACACTCGATTTGATAACGAAAGCTCGTTAATGTTCCTGGGTTTCCCTTATTGAGTTACACATGAACTGCTTGTTGTGGGGAACAAATCACCTCGTTTATTTTTATGCGGGGGGGGGGCCCAAAGGAGAGTGGATCCTTTCTTGCGGGCGCGATCGTGCACAGCTGCAGGTCATAAATTCCTTTTGAATTTGGGTCACTTATGTGTTCGCAGGACGGGGGTGTCGGCCAGGGCGGCGGGGGACACTACCCTTATGTCTAAAATTCTATTTTATTATAAACTCACCGCCAATATGCCGCCACAATATATATATATATACATATATAAAATTGTCACCTTTCCCGTCACTTTGTTGGAAGATATCACGCTCGGAGAATATGTTAATATTGTGTAATAAGAATGTGTTAATAATGTAACATATTCTCCGAGCGTAATAGCTTCCAACAAGACTTATATTCTTCAATGCCCAGATATTTGTAAGTTTTACCCAGCTCAAGATCTGAAATCACAGTGTGCATATCAACTTCCATGATCTCTGACATTTTGCCTCTCATTAATTTGATTTTTGCACACTTGTCAAGACCCAACTCGATGCAAATTCCATTGTTAAAATCATTGATGACAAAGAACATTTGGGAAAGAGTCGCTTCATACTTAGGAAACCTTTAAGATCATCCATGTAAAACAACAGTGGTACTGGCTTTTCATCACCAAGGATATTGTAATCAAAGTCAGTATGCGTATTGTTGTTATTATTATTATTATTACTGTTATTATTATTACTGTTATTATTATTATTACTGTTATTATTATTGTTATTATTACTGTTGTTATTGATCGCTATTATAGAATTCCAAATCACCTATTACTAAGAAAATTCAGATGATACTAAGGAATGAGGCCACGGAAACAGAAAATCTATAATACAATTGCATTGCAAATTGATTTTAAAATACAAATTTACCTAGTGGTACTAAAACAGCAAGTACTGTCTCACCCGTACGTTTACCCAAAATTACGCAAAAAGGACTACAATTTTCGAAAAGTTGTACAAGACCTCATTTCTAAATCTATCTTTAAGAAACTCATTTTACAAGATCTCATTTCTAAATCTATCTTTAAGATTTCATGAAGGGAAAAACCTCTATCTTCTTGAATGTAGTTATAGTAAGAGGCCGAAAAATATTTTAATTTTTAATAGAAATATCGGTTTCAAATTCAACGGACCGCGACATCAGCCAGATCGAATAAGGAATATCAGTTTTGAAGAAAATCGGGTGAACAGTTTAGCAGTTAGCGTTGTTAACGGACGGACGGACGTTTTGTCGTCATTCGATTTTTCGGTATCAAGGACCCATAAAACATGGATTCTGGCTACACCTCATGTTAGAGGATTTTTTTCTAAACTTACCAACTGCATTTATCCACGTTTTCGTAACCAGGGCCCTGCATTAAAAATATCTTTGCCTCTAAATTGCCATTTTTTTGGCGCAGCATTACATAACTTTCTCTCTACTGCGAAAATAATAGCGACAAATAAAAACACCAAAAATAAACGTATTTACCGTCAAAACTCAATGTTGGTTAATAATAGTATTACCTAGTGAAGACTAGCCGTAACAAAGCCCTTTCAAAAAAACTATAATTTACTAGTAAAAACATAATCATGCAAGAGTGCATTGTAAATCTAGATTTGACTGATATTATTTGTTAACATCTACTTAAAGCCAGATTTTATAGTCAAGGAGCGACTAGTTTTACTACTTAATACTAATCAAAACTAATTCACAATATGAATTTTTTAAATATTTTTTTTCTATTTTTTTCTTTCCTGGCCTTCAAGAAAATGTGCGCAGATAAATCTCTTTCCCCACACGTCATATACAGTTTTTACTGTTTTTTGACAAATAAATAAATAAAAAAATTAACAATTCCAGAACTAAAATTGTACGCCGTTTATAACACAAATTCTCATTCCGCAGGTGCTTGATCAAATGTTTAATCTACCAATGCTCCTACTCAGTGACGTTGTATTCGTCTTTCTCTGTACGAATATTATTTCCCAGCTGTACATTTTGCAAAAAACATTAAAATCCGCAACAAAAGAAGAAGATTTACCGTCTTGTGTACGCCATCATCAATTTATTCTCAGGTAACATTGTTTTTATTTAATGAGCTGATATGTTTATTGATTTAGTTTATTGCACGATACCAACGCATACCAATGTTTTATTCAATGGTGTGTAGAGCCTAATATCTGGATATATTTATTCGTTTATAATGGATTTGAAGTAACGTTTGAAAAACTGTTTAAATTAAGCACATTATCTAAATATTTGTAAACTAGCTTTATGACTAATTATAAAATTCCGAAGGTTTGCGAGTGATCTGAAATTATTGTGCTAATATTTCGATAAATTTCTTCTTGACTAACACTATTTTTAATTCTCAAAATGTCAGGAGAGACTCATTAATTTGGAAATCAACCAATAGGATTTGAAGAACAAATAATATATTATTTATACTGAGATCGTTATTTTACTTTCACAAATACACGTCCTAATATGGAAAAATATTGCAAAACGTGACTATTTTCCGAGAGAACTTGTTTTAGTAATGAAAAGAGAATAATTTTCGCTTCTTGTCTTAGTAAATTACTTCGTCTAATACGTTGTGAAGTCGGAATCCACGATTTGTTCCCCCGCCATGAAAAAAAGACTGACTTATAGCAAAACGTATCCGTCTATTCACAACATCGGCACTTAGACCATTTATAGAATTTTCTTAAAAATTGATATTCCCCAATCGATCTGACTAATTGCGGCCCTGGGAATTTGAATGTTTTGATTTTTGGGAGTACTTTACATGTCGGATAAATGGCATTTTCAAAGATTTTTTCTAAAGTCATCATTTTTTGGACTTTATTCTTTTTTGTGAACATTAAAGTACATTTTAATAAAAATTGTTGAAGTACTATTTTCGTTAAAAGTTTTGGAATTTGAAAAATTTTCAATTTTTTACTCCGACTTCCTTCAATTACAATAGTGAGAATAAATATTTTTTTCTTAGTAAAATCTGTACTGAGCTTGAAATAAGGACACGCATTTTTTTCAAAATGTTTGTAGATTTCGCGTAACTACGCTTGAAACAGTTTAAAAATTATGTAAACAAGATATTCTCAAAATTTCCTTATTTACTTTGAGTATAACTCTTCTAATTTTCATACAAACTAATAAATGTTCGAAAATTGCACATGTTTAATTTTCTTTTTAACCCTGCTACTGCACAGAAATTTTATTGTTACATAAAACATAAACTGGGGTTTCAAAAGTGGTGCTAACGTTCGGGCCTGCAAGGCCCGCAATGCGGGCGGGCCCCCAGTAAAAGAGCTCCTGTGTTTAGGGGATACTTTTATCTTTTAAGGCAGAGGTGCACAATTTCCGCATTTGAGCCCCTTCTTGGGGTGCAGGGAAGCCCGCACCCCGCACCCCACGGCGCCTCACGAGAACCAGGAAAGTTGGCATAATCCCCGAAGGCCGAGCTGCCTCTATAATAATCAGAATCGTCGGTTCAGTGCTACGTGCGAGCACGAGTTTTTATACATGGAGAGAAATGGAGCAACAACGTGTCTCATATGTCAGAAAGTGGTGTCGGAGAAAAAATAACAGCAAAAAGTAAAACAAACATTAAAAAAGTATGGTCACGTGTATTACAACCAGATATGTCTGAACTAAATTTATGAAGTGTTTATTATTATTACAGTGAGAAATGGTTAAATTTTCTGTTCTTGTAATTTACATTACAAATATTTTCAAAATCAGTTTCAACAGTAAAGATTGACCGTAAAATGTGTGGAAGTTGTCGAGCAATTTATTCTGAAATAATAGTATTCATACAAAACCTCCCCTCTCCAGAAACTACAGCCGTTATTTCAAGTTTTAGTTCAACCCAATTCAACACATTTCCGTCTTAAGAGCCGCAGGGCTTTCCTCCTACCGAGGGCTCGGGCAGTGGCCACCTGCCCCAAAAGTGAAAGTCTTTCACTAGAAGCCGGTGGGGCGCAGAAGGGCTGCCAAGGCCGTCGTGGGGCGCGTTGCTGGGGCCCTTGTGCAAAACTGATTTAAGGTACAATCTTTACTATTTGTGTTTGCTACACACTTTTAAGAAGGGGGAAGGGATAACAGTTTTGCGGGCAAGCTCGCACTCATTTCGCTACGTTCACAGTGGTCTGAACGGGGTCGAAACGCGAGCATAGCAACAAATTTTAATTTTTGAAAATGGATTATTTCTTGGTAAGTATCAATTGTACATCAAATTACTAGAAACCAGACATAATAATAATTTTTATCGATGCTTACAGGCAAATGACACTCTCAAAGCCAAGCTTTTCATCTGAGGAAAAATTTAGCCCCTCAAGCAGTGAAAATATACTTATCTTTTATTGTTTATAACTTTTCTCTAATCAACTTTTCAACTTACAGAAATTGTTTGCACTCTTATATACCCTTCTCAATGTATTAAAGCTTTGCAGAGTCAATTATTTTTAATTTAATTAAGCCTTTTGTAATTAAGGCGTGCAAAAATCGCTTATTCTTTTAACTCAGTAAACTTTCACAGGCAATTACAAAAAACACCAAAAAACACATCCCCGAAATTAGTATACGTTATTAAGTGAACATTATTGAACATTTTTTCCGCTGAGATCAACTGCCCTCAGCCTTCCCCTCTAAATTAAAGACCGTTTAAAGCAGTTGTGTCAAGGTCTGACGCCTGCTCTTCGATCTCTCCATCAGTGTATTATTTTTTTTTCAAATAACCTGAAGTCTCTGAATATTTCCCCCACGTTATTTAAATAAAATGAAGTACAAAAAGTCCTTTTCTTGTAAATTTCACTCCTGTTAAAACTTAATTTTAAATCAGGGTCTCGAGGACCCTGGTGCTCAAGTTACGTAATAAAAAACAGTGACCCAGTTAAAGGTTATAAGACGTTATTTTCATTAATTCATCTTTAATGGGCTATTACACGAAACACCTAAAAATACTTCCATCAAATTAATAAATGTTTTTAAGTGGATATGTGTTAATGTTGTGTCGTTAACAACAGCCTACTCGACCTGCCTTTTTGAAAATGGAAAAAGTTTAAACTTTACATGACGAGCTTTGGAAAAAGTGCCATTTCAATTAACTAAGTAATCCTTGACGAGCAAATATAAAACAACATAAAAACACATCTCCGGGAAATAAATATTTGATATTAACTGGAGAATTGAAAAAAAATTCGTCGCCCGGAATTGCCTCTCTCTGTGGAAGTGCAGTCAGCAGTCGATGAGTCAGCGCTGGATGTCATGCCAGAGGTGGCGCGAATGGTGATATGATCTGGACAGGAAATGACCTCTGGCATATGCGTAAGCCGTTCTATATCATGGTACACATAACTTTTTTGACTTTTGGTCCAAAGCATCAATGCCCCACCTCTGACGGGTTAAGTAAAATAATAGGGAAAAAATATAAAATAATTAAGTACTTTTTAACAATAAAAATGACAAACGAACAGTACATTTGTTACAGTGTAATTCACTACTTCTGATATACCGTGTGGCCCACCTACGTGGTTCCCTTCAATTTTCTCCTGAACCGTTGCAGATACTGAGATGTGTTTTTCACTAAAACTACTATATGCACGGGGCACATATGGTCATGCATAATATTATTCTATTGCATTTTTTATTGCAGAGATATTGACCCAACTTCGATTTTTTAAATGGAACCCTATAAATTTTTTTAGCTTATCATAACAAGCGTGAAGACACGAGTTCATAAATATGCATATCGCCGTATGTTACATAACAAATTTTTCGAGAAATTAAGAGTTTTAAAGACGCACTTCGATTGCTGGTTTCCTTAATCTGAACGAGAAATTACGGATATTTTTAACGTATTCACGTTCTTCAGATATTAACAGGTTGATTACATAGACCCGCTGAAATTACGTCACATAACAATGGAGAGAGAACAAAAATGTAATAAATTCCGATTGTCATATCTGATGAGCATTATAGGAAAAATACTATTTCTATTTTATTATTTTTTGCAGAACAATCATAAACTTCACACTGGGTTCCAGTAGACTCTAATTGCACGACTGATAAATCAGCTTTTATTCTTGACAAATATTCGTACCAACTGTGACTAGTATGAGGCCAATCTAACGGTCTAATTCAAATTTATGTAAAGGGCTATCGTCAGAAATTTCTGATGAGAATTTGAAATGAAATTGGGTTCCAGTGTGCTGTCCTAGAGGCGTAGGAAAAGTTGCGAAGCAGACTCAGCGATATGTGTAGCGGTTATTCTTATTGCTTGTTTAAAGTAAGTGTACATGAGTCTGAATTCCATCAATGGTAAAAATTATTGAAGGTTTAAAACGCTTCTGTGTATTCAAGTTGAATTATAACGCAGGTAACCATTATAAATTATGCGGAAAAGTACGACCTGTTGCAGCACCACTATTTTTTTAAAGGATTGTGAGCAAACTGCGTTTTAACTTTCGGAATGATGATAGCCAAATGAGTATGTTAGGGACAGTTATAACTATTTAGGTAAGTTCTAGTTCCAATTTTAGCAATATAATGATGTCACATCTTCACATTCATCTAATATTACAAATAAATGTTTCCATCGAAATTATAGGTAATTTCTAAGCATTCCACACGCCTACAAAATAAAACTTGTAATTATTAGAACTCAGATTACGGTTTTGCATTTAGATTTGCGCCATAACTCACTATTTCCGACAATAGCGAATTCATTTCTTAAAAAAATCGACCATATTCCATTTTATTATACATGGTGTAGTAAAGTTTACCCAGAAATTTTACGCAGAAACTGTGTCAGAGAAAATCTAAGCACATGTTTGGAACAAGAGCGTAACAGGAAATTTTACATATTTTTTTCTGATGATTTTTCATTGTTCACTAGGTAAGCTCTTATTTTGGGGGATAATTCACACATTCCCAAAATCAAAATCAGTATATCACAAAAATATACGAGCTAGAGAAATGGTAGGAATTTTATTGGAATCAGAGCGTGATACATAATAAATCAACAAACTTTTATTTATTATGATTTTTTTTATTGTTGACCTCGTTGTAAGCAAATGCTCCGTTCCATGAGTCGCATTACATTGTTTTTGTAATTGAGAATGTCATGTTAGTAAATTTAACATAAGCATTTTTACCATTGTTCCGTTGTGTTTCGTTATTTTTTATATATGTGAATGTGTAAACAATAAATGTCACTGATTTATAATTTCCTCGTTAAAATAATATACATTTCGAATCGTTTTATAACTTTTTTTAACATTTTATAACATTTAGGTGCGTGGATGAAATGGAAGAGATTTACCAATTCCACAATTTGAATCAGTTGTGCTGGTCTTTAGTTCTGTTTGGAACCTTACTTATATTGATGCTAGTGGTAAGCTCTACAATACTGGTTTTTAAACTCTGAGCATACTGGCATTAAGAACTGCATTCGTACTTCTAGACGTTTAATGAAATACTTGTTTTGTAATAGTCCACACCTGCAGGAGTGCAATACTACGAACTACTCATTACTCTTGGTTACATGATGGCGATTAATTTAAGTATGAGTCATTACAGTGAAACCATTGCGGAAGAGGTAAATATTTTCTGTAAAGATTTGCAGTAGATTAAATGTATCACACACTTGAAAGCACTTGCGTAGAATCATTTGTTGACTTAAAGAATAAAACGCAGAAGTTATTTTTCAAATTAATTTGCTACAAAGAATAATGTTAATGTAACCTACAAAAAATGCACACATTAAATTTACTTAGTTCCCACAATCACTACCACTAATCAGTCATGCCTTGCAGAGACGAAGATCTCCTAGTTATTACCGAAAGCATTTCTACTTTCCCGTATATCTACGTATATACGAAGTAATATACAAAGTATAGGGAATGTTATGTAATGCTGTGCAAAAAACCGGCGAATTTTCGGCGGAAAAAAATTCATTGTTGGGCCCTGATAACGAACTAGTGGTGCTACAAAATGGAACAGACTTTCCCGTGTTAGTTTTTTATTTCCTTTGGTCTTGGCTAGCTATTCAGACTTGCCACATTCATTTGCCAGCTGCCATCTATTGCCGCTCAAAGTACATTTTTTTTGGCACTTTCTTAACTTTTCGGCTTCCTAAGAGTAGTACAAAAATATTATTTTAAGAATATTAAAGAATAGTAAAACCTTGTCCTAAATGGCAATTTTCTTGGATAAATTTGGAACCGTTTTTAAGAAAATGATGTTTAAGCGCCAATGTAAATGCGAAATTTAAAGCTCTTTTTCACAGACAATTTTTAAATTTTCCAAAAACTTTATTTGAAGCCATTTGAAGCACATACACTCACAAATACAATAGTGTTTACAAATTCCTGGAAATGTGCATATTAACGGTGTGAGAGATCTTTCAAAACAATTACATTTGTGTAATTTTTGAAAAAACAAAAAGATACGCCAAAATTCACTTTATGTCATATTAACGAGTGAAATTAGCACTATCTGTTCGAAAAGTTTGAAGAAAAAATTTGAAGCCATTTTTTGAGAAAATGACGTTTGAACGGGTATGAAAATGCGGAATTTCGAGATTCTTTTCACAGAAATCGGTTGAGTTTTGGACAAACTTTACTTGGCATTATTTTAAGCACATATACTCAAATACACAAATGTATATAATGTGAAAAAATCGCCCCTAATGTAAATATTAACGACGTAAGATCCAAGACAAAAAATTATATTTTTGAAATTTTTGAAAAGAACAAGAGAATAGAGCAATGTGGCGTTTACGTCATCTCACAGAGTACATTTAGTACTATCCCTTCCAAAAATGGAAAGAAAACATCTGGAGCCTTTTTTGAGAAAATCTTGTTTGTTTAATTTCTTAGAATTGCACATTTTTCACGCAATTTTGCGCGAAAACTACTAAACTTTTCAAAAAAATGTACTTGACCTTGATGAAAGACTTTAAGACAAAATCTCTATCGTCAGTTCTGTAGTTGTAGGAAGATGCCGAAACAATTGAAACTGTAGCAATTTTCGAAAATTCAGAGTTAAGCATAAAAATCGAACCTATGCCACCTTTATAAGTACGTTTTACTCTATTTTTACAAGAAAATTAAAGAAAAAATTTGAGGCAGCTTTTGAGAAAATTTTGAAAATGTCCGTGGGACTTCATGTGGACGGATGGACAGACGGACAAACGTTTTGCATTCAATCGGTTAGGATTTTTTCTCATCATTTAACAACTGGATTTTTCCGCTTTTTCGTTATCATGGCCTGGCAATGAATTGTTTCTGCCAAAAATTCGCCTGTTTTTTTCGTGCAACGTTACATAACTTTGCCTATGCTACGTATATTCATTCGGTATATACGTACGTATACGGAGAAAATAAAAAGTTATGTAACTCTACAGCAAAAACCTTTTTTGGAAGAAAATTTACATCATTGATAGCAAAAAAGTGGATGAATTTGTTTGTTAACTCATTAACTGCTATGATCCCCAATTGGGAATCACAGACCTTTTCATTGTTGCTTGACATTGTGTAATGTAATAAGTGAATTTTATTTCTTCAATAGATGTGAATATCGTAAACGAAACATAGAAGCACGTATTTTGACTCCTGAGAATATTTATTTGTAGATATCGCAAAAAACTAATTTGGGAATTAATGGGTTAATTTATTCAATGACTTCTGTTAACACGCTGCGTAGCCAGAATTCACGTTTTGTGGGCGTTTGATACCGAAAATCGGCAAAACATTTGTTCGTCTGTCTGCGAGCCACGCTACCGACAAAAATATTTTGTACTTTTCAGCTTTTTATCCGGTCCCCCAACAGAGATATTACAATTCAAAATTTGGAAAAAATCTAAAATTCCCAAGAGGATGTAATTTCCAAGTGGTACGTTATATACCAATGATAATTTACAAAAAGTAACTATGCTGTTATGAGTAAAAGCAGAGAAAAATGAGGTTCGTTCATTCGCGTTCCATAGATTTGGTTAAAAATATTTCCAAAATAAAAATATATAAGATAAATAAATAATATTTCAATTTGCAGGCCAGAGTGTACTGAATCGAATGCTTTTATTCTAGAATGCTAGAACACCCTAGAGCTAAGTAATTTAGAAAAGAGTAAATGTATATAAACGCAAAACATGGCGCACGGCGTGAAACAAAAATGGCCCCAATTTGTAAATCAGGTACAATAAAAAAGTTTAAGATGATTTTTAACAGCCAAAACATAAGGAAATTTATGTTCAAAATATGATTTTTTTTTCGAGATGGTCAAGCGACCACTTAAATGGATTGACCCTTTCATTTGGAGCAAAAATTACACATATTTTCAAAAAAATATTTAAATACCTATTTTTAGTACATACTTTATTAAGAAAAATTATTGATTCCTTCCTTTCAATTGTGCTGTCAATATGGTGTCAAGTTCTAAAAGTTCCGTAAAAATTGAGCGTGCGCGACTGAGTCTACGTGGGAGCACAGTTTACAAACACGATGTGTGACGGGGCGAGGCAGAACGCCCTGTTAGCTTCTCGCTGTTAATTAGCCCTTTCGAGTTCTAGAAGCTCCGTAAGAAGATAGCGTGAGCATGAGTGTATATAAGGGCCGAGTTAACACGCATGACGTGTGACAAGACGCGGCACGTGGTCCAGATGTCTTTCCGCTCTCTGTCTTTCCCTGCTTCCTTAGAGTTATAGAAAGTCCTTAAAAAGGGGAGCATGTATGAGTGTATGGTGGAACATAATTTACACGAATTATTTGCAACGGAGCGTGGCACAGGGCCCGGCTCGCCTTTCGCTTTTACTATGCTCCCAACAAGATGTAGAAGTCTCGCAAAAAAGGGTGCGCATGTCAGTGTATGCGGGTACACAGCATGTGAGTGAATGTGTGTGCACAGCATATACGCATGTTGTGTGAAGAGGCATAGAGCCCTGCGACCTTTTCGTTGTTAGCACGCTTCTATCCTACAGAGTACCTAGAATCTCCGTAAAAAAATGGGTGGGTTAGCGAGTGCACAGTTTATACGCGTGAAATGTGACGCGTGGCACATTACCTAGCTCCCTTTCCGCTACTAATAAGCACCAAACGAGTTCTAGTAGTTTCATAGAAGAGAGCGAGCTATACTGCGTTTTTTATTTCTTGGCGCGTGGGGGTATGTCATCAAAATGGAATATCTCACAGTATTTCGCGTCGTTCTCGGTTGTGCCACTAGGAGTCGCATGATCGCCCGCACTGCTCGATACAGTCGCGATCACACGGTGTAAGACAGACCTGCACAACGCCTGCTCCCGCGGGCATTCTGCACTTGGGAGCCGATCGCCTGCCCGTGGCAGCGCCGAAAGTGCAAGTAGTGGGGATTAGGAAACTTTGCGGGGAGGGGAGAAGTCTGACGTAGCACGACGCGGCGCGTAGATTGAGTGCCTGGGCGTCTAATAATGATCCATGCTTCAAAATTAATTGCCCATTTGTTTAAATGGATTATAGCAAGCAATAGCTTTAAAGCAATAGCTTTAAAATATATGCTTATAAACAAAAAAAAATTATTTAATTCTAACACAAAATTGCAATTTAATAATTGATTGTTCACCAGGAATATTATAATCTCCAAATCATAGAAAAATGAACAAAATCATGAGAGCAATCTCTCACATCAAGATTGACATAAAATAGAATATGTGGCAATTACAAGAAGGGTAATGTTTAATAGCACATTTGGGACCATTTTTCCCCATTATGAAACTGAACAAAACATATCAACGAGCAAAATTCTGTGACGATATGTTACGGACAATCGTAAGGTAATAAAGGGTATTGGTTAAATAGAACGCAAAGGGCTTTATATTTTTATCTCTTTTTGATCTCGTAAACGACTCTAAACTCTTGTCAGAAATTAGAACAGAAAATAATCATGATTTTTTTAAGAACAATATGTTTTTACTTTTAGAGAACCGTCTTATTCAATTAAACATAGTTAATAAAAATAGTTTATTGCTGTCATCAAACAAAAACAATTCAGTATAAAAATTTTGTGTTTAGCACAACACTAAATTTGTGATTACATGGTAGCAAAGCGAATTACATTATAAGCCCTACAAGCAATTATAATACTTGTTGTCGAAATCTAATATGTATAATTCGTTGTAGTTTCGTATTTTGCCCTGTCATATACCGAGAACAAACATTTTCAATATAATACAAAAGACAATATTACTTGAACTGTATATGACCGTCATGTTCTTGCCGATTGCTCTTTAAATTTACGCGCTATCTTTCGAATTACGCATTCTGATTGGTGGTCCCCACTCCTAGATTGGGTCACATACCCACCCTTCATCGATTTTCTCATTTGCACCCGAGTTGCCCGCACGCAGCTCCTGAGGTCAGTGAAAGTGCAAAATGCTGTGCAGGTCTGGTGTAAGAGATATAGGTGGGTTCACTCCCGGTCTAAAACTGAAGCTAATGTGAGGCTAGTTCTCACAGTTCTCGCTATGTAAGCTCTGCGAACGACTTGGGCATTTTTGGGACAAGATGGTGATCCATTTAATAGCTTTGTAACCTCTGGTGGAATCCACTAAATCGCGAGACGCCATCATGAATGCCCAACTCGATCGTGCGCACCGCACCGCACCGTACGAATAAGCGAGGAACTAGCCTCAAACGGGCTTCAAAAGTTTTGTCCAAAAGGCGGCTAGTTGACACACCTATATATATCTTACACCGTGGCGATCATGCGAATCCTAACTGGACAACCGAGAACGACGCGAAATACCATGAGTTCCATTTTGACGACACCCCCCTCCCACCCGCCAAGAAAGAAAAACCGAGGTATAATGTGCGTGCATGTGGCTGCGCAGTCTTCGCGCGTGATGCACGCTGCGTACGACGGGCCGTGGCACGAGGCGCCGCTCCCCTTCCGGCGCCACATTCGCTACATAATGCTGCGCGCCTCCAAGCCAGCCTTCCTCACCGCCGCGGGCTTCGTGCCGCTCACGCTGGAGACGTTCGCTGCGGTGAGTCGCCCTTCACACAAGAGCAGAACTAGCTTTTCTCTCGGAAAGTACAGTGGCGGTCAATACGATAGATTCACCGTAAGGAAATTAAGGGATTTGTTTTGCAAATAACCTTGATTTATAAGTAGCATATCTTTTATTTTATACTCAATATGGGAACATAAATAAAACTATACCTGGCATTCAGACTCAAATTATTTTACAAATGGGTCAATCCATTTTAAGTGGTCCAGCACTGGTCGCTCGACCATCTCGAAAAAAATTCATATTTTGTACATAAATTTCCTTATGTTTTGGCTGTTCAAAGCCATCTTCAACTTTTTTTTATTGTACCTGGTTTACAAATGGCGGCCATTTTTGTTTCGCGCCCTGCGCCATTTTTCGTGTTCGCAGACATTTACTCTTTCCTAAATTGCTCAGCTCTCGGTTGTTCTAGCATTCTAGAATAAAAGCATTCAAATCAACATACTCTGGCCTGCAAATCGAAATATTATTTACATATTTTCTATGTGTTTATTTGGGAAATATTTGCAACCAAATCTTTGGAACGCGAATGAACGAAATTCGATTTTCAGAGAATAATTTTTCAAAGAAGTAATAGAATCTAAGCCTTAATTTTTTCTGTGCTTTTACAAACAACAGTATAGTTACTTTTTGTAAAATATCATTGGTATATAACGTACCCCTTGAAAATTACATCCTCTTGAAAATTGGAAATTTTGGATTTTTTCCCAAAAATCACAAAATAATGTGATTACTACTTGGCACAATGTATCCTCAATGGGGAAATGAAGCCTTTTTTTTCGTAAGTTTTCAATTTTTTTAAAAATACTTTGAGTCAAATCTAAAAGTTGTAATTTTTACTGAAGTTTGATATTATAGCGTTCTAGCATGTGTGCAATTTTCAGATTTTTATCTGGTCCCCCAACAGAGATATTACAGTTCAAAATTGGGAAAAAATCCAAAATTCCAATTTTCAAGAGGATGTAATTTTCAAGGGGTACGTTATATACCAATGATATTTTACAAAAAGTAACTATACTGTTGTGTGTAAAAGCACAGAAAAAATTAAGGCTTAGATTCTATTACTTCTTTGAAAAATTACTCTTTGAAAATCGAATTTCGTTCATTCGCATTCCAAAGATTTGGTTGCAAATATTTCCCAAATAAAGACATAGAAAATATGTAAATAATATTTTGATTTGCAGGCCAGAGTATGTTGATTTGAATGCTTTTTATTCTAGAATGCTAGAACAACCGAGAGCTGAGAAATTTAGGAAAGAGTAAATGTCTGCGAACACGAAAAATGGCGCAGGGCGCGAAACAAAAATGGCCGCCATTTGTAAACCAGGTACAATAAAAAAAGTTGAAGATGGCTTTGAACAGCCAAAACATAGGGAAATTTATGTTCAAAATATGAATTTTTTTCGAGATGGTCGAGCGACCAATTTATTAAATTCTGGACCACTTAAAATGGATCGACCCAAATAACAAAAATGCCACAAGAAGTATATCTCTAAGAAGTCAAAAAATGGAGCCATCAGATTTAATGCCTTGGAAAAATAGCAGAAAAGACAAAAAACATTTCTTAAATTAGTTACTACTTGTTACGATCTCTCATGGAGTGAAATACCATGCCTTTTGTATTTCTTCCCACACAATGTCAAAATTAGTTGCTTTGCATCGATAAACCCTTCTATCAACACGTCCTCACAAATTTTCAATTGGATTTAAATCTGGGGACTGTAGTGTCCAATCTAAAACTGTCCCTTTTTCTTGCTCAAGAGAGGACTTCACTAACTTTGCGGTATGTTTTGGGTCGTCTTGCATAAATTTACAGACGAAAGGCATTTCTCAAAGAGAATAATTAAGCATAGTTGACAATAATCTTTTTTTTCATATCTCCGCACTCATAATTCCTTTTAGAGGGAACAATGGACCCATACCATACCAGAGAAGCATCCTCACACCATTACCCTACCATCTCCATAATTCACCGTTTTTAATGTATGCTTGGGATTGTTTTCTTGCTTTGGAGGGCGTCGAACGTACACCTTTTCAGTAGAAGAAATCTACTATACTTCGATTGTCCGACCAGAGTACATTGTACCACCAAGAATCCTCATTTTCTTTGTGTCTTTCTGCAAAAGTTACTCTTTTTCCAATATTTCGTTTTGGCACATATGGTTTTCTGTTGCAAAACGTCCATTGAGTTGTGAAGCTCGTAATATTCTCTGAACAGTTGAAGTAGACAATTTAACATCATAAAACTGAGTTTTTTTCTGTTTCAACCAAGGTGCTGACAGGAATGGTTCCTTCTGAATTTCTAAGCAGATTCGTCGATCCATTCATTTGTATGGACGATCTTCGCGGTCTGCCTCGATTTTCAGGAAACTGCTTCGCCTGTTTACATTTGTGAATTGCATACTGGGCTCGCTTCCACGAAACTCACAGTTCTGCAATTTTTTTCATTGAATCACCTTTTTTCCATATGCTAAAATTCACCTGTCATTCAGTCTCAGCGGTGTGTTTAGCACAAATCTACTAGAATGTTCAATAAAATACCTACAAAAATGTAAGAAAACCATGTGTACATCATGCAATCAAAAGCGATTCGAATAGAATCGAAATAAGCCATAAAAGTATTGTATTATAAATGTTTACATTGGCTCTATTATTACGACTGATGAAAATCCTACCTTTCAACCTTGATTCTACTCTGGCTAGCTGGAAACGGTTCACTGACTGCTGTCTTGTGCTCATAATTTAGATTAGGGTTACTGATTATAAGCACGGGCCAAGACATTCACGCGGGAAAACGATTATGGTTTATCTTCGTTATCATAGGAGACGCTAGGTCTGAAGATCTTTTATTGACCGACACTGTACATCTCAACGAAGAAAACTGATGGTGTTTAAAACTTTATTTTAGAAGGAATTCGAACCACGAACGTTTTTACTTAAATTTTGATTAATGCGTTCTGAACTGATCAATGAAACTTTAATCAGAGGTGTGTGTCCTACATTCTTCTATATATTTCCATAGAATAAAGTGATGATTAGTTGAGTTGTATATGGGAACATTTATTTTACGAGCACTTCTTGAAACACTTCATGAAAATTATTTTTACATGTATTATCTCATGGAAAGTGGAATAAAGAAGCTTAACCAACTTTGAATATAACATTTTTTTCGTAATTAATTACTTGCATGTGACTGATTTCACGGGTCCTACATTGTCCTCAGAGCGTAAGAAACATAACTCGTTTCTTTCAAGGGTGTAAATGCTCTTGGGCCGTGTTGCTGAATAGCGTAATAAATGAATCAATGTTTTCATTATTACGTGCTATATCCGGGGTTGAAGTATTTGTCGTTTAAAAATATTTTGCTACAATTTCCATTTATATTATATATTTCTTCAGTACTCAC
>JAHLJT010009436.1:240668639-240908319 GCA_031308135.1 Acheta domesticus
AATCAACATAATCTGGCCTGCAAATCGAAATATTATTTACATATTTTCTATGTCTTTATTTGGGAAATCATTTGCAACCAATCTTTGGAACGCGAATGAACGAAATTCGATTTTCAGAGAATAATTTTTCAAAGAAGTAATAGAATCTAAGCCTTAATTTTTTCTGTGCTTTTACAAACAACAGTATAGTTACTTTTTGTAAAATACATTTGGTATATAACGTACCCCTTGAAAATTACATCCTCTTGAAAATTGAAATTTTTGATTTTTTCCCAAAAATCACAAAATAATGTGATTACTACTTGGCACAATGTTATCCTCAATGGGGAAATGAAGCCTTTTTTTCGTATTTTCAATTTTTTTAAAATACTTTGAGTCAAATCTAAAAGTTGTAATTTTACTGAAGTTTGATATTATAGCGTTCTAGCATGTGTGCAATTTTCAGATTTTATCTGGTCCCCCACAGAGATATTACAGTTCAAAATTGGGAAAAAATCCAAAATTCCAATTTTCAAGAGGATGTAATTTTCAAGGGTACGTTATATACCAATGATATTTTACAAAAGTAACTATACTGTTGTGTGTAAAAGCACAGAAAAAATTAAGGCTTAGATTCTATTACTTCTTTGAAAAATTACTCTTTGAAAATCGAATTTCGTTCATTCGCATTCCAAAGATTTGGTTGCAATATTTCCCAAATAAAGACATAGAAAATATGTAAATAATATTTTGATTTGCAGGCCAGAGTATGTTGATTTGAGGCTTTTTATTCTAGAATGCTAGAACAACCGAGAGCTGAGAATTTTAGGAAAGAGTAAATGTCTGCGAACACGAAAAATGGCGCAGGGCGCGAAACAAAAATGGCCGCCATTTGTAAACCAGGTACAATAAAAAAGTTGAAGAGGGCTTTGAACAGCCAAAACATAGGGAAATTTATGTTCAAAATATGAATTTTTTTTCGAGATGGTCGAGCGACCAATTTATTAAATTCTGGACCACTTAAAATGGATCGACCCAAATAACAAAAATGCAACAAGAAGTATATCTCTAAGAAGTCAAAAATGGAGCCATCAGATTTAATGCCTTGGAAAAATAGCAGAAAAGACAAAAAACATTTCTTAAATTAGTTAGTACTTGTTACGATATCTCATGGAGTGAAATACCATGCCTTTTGTATTTCTTCCCCGCACAATGTCAAAATTAGTTGCTTTGCATCGATAAACCCTTCTATCAACACGTCCCCACAAATTTTCAATTGGATTTAAATCTGGGGACTGTAGTGTCCAATCTAAAACTGTCCCTTTTTTCTTGCTCAAGAGAGGACTTCACTAACTTTGCGGTATGTTTTGGGTCGTCTTGCATAAACTTACAGACGAAAGGCATTTCTCAAAGAGAATATTAAGCATAGTAGTTGACAATAATCTTTTTTTTTCATATCTCCGCACTCATAATTCCTTTAAGAGGGAACAACGGACCCATACCATACCAGAGAAGCATCCTCACACCATTACCCTACCATCTCCATAATTCACCGTTTTTAATGTATGCTTGGGATTGTTTTCTTGCTTTGGAGGGCGTCGAACGTACACCTTTTCAGTAGAAGGAAATCTATTATACTTCGATTGTCCCGACCAGAGTACATTGTACCACCAAGAATCCTCATTTTCTTTGTGTCTTTCTGCAAAAGTTACTCTTTTTCCAATATTTCGTTTTGGCACGTATGGTTTTCTGTTGCAAAACGTCCATTGAGTTGTGAGCTCGTAATATTCTCTGAACAGTTGAAGTAGACAATTTAACATCATAAAACTGAGTTTTTTTTGTTTCAAGCAAGGTGCTGACAGGAATGGTTTCCTTCCGAATTTCTAAGCAGATTCGTCGATCCATTCATTTGTATGGACGATCTTCGCGGTCTGCCTCGATTTTTCAGGAAACTGCTTCGCCTGTTTACATTTGTGAATTGCATGCTGGGCTCGCTTCCACGAAACTCACAGTTTCTGCAATTTTTTTCATTGAATAACCTTTTTTCCATATGCTAAATTCACCTGTCGTTCAGTCTCAGCGGTGTGTTTAGCACAAATCTACTAGAATGTTCAATAAAATACCTAAAAAAATGTAAGAAAACCATGTGTACATCATGCAATCAAAAGCAATTCGAATAGAATCGAAATAAGCCATAAAAGTATTGTATTAAAATGTTTACATTGGCTCTATTATTACGACTGATGAAAATCCTACCTTTCAACCTTGATTCTACTCTGGCTAGCTGGAAACGGTTCACTGACTGCTGTCTTGTGCTCATAATTTAGATTAGGGTTACTGATTATAAGCACGGGCCAAGAACATTCACGCGGGAAAAACGATTATGGTTTATCTTCGTTATCATAGGAGACACTAGGGGTGAAGATCTTTATTGACCGACACTGTACATCTCAACGAAGAAAATTGATGGTGTTTAAAACTTTATTTTAGAAGGAATTCGAACCACGAACGTTTTTGTTTACTAATTTTTGATTAATGCTTTCTGAACTGATCAATGAAACTTTAATCAGAGGTGTGTGTCCTACATTCTTCTATATATTTCCATAGAATAAAGTGATGATTAGTTGAGTTGTATATGGGAACATTTATTTTACGAGCACTTCTTGAAACACTTCATGAAAATTATTTTTACATGTATTATCTCATGAAAGTGGAATAAAGAAGCTTAACCAACTTTGAATATAACGATATTTTTCGTAATTTATTACTTGCATGTGACTGATTTCACGGGTCCTACATTGTCCTCAGAGCGTAAGAAACAGATAACTCGTATCTTTCAGGGTGTAAATGCTCTTGGGGCCGTGTTGCTGAACAGCGTAATAAATGAATCAATGTTTGATATTACGTGCTATATCCGGGGTTGAAGTATTTGTCGTTTAAAAATATTTTGCTACAATTTCCATTTATATTATATATGTTCTTCAGTACTCACGATCCTTATTTCGCATTAGTAAAAGTGGCAGATGTTAGTTCATGGGAAATGGTCACAATTAAAAGAAAAATAATTCGCATTGCCCAACACAGAACTTACTGTTCCATTGACTGAGGAAATTACCATTGCGAAATCTTCTTGGAAATATGTAGAAAACTGGTATTCCCAAATTCATAATAATTACGAAAAAAATGTAATTGGTATGAAGTGAATTTTATGACCCGAATTTCCCGAAGTTAAAAATGCCAAAAAACTATACAGCGAAATTATAATACTTTAAATTAAATAAAATAAATAAATACTTTACAGCGAAATTATTTTAAGCTATCCCTCATGGTTTCAGATAAAAATTGTCGTTGATACAGGTATACCCTTAATCGAATGTCTTTGAGGATACTGAATACGGATATCCGCAGTCTAATTTTGCTATTTAAAATGATGTATACATTTCCTGTTATGCTGTGAATTTTAAATAATTTTCTGTTGTAATGTATATATACTTAAAACATTTGAATTATAATTATTTTAAACCAAAACCAAAAATTTCGGTCGCACATTATTAATTAATAATGTATTTACAAAATCACTTAATTCCTTTGATTTGCACTCTCATTTTTCATTCCATTGATTGTTTCTTAACATTAATAGACTTGATTCAGAACTGAACTTAGTTCGCCCTTAACGAAATTTTAGATAATGCAAGAAAATAATTTTTTCAGAAATAAAATTATCTTCCGTACGATATACAGTCTGACAATGCCTCCGACACTGAAATATACCGAAATAAATATCCAATGGAATTCTGACTTTTTTTAACATCACGAATCAAAATTGTAAATTTGTCAGGAAGTTGTGACGGTCAAATATAGGGTAATTTACGAAATGGGCCCTTGTCTCTAACCCGAAATGGGTGACCAATTCGAAAAAAGCATATACATTTTCAGGAGAAAATCAATCAGATCCACGAAAAATCGCCATGAAATAGAGGTGACTGCTTAATAGAGGTGTTTGTTTAAGCAAGTTTCACCATACTAATGTTCATTTGAAGGTTTTCATTGTTATATGGTTGATTTTCTTTTTTGCAACAGTTTCATTTAAGCACTTAGTACCTTCTATTTAGAGAACCATTAATTTCTAAGTTATCGAATCACGAAGATGAATTGGTCTTACGAACCAAATTTTGCACTTGATTGACTGCTTTCGCATTTTATTTTGACATCCTGTACATTTTTGTTGGCAGGTAATGAAAGGGGGATATTCTGCTTACACGATTCTTCTGCAAGAACCAGTAAATAAATATCCTTATTTTCATCTTCTCTGATATTTATTTTATTTTACAAATTGAATAAAAAATTTAGTAAAGCTTTCTGAAGAAAAATTAATATTTTGCGAAAACACGTCTATACATCAGTAGGTATGGAACATATTTGTATTGGACAATTAATATTGTTTGATAACATCATACTATCAGATGAGAGTGTTTATGATGAGTTGTGCACTACAATATTACTAAAGTGATACAATATGAATTTTAATTTATAGGCTTAATATCCTTAAATCCTTGCTCACACAATGTGTTGTCCTTCATGCAAATGATTGGAAAGAGACGAGAATATCCCTTAAATACAGGATGGATTTTTGGTTACACTAATACAGGCATGCCGTCAGAGAGACTCTGCTGTAAACCAATTAATTCTTAAAAAAACAAATAATTAAATATTGTAAAAAATGACTATTTCTATTAGATAAGTTATTCCAAACAAATATTGTTATTACGACGGCAAAATAGGTTCATATTGAAACAATTGTGGTTTCAGCTTTTTTTACAATACATTATTTTAGCCTTCTTTCAATTTCTAACTAAGATATTAACTTAACACACAAACATTTGTTTCTCTTACACAGTTAAATAGATAAAAAAGTTGAGAAATAAATTAATTGAAAATAAAAATATATCTGTAGAAAATATGGATTAATTGAACATACGACCATTAACACAGGAATGCGGTCTTACGAGGCCGCTCCAAAAGTTCTGAGTGTCACGAACCTCTCCAGTTGAATCCAAACAGAAAACGCGACTGTTAAGGAGCGATGAGAAATGAAGGTAGCGACCATGACAGTAACGTCACACAACGGGAAATGACTGAAATATAACCTTGAAAATTCGTTGTGGTCTTCCAGGCCGTATGCCTGTAGTTTCGGGACATTGTTACGGGATAAATAGAAAGACATACATTGTGTTAATTGACTACAGCAAAGTATTTGATAGCGTTAATAGAAGGAAATTGTAGAAAGTTATGGAGACAAGAGGTATACCACTCCACCTAATGAAAACTATTCGAAATATGTATTCAGGCTCGCAGATTAGCGTAAGATTAAAATCTGGAACTGCTGTGTATCAAACCACAAGTAAAGATCTTAGACAGGGGTGTCCTCTGTCAGTTATATTAATTTATATCTCAACAATGTGGTACGTGAGTGGAAGAAATGGATTTTAGATCTTAAAATAGTAGACGATTTTAATGGGAATAATTTTATTAAAACTGATGACCAAGATGTAGTTGCCGACGACGAAGACAACTTACAGAGCCATGTACGAACTCCATAAAAAACAGTCTTATAACTTAAAAATATCTTTAAATAAAACCAAATCCAGGACATTCCAAACACTCCAACCTCTAAGATTCAAACTCGTTCTAGGAGATAAAATAATAAAACAAGTCAACACCTTCAGATTTTTAGGATGTGATTTATCTTATCTCGGCGGTGGGCAGATGTAGGCAGGAAGATTGGAAAATTCAATCTGAACAATATTATATTGTTGACGACCACCGTCTTGTAATAAATCTGCAAGCAACTAGAGTTCAACATAAACGTCACGTAGCTATTTGGGAAATATATATATCGTTTTAGTATATATGCAATTACACAAAAATTGATACCGTTCATTAATACGATCTAAAATAGATTATGGATCAGTCATCTATTCCTCTGCAAAAGACAAAGTACTGGATAGCTTAAGTCCAATTCATAACTCCTGCCTTAGAATGGCTATTGGAGCTTTTCGTACTAGCCCTATTAGTAGCATTCTGGCTGAATCAAACGAAGAACCATTATCCTTCAGAAGAGAAAAATTGAGTATTTCCTATGCTCTCAAAGTAACCTCTAATCCTAAAAACCCAATAAATAAAATTATTTTTGACCATAAATACCTTACCAAATTCCATAAACAACCATCGTACCCTAAACCCATATCTCTTCAAATCCATAATATATTATCCAGAACTATCCCTAATCTTCCACCAATATATCAATATAAATCTTTACCTGAACCCATAGAACTTCTCCATGTACCCTCAATAGATACAACTTTGACAAAATTCCTCAAGCAAACAACAAATCCTATAATATATCGATCTTTATTCTACGAAACACTTAATAGATATGAAAATAGCATCCATATATATACAGATGGATCAAAAAGTGCAACTGGAACCGGATGTGCCATCATATATCCAGATGAAACAAAACTAATCAAACTACCAGACATGAGTTCAGTTTTCTACAGTGAAGTCTACGCAATCAGATCTGCCCTGGCAGTTATCCTAAAATCAAATAACTCTCACTTTACTATATTTACTGACTCAAGAGCGCCATTGAATCCATCCAGAACAAACATACCAAGGAACCAATATGTTTAGATATAATATCAATGAACTCACAAATTATTTCCTCAGGCAAAACGTTAACATACGTGTGGATTCCCTCCCATGTCAACATTTCTGGTAATGAAACTGCGGACACTGCTGCTAAAACAGCTTCTTCTCTCCCTGATGCATCAACTCACCCAGCATCCCACAATGACATCATCAAAATTATAAAACGCAATATAAAGGAAAACTGGAATAACCAATGGTTGAAATCCAAACCAACCCAACTCCACCAGATCAGAGACTCAATCTTCGAATTACAACCTACCTGTGGTACTGATAGAAGACTAGAAACTGTTATCACAAGATTGAGAATTGGACATAGCAGACTCACTCACAGTCACCTAATAACGAAAACACAACCAAGCACCTGCAACTTCTGCAATTCTCCATACAGTATACGTCACCTAATCATGGAATGTACAAACACTAATGACAGAAGAAAAGTTTTAAAACTGACCTATGCTTTTAAATATAATCTAAATTCAACCGAAACTATTAAAAATATAATATTATTATTAAAAGAAACCAATGTATATAAAATGATTTAACTTTGTATACTAGTTATTGTAAACTGAAATACTGTATTACTACTTTGTAAACGTGGTCGCTAATAACCACTTAGGTTGATGCGACCTTTATAAATAAATAAATTAAAAAAAAAAAATTGATACCGGTCCAACTTTCGTATTTGGCTTTAGCATAGCAAACTACACAAGAAACCGCTACAGAAAGCCATTTAGCAAAACCACTGTCGACTAGTGCAATCAATAATATTTGAAAATTAAAAATATGTAATATTAATGCAATAAGCATAGAATTAAAAGTTTCTAACGTAATTGTACACAATATTAATACTGAAATAAATTCAAACATATCTTGGAATTGGAATTATTTATTTATCTTCAACCCCCATCCTGTCCATCTTTGACGTTGCTATATATTTCTCATTCAGAAGTAGGTTATTAGAGAAATACTGTTCAGATTAAATAATATTTATTATTCATTATTTACAATTATTATGAATCATCGTAGAAATGGCATGTTTCAGGAAATGGCTTAATTGTGTGTAATCAACAGACAAAAATTATTTAATAACAATCATCGATGGATAAGATTAATTTATATATTTTACTGAAAGAAAACATGACTTTATATAGAGAAAATTAAACATATATTTGAATAGATGTTGTTTGTGATGGTGGTCCAGTCATGCACTATCCTATCGTTTTTTTAATTTCCCATAAAACATCTGAGATAACATTTGACATGCTGCAGTTGAAGAAAGGAGTCCGTGAACTTTTACTGAGAAATGTTAATGCACCAAGATTGTGGAATGGTACGCGAATAGAAATTATGTCGGAGCAAGCTTTAAATTATTTCAGCTCACAATTTTATAAAGGTGCCTACTTACATTTGTTGTATGAGTCATGTTCGTCGTTCGACCCAATCTTGACATTTTCATGTATCATAACGTCACAGCGACACCTTAACCGCAGGGCTTATGACACATGCTTTCCAGGAACCTGCCCACACGGTTTCCGGCAAAAATAAAATGATGGGTCTGTAGAGTCTATTAAAAATTCAGCCTTCTTTTTTCAGTAACACAGTTATATCATTTATTAATACTAAGTTTGTTATTTTATTTACAAATCCTTATTTTATAAAATAAAATCTCATTCGCATGTCATTAAATTTAAATCTTATTTCTTTTATCTATTAAAAGCCTTTTGAATGTTTATCTAATCTTTTCTTTATGAATAACTACATTTACTTCGATGCTTTCCGCGTCGCGTTTGTGAAGCTGTTGGGACTCATCTGCGTGCTGCTGAAGTGAAGAAGTTCCCACGAAAAACTCTCGAAGCCCACCGGGAATCTGTTCTAATATTAACTAACACAAACTATTTACATTAAATCATTTCCCGAATGCCGCGGATGGACATTTCTATTCGACACTGCTTCAAATAGCATTAATTAAACGTTCGCACAACATGGATCTCTACATCTAGGGAAATGTCTCGAAAGCTCACTACGATGAAAAAAATTAATATCTTCTGACAAAATTATGGTCTTAATGAAACATGCCACCTACGTTTCCCATTGGTTTATAACTTTCTGTAAGTAATTTTGCCATTGGCTATAATTAGTCTGTCAATCGCCTATCATGTCGTGGTGCCTGTAATAAACCTATACCTGTAATAAACCGTGTCATTATTGGATGTTCATCATTCCTGCATTCTGTGATATGATGCTACCCAAATTAAAATGTATATTTTATAATCAGTCACGTCCCAAATCATAACTATTTATTTTATATTAGGAATATCCAATGACCCATCTTAACCAATTATTGCGGACTCGACAATTGCTAAGTCTTAAAAATTTACGTGGTAATATTTGCATCTAATTACTGTCCTGTCCAATATGGCAACTCTATGTTGTGATGATTCTTATTTTCCCCTTCAATGAATTAGATTCATAAATAGAAAAGACAAATATTCATTTATTTGTAATGGGGCCGATGATTCTACGGCGTATACCGTAGATTTGAACCACGCCACCTTACTGGTTTGTAAAATTTAAAAACCATTTCCAATTTAAAAATCAAATGAAACATTTACTTACAATAATTATTATTATTATATTATTAATTATTATTATGAAAATAAGATTATAAATTTTACACAACTGGTAACTGGAAGAAAAAACAAACACAATACTAAAAGTTATTTCAATATGTCCCCAGTCCGTTTATGCTTCAGTTATATTCACAAGACGTCAAACATCGTCTATATTCTGAGATCTTCAACTCTCTTCCACATTCTAACACGCATATCCCTTATCAAATTTCCAAGACTTAATTTTCCTTCATATTCCAAAACACATTCTTTCGTTTACGACATCAGACTTTCGTCCATCTTTCAAGACTACAAACATTTTGTCCGTGCAGCGAGACGTCTACCTTTTATTCTAGTCGTTGATTCTATTCTTCGATGTATGATTTTGTTAAGTGAAAATTTGCGAGGGAGGTATTGCACACGCTACTCACACAATAATAATAATAATAATAATAATAATAATAATAATAATAATTTGATCCCACTATCGAGACAGTTGTCGCAAGCTGACTTTGGTTTTAAACTCCATGGTGATGAAAGGCCAGTATCACATTTGTTTTACATGGATGATCTAAAAGTGTTTGCTAAGAATGAAGCGATTCTCTCCCAAATAGTGTCTGTCGTGAATGACTTTAGCAATGACATCTGCATGAAGTTTGGTCTTGACAAATGTGCAAAAATCAATTTAAAAAGAGGCAAACTGACAACGTCAGAGAGCATTGAAGTTGATATGCACACTGTGATACAAGATCTTGAGCCAGGTAAAACTTACAAATATCTGGGCATTGAGGAATGTGATACCATCTCGAACAACACAATGAAAGAGAAAATTCGCAAGGAGTATTACAGAAGAGTGAGACTTGTCCTGCAGTCTGCTCTGAACTCCAGGAATAAAATATCTGCAATTGGTAGTCTTGCGGTGCCTGTAGTTGAGTATAGTTCGGGACTAATGGACTGGACTGAGCAAGAAATCCGCATCATGGATTGAAAAACCAGAAAACTGCTAACAATGCATCATGTCGCCCACCCTCGAGCTGATGTACATAGACTTTATGTGTCACATAAGGAAGGAGGAAGAGGCCTCAGACAAATTCAAGCCTCCTGGCACAATGCAATAGTTGGAATGGGAAAATATGTAGTCAGTCATCAAGATGACCCTCTAATGAGGCAGGTCATGAAATCTGACCGAAAAATGGGAAACAGAGGCATTGTTAGTGTAGCAAAAAGCATTGCAATGAAAACTATGCAAGACACGTCAAATAACACAGACACTGAACTTCTGGTACAACTAAACATGAAATGTGAGACACACAAAATGTTAAAGAAGTCGTGGAGGGACAAACCCCTCCATGGACAATATCTAAAAAGAATGGACAAGGTGCAGATCAATAAAGATCAATCATTAATGTGGCTTAAAAGGGGAAGAATGAAGCCAGAATCGGAAGCAGTTCTAGTAGCTGCTCAAGATCAGGCGTTGAGAACACGACATTATGATAAAGCGGTTCTCAAAATTTCCCAAGATGACAAATGCCGAATTTGCCAGGAGCAAGTAGAAACCATTGATCATATTGTCTCAGCTTGTCCAATTCTAGCAAAGACCGAATACTTGAAAAGACACGACAGAGTGTGTAGTTACCTCCACTGGCAGATCTGTACCGCCCTTGAAGTTCCAAACACATGCCTCAAGTGGTACGAACACTCACCAAAACCGGTGACGTCTGTTGGATTGTGTGCGATATTGTATGACCAACAGATTCAAACTGATCGCACGATAGCGGCAAACAAACCGCATATAGTCATCCGGGATTTCGAGAAAAAATCGTGTCTTCTTGTGGATGTTGCTGTGCCTTGCGATCAAAATGTCGTTACCAAGGAGGCAGAGAAACGTCTTAAATACAAGAGTTTGGAAATCGAGATCAGCCGAATGTGGGGCGTAAAAGCACAGGTCGTCCCGATAGTTATCGGAGCTCCGGGATTTGTTCCGCAAAATTTGAGTAAGAACTTGTCTAAACTCCCAGGTAATTAAAAGGACTGGGAAGTGCAAGAAATAGCTTTATTTGGAACAGCTCACATTTTGCGCAAAGTATTGTAGAGGCACCGATAGTCCCTAGATCTACTCCTTCGGTAGCTGGTTGCAACCTGGAGTAGATTTTATATTCAGCCGACTCATAACATCTTTAGTCGTGATGTAATGGAATAATAATAATAATAAAGATGGATATTTATGGAGTTGGAATTGTTAGCGATGCACTGTCTCAGGCGCATACCCTATTACGATTACCAACTTGATCACTTACCATCAATAACTTCTAGAAGAACCAGTATGTTCTTTTAGCGAACAAACATGCTTGTTTCCTACAAATGGGACTTAAAATTCCAAGGAAGTTGCTATCATTTGGGTGATTTAGTAGATGTTATTTGAAGTAACACATATAATTAAACTAAATTTTTGTTACCTAAATTAGGTTGGCTAAATGTATTTACTTACGAGAATATTGAAATAGCTTGTGAAAACACCCTAGGTGCTTCTAGAATTAATATAAATAACTTGTGCAAACACCGTTGATGTTTTATTTAAATTTCGAAATATTTGGAAACAAAAAATGATTGAATTGAAGGTTAATGGAAAAAACACAATACAATACATAGAACAGTTTTATAAAGCTGAAATACAAAGCAGTATATAGTCGACAGTGCGTACGCTTGCCCTTAATGACCGTCGCATGAGGATTACATCATTCTTCAGCTGACGTCTGTGGGTCGGGTAGCCCAGGTGACGTCACAGCTTTGCTGGCAGGTGGGACGTTCCGACTGCGGGCGCCTGAAAGTGCTGGATGGTGCGAGAGAGAGAGCGCGCAGTGATGATTCTCGCCGAATTGGGTTGCACTATTGACTTACGCAGGGCACATAATTGACGATGCGTTGTTTGTTATGGATGTGACACAATTAGTGTCGTAATTAGCAGTTCAGTGCCAACACTATTGGCACATACATGGGAAATCCGTGCTATTTGAAAATAGTCACGTTAAATAACATTAAGTCACTGGAAGATATGCGCAGTCTTAACAGTGGAAACAAATGAAATTAGTAACTTTTTCACACACAATACTGCCCAAATTAATGGATGGACTGTTACTATCTGTGAACTCTGAGAAGAAGCGTCATAGCACTGAACACGTACAATGTGCACAATCAATTGCAGTCAATGAGACAAAATATAGCTGTACGTGTACGAGACATCGTAATTAGGCTGAATTTGCACCTGATGCGTGCAGGTTACAAATTCAAAGTAACTGGCATAAAATGTGCCATAACGAGAGAGAACTTCCCCGCGTGGGTCTCGAGTGAGTCCCGGAGGAGGGCTGACAGTTCTCTCGCGCCCCTGCTGACGCGGGGCAACGTACGCAGTGGATTTGAGTCTCAGCCAATCTGAGTTAATTTTAACGTGGCGTATTTGAAGGAACTTTATAATATTCTTGAATTATAATACAAGTAGGTTATGAGATTGCATAGCAAATTAAAATTTAAAAACTTAAATATACGATATGAAGCTAATACATTAAATTGCCAACATGGTGTAATGATTCTGGCGAGCGCCGCACGAGGCGACGAGCATTGAGCCGTGAGCGTTTCAAAGAATTCTTGCAAGCGATTCCGAGAAGTGTGGCAATGTAGCTGCGCGGACGAGAGACTCGTGGGCGAGTATCAGATTTACAAGTGGCGTCCGCCCTGTGCGAGCTGAGGAGCTTGAGTCTAATGTAGAAAACAGAACACAGAATAATACAATTAAACAACTTCTTTGAAACTTGTCGCTGCTTCACGACAAGATCTGCGTAGTGTGCATTGAATTAAGCATAGTGTACTTATGAATTATATTAACTAACCTTGCTCCAAAAGATATTCATTGGTGATTGTTTCACGAAGAGATACAGTGCCAAATAAGCTTTATTTGAGCAATTTTTACCCAAAGCGAGGCGTCATTTTGCAAATACAAATTTGTAAGATTACAGAAAAGAAAATATTACAAGATTTGAGAAAGTTATGCCAGTATTTATTACAGAAGGACACAGGTTTTAATCTGGGCTTAGAGGAAAGATTCAGACCCTCAAAGAAATCGAGGGGAAAAGGGAAAGTCAGCTTCTCAGTATCTGATGAGGCAAGTCACAATAATTCATCATTGTGTTCATCGTATTATGATTCAAATGAGTAGTTCATCGATAATGTGGTATATTTGTGGTTTGTTAGGTTCTTATAGGGTAAGGTACAAAACTTCGGAATATGATATTCTACATTTTATTCAATATTAATATGACAATGAATTCCAAAATACCTGACAATTTGTGAAATTGCAAGGAATCATATGTCCCATCTTCATGAGTAAAAACATAGTTGTTGTTTGTGAATAGTGTGTTCTTACGTACCTTTAAAATATTTTCCCTTTTTCTCTACTCTTCACCTGTTGTTTATCGGGTTCATCCACCACGCCACTGTTTACATTGTAATCAATCAAGACAGGAGAAATATTAAAGAAATTCCTTAATGCAACACAGAATCTACAGTGATCTTATAAAATAAGCTTCGATAACCCCAATATTCTGACTATAGACCCTTCTAAATATTCAAGATTAATTTTAAATACTATTCACATAAAAACCACTCAGATATTTGATAATCTAAAAAATGAATGCCTTCACTACTATATATAATAGTATTTGGGCCCACATGCAAACACAATATTGTAAAAAAACTATTTCTATATTTAATTGCATATGTGCTTTGCAAGGGAAAAAAACCTTGCCGTGATTTTGTACTTATGTAATTCTTTTAGAAGTAGCAGCGTCTCCAACAATCACTCTTCCGAGTGTTTCTCTATCGCCGCGCGTAGGCAGCCCATCCGCGGTGTTACTGTCACACGTACGTGCTGTTCCGAGATCTACGTAACGCCACGCCAAATTCTTTGCAAGGAGTTATATGGAAAGCTCGCAAACCATTTTCTAATTTATTAACAGCTCAAAGCTTCCAGATCATTCTGGAACGAATTAAATACTCGTTTATCGGAATCCCCACCGAGTTACTTCATGCGTGGTGGATCCGTCGCGACACTGCCTCTCGCTGCATGTTCAGTTTCCATTTAGACACTGTTAGTGGTACCATATTGTCCTCTTGCGTCAATTTGTTCCGAACTCCGTAAGAATCGTATAGCATGTTCTCTTACGTAAAAGTTCTGCAAGTTTTGTTCTGATCCAGATTCTACGAGAGTAGCACCATTTTGTTTTCTCACATCAATTTATTTCGAACTCCGTAAGAATCATGCAATATGTTCTCTTACGTAAAATGTATTATTTGAGTCTCGTCTCCAATAAATTTATCCGTGAATTTATATGCGTGTATGCTCCTGCACTGCGTATCAGTTCACAACAAACTTAATGCCTCACAGTGCTCAGTTCTTATGTTAAGTGTTATTTTTTAACTGGCGCCTGATCGCGTAAGTTGTAACGCATTTATCAGCGGAAGTAAGTGCGAGAAATTCTTGTTCTACATAGTTCCAGTAACTGTGAAAGAGTACAATAGTAACCTATTTATCAAACGACTGTGAATTGTGTATTTTGAGCCTCTAACTCTTCCATGTGGACAAGAATAAATGTATTGTTGTGTGTAATATGTGTGTGCATTTGATGAAGAAGAGACGAAAGCTCTAGACCCGCACACCGTCCTCCTGAGCTATCTTAGGGATAAGATGTTTTGGAGGTCTTGTCAGGAAGTTCATTAATACAGTATTTTTATTTTCTCTTCGGTTTCGACAGAATGGTCTTCAGGAACCATCCATCCATGTCTTCGTCATCCATAATTTTATTTCACACACACGTTAAAAACAGCAGTATCTTGTTGATGACAGCAGCACCTTATGGACTAGATGGTGTGCACTTAGTCAATAAATAGGTACGTTATAAGAACGACGGAAATAAAATTTTTACCACGTTTTAGAAGTATAACTTTGTATAGACTATTCAAAGTAAAGAGAAGAAAGGTCACGAACCACATTCACTGCATGACTACATTTGGTAGTAATCCGCAAAAAATGTATAAATTCCATCAAAAACGCAGCTATACTCTTGTTACGTTCTCCATGGCCATCTCGCTAAGCATATACTGTGGTTCTATCGCACTACTGCAGCCCTCTGATGAATGATCGTGGTGCATCTATCAGCATGATATTTAAACTATTTATATTTCGACTTATGTTGTATTAATCTTTACCAAACTTTGCAAGGACACTGCGTCAAATCCTGAAGAATAACCTGTAAATATTTTGTATCTATTTATACACTCCTTTTGGTCAATGAGAATCAATGTCTATTACACGACGTTAAATTCACTTTTATTATATTAGTATGAAATAACATGTAATATACCTGATGATGCGGCCACAATGAGTCCCGAAACGTAAAATAAATTATGTGATTGTTAACAACTTAAATCTCAGTCTAAAATATTGATGTAAGGAACACTATGATGTAATAAAGGAGATTCAGACATATAGAGGGTGAGTCACGTAACTTTAGCACCTCCTGTAACTTTTGAACGGTTGAAGTTATTTCAATGCAGTTTTCACGGAAGTGCATGAGGGGAAGGGGCTAATAGATACGTGCATTAATTTCTATTTTATCACTTGTATTTTACGAGATTTTTTTGGTAACTTTGTTTTTTCAAATGGAACTATACATACTTTTTCAGTCCACCATGACGAGCGTAAAAAGACGAATCCAATGATGAACATATTGTCATATGTTAGATAAGCATTTTTTTATTAATTTTGATTTTTGCGACCGGGGTTTAACGGACGTTTTGAATAGTCCACCACACAAGGTCACGGCAGCGCTCCACCAGCACACGTGCGCCCGGCGAAGGGAAGGGAAGGGGAGGGATCTTATTTGAAAATACGAAACATAGTATTCCAAATATTCACAAAACCATTGCAGTTTTTTCCTGAACTGTGCTTTCCATCCTTCTGCATTTTCAGATTTTCGTCTTTCTTTGATTGAAGGAATTAAAGGATGGAAAATAAGGAGTTGTCATAAGTTTGTATTGTAATAAAATTGTTTATAACTTCAACTCCATTTAATGGGATTTCATAAGATACGTAGTAATGGGATCTTGAAACAAAGCACAATAAGAATAAATAATTAAAACTGTACAAAAATATATTGTATATTTTGAGCAAACAATTTCAATGTTAATACGAATATAATAATAACTTAGGGATAGAAATAATCTTATTTCAATAAATACTTCTTATCCGTATTTTCAATCCCTAAGAAACCCAAATTACTGAAAATGGATTAAGATGAAAAGGAGAGTTCAGGAAAAAATGCAACAGTTTTGTGAATATTTTTCGTATCCTCAAGTACTTAAATCCCTTCCTTTCCCCGACCCCGCGTTTGCTGGGGGAGCGCTGCGTGACCTTGTGGGGCTGACAGTTACAATGAAAATATCCGTTAAACACTAGTCGCAAAAAAATCACAATTACTCAAAAAAATGCTTATCTAACATATGACAATATTTATATCTTTGGATTTGTCTTTTTACGCTTGTCATGATAGACTGAAAAAATATGTATAGTTCCATTTGAAAAAACAAAGTTGCCTCAAATATCTCGTAAAATAAAAGTGATAAAAGAGAAATCAATACACAAATCAATTAGCCCCATTCCCTCATTCACTTCCGTGAAAACTGCATTGCAATATCTTCAACCGTTCAAAAGTTACAGGAGGTGCTAAAGTTACGTGACTCATCCTGTATATTCATACAGGAGAAAGATGCAATTGATCATAATCTGAACTAATACATCACGCTGATGACTTACTAACTTAAAACGTATCTTTCTAAATTGACCTTGCTGTGCAAGCTAACATTAAGACGAACTTCTCGTCAAAAAAATTGCAAGTGTTCTTTATTGAAAGGAACGGCCGGCTCTGTGACCGAGATCGCTAGGGCAATAGTGTCGTGGCGATCCTGGAACGCAGGATCGCAGGTTCGAGTCCCGCCTCGGGCATGGGAGTATATGTGTATGTGTGTGTGTATGTGTGTGCGTGCGTCCTCCATTCACACCTCACTATCATTATCATTCATCTTTCATACCCCCAGGGCTAACAATCCTAGGAAGTAAAAAGCGGATCCAGCGTAATGTTGTTTCCTCCTGATGAATTGCATTTCAACCATGCCTGCAAGATCCAAAGTAGCTTGTTCGAAAAAAAGGAGAGGGAGTTAAAGGAAGCAGGCACGCGAACGTTTGTAAATTAAATATTGATTCTGTTTCTTATTCTCAAACATGTCATTCCTGTAGTAGACTCATCTCCAGAAAATAGTCAAATAGAATTCAAATTTCACCGTTTTCCAGCTTGTGAAGAATTATCAGTTTATGTAACCATTAAAAATAAAAAAGAATATCTGTGTCGTGTTGAAGAACCACTAATTTCTTGTCGGGACAAATTTAGTCACATAATAGTTTCAGATAAAAGTCACATATCCCGTGTACATAATAGATGTTCATCACAATCCGACCTAATGCAACACGTTGAGGACCTTAAAAATTAACATGGACCTTTCTAAATTGACCTTGCTGTGCGAAATATCGTTTGAACGCAATACCTTTCGAAAAAAATCGAATGTGTTCCTCATTGAATGTGTTCCATATCTCACGTGAACGCTATTACATATTGATTTTGTTTCTTCTTATTCTGAAACATATGTCATCATTCACCTAATATACACTTCTCCACGAATAAGTCAAATAGAACACAAAATTCACCATGTTTTCTACCTGAGAAGAAACAGAAAACAATTCACCCATGTAACCGGTATGATCGTCATTTATGAGTATCATGAAGCCTACAAGTACGACCATTACAGAGTACAAAAATGTTACTCTCACGGAAGGTTTAAAGGACATTTTTACAAAAAAACATAAGTATGAAAAAATTGGTAAGCTACATATACAAACGAAATTAAAGTAATGATTATTAACATGAAGGCGAATAACTTAATGATGATATTTTTGCACTTGCTAAATATTTGTTAGCGAATGAACTCAGGACCTGACGACTGAAGAACGGCAAACGTTATACCAATCTTACAGAAAGTTCAAAGAAATAACTGCCGTAATTACCTAGGGATATGCCATCTTAATGTGGGTGATATACAATAATATACAGTAAGGTTTTGTATGAAATATTAGATAGTGGATGTTTTGTTGTCAGATGAAACAAGTGATTTTATAAAAGGACCCCTCCGTTGTAGATCTTTCATTTTTAAAACATAATAGAAAAAGATTACATGTTTTCATACAATACTGATATTTATAATTACAACGCACGTCGTAGAAATCATAAACATCAAATGACAGTATGAACAGAGCAGTACAAGAAATCCACATATTAACTGACGTACGTTACTTTAAAACACGTTGCCAAATGCCATTTAAATAGTTTAAGTTCAAAATAGCTTATCTCCTGCATAATTGCTATCGTCCACCGGCTAGTAGTTACGAAATCTTAGGCGCCATACACGAAAGAACTAAAAACATAAATAGCCATCCAGTAGTTATTGCCGGAGATTTAAATCTTCCAGACACTAATTGGAAAGGGGTGCGTTTGCGACGGAAATGTGCAGCAACTTGTCAATAGACTTGTTTGGGACAACGGATTAGCGCAGGTAGTAGACCAGCCCACTAGACAGGAAGCGCTTCTAGATATTTGCCTCGTTAGACCGAAAGACTTATTCTTATCGTGCGACGTCATGGAAGGTATAAGTGACCATAAAACAGTTCTTGTCGACTTGGACTTAAGTACTTCAAGGAAAAGTATTAACGCCGGATTTCCACTGAGGGAATACAAGAAAACGAATGTAGAAGGGCTTCAAAAATACTTAAGAGAACAGTACGAAGGGTTTCTTAGAATAGAAGGGGGGATTGAAGAAATATGGCGAGGATTTAAAAATATTCTTGAAAATGCCGTGCAGACATTTGTGCCGTGCAAATTGTTAAAAAGTAACCCGATCCAGAATATTATAATGCAAAGATTAGATGCATGAAAAGAAAAACCAGAAAGGCGTTTAGAAACAGACACATTAGTGATAACCATATGTCATTATTTCGAAGTTATTCAAAAGCATTAGAAAAGGAAAAGAAAATTGCGGAAGAACGTCATTTGAAATATATCCTTGATGCGGACGGCAAGTAATTGGTCGAAATTTTTTAAGTAATGTTCGTAGAAGGAAAGGGAAACAAAGATGAAATACCAGTTGTTCGGATAAATAATTCGCAAGTAACTGACGACAGGGAAAAAGCAAACGCTTTTAATGCGTATTTCACGTCGGTATTTCAGCAGAAAACTAACGATAACACGGATACCAACGTTATCAGATAGAAATCTATTTTATATCGACGTAAATACTCTACGGAAAAGAATAAAATTAATGAAAAGCGGAAAATCTCGAGGGCCCGATTGTATTTCCACGGATATCATTAAATTAGGCGGTGAGGCTATTCTACCGTATCTAATTAGATTATTTAATGTCTCTATCAATAACGCTTGCGTACCGGAAGATTGGAAGTTAGCACTCGTAGTACCTGTTTTTAAAAGCGGTGATAAAACAGTCCTTAGTAACTACAGGACCGATAAGTCTCACATCAGTCGTATGCAAACTCATGGAACAATTAATTACTAACTACATCCGGAAAGAAAGGGAGGACACGGAATGGCTGTATCAAGGTCAACACGGTTTCAGGAACGGTTTCTCATGCGAAAGTCAGCTTGTTTCCCTTCTACAGGACCTAGCCGATGAAATTGATAATGGGGGAAGGGTAGACGCGATAGTAATAGATTTTGCTAAAGCTTTTGATGTTGTTCCACACGATCGTCTTGTAAACAATTAATAGATTCGGGTATAGACACAAGGGTGGTGGCTTGGATAACGAAACTACTACGTGATAGGAAACAAAAGGTTCGAATAGGAAGCTTTTTATCAACCTCCGCTAGTGTTACGTCAGGGATTCCACAAGGGAAGTGTCATTGGACCTCTCATGTTTCTCGCCTTTGTGAATGACTTGCCAAAACATTTAGCTTCAAATGTAAGACTCTTCGCCGATGAACTGTATCATCTATCGGGTTATCAAATCAGAGGACGATGTAGATATTTTGCAGCGAGACACAGACAAATTACACTCCTGGGCAGAAACAAACGGCATGGAATAAACAGTTCGAAGAGCAAAGCCATCACGTTTGGTAGGGGTCGATGTTATGGTGAAACAGTGTACAAATTGAATAACAATGTCATACCTACAGTTACATCTTGCAAATATTTAGGAATACAGTTAGACAGTAAATTGAGTTGGGAAAATCAAGTAAATTTCGTTGTAGGGAAAGCCTGGAGATCTTTACATTTCGTTATGCGGATTCTAAAGAGGAATACGGTGAAAAGTAAAGAATTAGCTTATATGTCACTAGTGCGACCCCGTGTTAGAATACGGCGCGGTATGCTGGGACCCGTACAGAATATCGCAGCAAGGTAATCTAGAAAGGCTCCAGCGCAGAGCATTAAAATTCACTTTCAGGGGTACAAAAAATAAAGGTGCATGGGAGTCACTCGAAAAAAGGCGGATTAAGTTGCGACTCTGTGCTATGTACAAAGCATACAAAGGTTATCCTGCTTGGGGTGAAATTAATCGTCGTCTAGGAAAACCTACTTACTTCGGTAGAGCGGATCACAAGCACAAAATTAAGACAAGAGTGCAGAAAACGGATGTTGGGAAATTTTCATTCACAAACAGAACTATTAGAGACTGGAACAGTTTGCCTGCGACAATCTTTGAACCCTTTCCTCAAAACCTGAGAAATTTAAAAATAAATTAGTTTCCTAGCTATTCATCTATATTTTATGTCATTGTATTATTGTTAAGTTTCTACTGTTAAATAAGTAGAATTTCCTATTAAGTAATTTGTCTAATTGTTATTATTAGTAGTAGTTGTAGTAGTATTGTCATTATTATTATTATTATTATTAGTAGTAGTAGTAGTAGTAGTAGTAGTAGTAGTAGTATTATTATTTATATTCGTGTAGTGCAGTGCAGTGCAGTGCAGTGTTGTGTAGTGGAGGGAAAGAAATGCGAAAGAGATGCATATCAGTTAAGTGTTGTGAAGTGCAGTGCAGTGAAGTGAACTGAAGTGAAGTGGAGTAAAAATGAATTGGAGTAAGGTTTGCGCTGTGAAATTATGTACCATTATTCTTAATTATTGTTTTTTTTCCTAAATCAAGTACTCTCTTGTAATTTAAATATTCTGCCACCAAGTAACGATACTTCATTGCAGAATTAATAATAAATCTAAATAATTGTTTCCATACAATTGTAGACTATATTGTCCATCAAATAAGGTCATTTGGGTCATCGAGGTCATCTGGTGGCTCCGAGCGAAGTCGCTTGCCTTTCACCAAGGAGGTCTGGTTTCGATTCCCACGGAACTCTCGTAAAATTTGTTGCAACGAAGTAAGTTTGCCTGCTTCACAAGGGCTCGTCCAACCCCTGTGAAGTGTCGTAAACTCTACCTGAATCCTATTTCCTTCCCGATTCTGGCCGCTGGGTAGTGACGCACGGGCGCGCAAGAGAGACGCGCGTGTGCGGAGATGCTACCTGGTGGTCCTCTTGACAAGTAACGATGAGACGTGACATAATGAAATGTAATGCAGGATTACTCCTAGCAGTGGCGCAGTAGTTAATGGAGCATTACTCACAAGCAAAAAGCGCTCAACGCCCCGAAAGGGGGTTTAGACACGCGTTGCGTCAATTGTAGACGCAACAAATGTAAAAAACAAAAATTGTGTATATATATATATATATATATATATATATATATATATATACACACACACACACACACACATATATAAAATTCTTGTGTCACAGTTTAGTTACCATACTCCTCCGAAATGGCTTGACAGATTTTGATAAAATTTTATATGTATATTCAGTAGGTCTGAGAATAGGTTGTTATCTATTTTTATATTCCTTAGTGATAAGGAATTTTTTTTATTTTTCGCACTAAACGTTTTAGGCAACCCGCTACACACGGTAGGTATTTCACACTGCGGTATTTCACCCGCTATACGGTGTTTCTCCATATTACGCTCCTGCTCAGCGATGTGCAGAATCTGCTATTAAATGTGAATAACACGGAGAAAGACAGAGAAAGAGAGAGGTGGAGAAAGAGAGAGAGAGAGACGGAGAGAGATAGAGAGACAGAGAGACGGAGAAAGAGAGAGACGGAGATAGAGAGAGACGGAGATAGAGAGAGACGGAGAAAGAGAGAGACGGAGAAAGAGAAAGACGGAGAAAAAGAGAGAAAGACGGAGAAAAAGAGAGACGGAGAAAGAGACAGAGATGGAGAAAGAGAGAGACGGAGATAGAGAGAGGCGGAGAAAGAGAGAGACGGAGAAAGACAGAGACGGGGAAAGAGAGAGAAACGGAGAAAGAGAGGCGGGAAAAGAGAAACAGGGAAAGAGAGACGGGGAAAGAGAGAGAGGGAAGGAGAAAGATATAGGGGCAGAACCACGTCTGCCGGGTTCAACTAGAAACATGTTTGTCTCCGCGTTACAACTAGAAACATGTTTGTTGCATTAGGTTTGAGGAATCTTAAGCATATTAGTGACTAATATATCATTAACACTATAATTAGCAGGAAAAAAAGCACAGCAATTACTATTTGACTAAAGGTAGATATGACTAGGAACTTTGTTTAATAATTTGTGATATTTGTTGCTGCAACTTGTTTAATTAGCCTTAGTTAATTAATGTTTAGTTAGCCTTCGGAAGTTGATATTAAATTCTCGAATGTACTAAATGGGGAACAGATTCATTGTTGAAAATTAAAAGTGTGTACATGCATTTTATAACAATTTTTAAGTGATTGTTCTTTAGAGAAGATTTATTTATTATCGTTAATTATTTGCTCCTGCCGTCCTTTTAATATATAGATTTTCTTTTTACAGCCATTTAGTGCAACAATAGGTAAAGAAAACCCTGATTGATTTACATGATATAATGATATAATTATCACTTGACCAGTATCCCCGCAGACGTCTACCGGCGTCACTTCGGACCAATGTTGGCAGATATCGATATATGAATTATTGATGTTTCCCCTATTTTTAAATTATATTAGCAAATCAGCATTCATTAGAAGAAATCCGCATTATCGAACTTAAAACTTCGCAATCGGAAGTTTCACATCTGGCAACATTGCTTCTGACCCAATAAGCAGCACGGTGTAAAGATGAGATCTCTCACACATAAGCCGTTTCTCATTCACTACAAGTTTCGGCCATTATTTTATTGTTTGGGCGTTAATTGTAATTTTACAATTATCATTTTTCTATTTCGGTGCAATTTTTAAATAATTTATGATTAATTTGCAGGGCTAAACGTCGAAGCCATAATTTTAAATGGCAAATTTCGAGGTGATAATATATTTCTGCCACGGATCCCTATTATACCCACAGATGTGCCATTTCAATTAAAACGTCTTCAATTTCCGTTAAGATTGGCATTTGCGATGACTACCAATAAGTCTCAAGACCAAACGATGTCTGTTTGTGGCTTATTTTTTAGCGCACCGTGTCTTTCACACGGTGCGTGGCATGTTCTCGAGTGGGCAAACCATCCAGTTTATTTGTGTTAGATAAAGATGGGATAACAAAAAAATATTGTACACTCTATTACGTTGGGGGATTGATATGTTCTTAGTAAAATTATTATAATTAGCCATGCATATCATTTCAAAAAATAAATTACAATAAATTAAAAATATAAATGTTTGCTATTGTGTTAATTTTATATTCCATCAGCGTTCACAGCGCTCCATGCCTCTTCAGCTCATACATACCACACCCTCAAACACTGACAATTAGTCATTTTTTCTACTAAAATAATCCTAGGAATAATTTATATGGCAAAACAACGTTTGCCGGGTCAGCTAGTGCATATATATATATATATATATATATATATATATATATATATTTATGTATATAAAATATATATATATAATATGTTGTTAAAAATATTGGTTGTAAATGGGGTTGACAAAAGGGTATGCAAATGGCGATATACAGCCTTAGCAACGCCGGCGCAGTGGTTGGCAAGGTCAACAAACTGCATTCAGGCCTTGAAGAGATGGCGGCGCTGGCTAGATAGAAAAATAAAATAATGTGTGATTGGTCTGAAAAGGAATGACTGTCGCGGGCGTGGCTACTTGGTTTGAGAAGGGATGAATGGATTGGCTAAGGGAGAATAGACTGTCAAATTTTGTAGTTTTGTTTTAAAAAAGAGGAACGAAGGACGGATACCGAAGCGTTGAGGGCGAAAGAACAGGGAGAACTGGACATTCTGATAGTGGTCGTCGAGTAGTAAAGATCGCTCGCGAGATCAACGTTAGTGAAGTAGGACTTGTAAGCTTCGAGTGTGACTCAATAATTTTTCGGAATCTGGGAGTTGATGTGCAACGGGAAGTTCGATTAGGACTTTGAAAGTTTTATATATATTGCGGTTTTGGACTTTAATGTTTTACCGCTAGTTGGGGGAGACTAAGAACTCTGAATACCAATTAAGAACCGGTAGATATTCTAGTCAGTGAGAGCTGGATGCGTCGGCAACGTCGCAAGATTAGAAGAGAGAAGCGGAACTTGGGATCGCCTACATTCAAGTGAGAAGAGACTGCGGGGCGTCGGCGACCAAGACGGTAAATAAGACTGCAGTACAAAGATATATATTTTAAAACGAGGTCATGACCTAAGGACAAAACAATTGTTAAATAAATTGTTGAAATTTTTTCTTTTGGAAATGAAAAAGATTTTCATTTAGTCAATCAAAATTGTTAAATAGTTAGAAATAGATAATTATTCCATTTCAGATTCCTCGCCATACTGTACAGTTGGCAGATCAAGTAATCGGCTATTTAGGCGATAGCGATTATCCATAACGGGACCCATTGACCCAGCTAGCCGGACATTTATACATTTGTTGAAATTAGCTGTGGAAGCATCGGTCATTTTTAATTAACGTAACCTGTTCCTGGCGCCCAAAATTTTAATATAAAATCGGAACGGGTCACGATTATAACCATCTTAGATGAATGATGCCAACGATCTCGTAAGAGTCTATGACAAGACGTTGTTGGTACATTTCTTTATATATATATATATAAATATATATATATATATATATATATAATATATATATATATATATATAAATATATATATATAAATATATATATATATATATGCATATATATATATATATTGCAACGGTAATGGCGGCGCGCGCCGGTAAGCTGCAGGAGAGATACGAGGAAAAGAAAAGTAAGTACAGTGCCTCCCGCGCAGCTCTCCTCAGCGCCGGCTACGCCTCCGCCGAAATGATACCGCTGGTGGTGGGTGCCCTGGGCGAATGGTACCCCGGAAGCGACGCTGCGCTCCTAAAGGTCTCGAATGGCTATCAGCTGAAAAAACTAAGACAGCGTATCATAGCTGAAGCCATCACTGGGAACGCGGCGTGCTACTTCGCCCACACAGCCAGGCCCTACCTCGCCCCGCGCGAGTACAGAGAGATTGTTGACAAGATCTGTGCCCCCCGCCCTCACCGCACCAACGGCAGCAGTACAGGCGATGCACTCGCGTCACAGGCGCCACACTCGTCCCTCACGGACTAGAACTTTTTTCCTTAACATTTAAATTTTTTCTTCAGCTATTAACTCTTTTCTCTCTCTCTCTCTCTCTCTCTCTTTCTTTCTTGAACCTTTAACTTTTTGTCATTTTTTTAATATTTCTCTTTAATTGTTAACTATTGTATTAGAAATTGTATTTGAAAAAGTCTGAATAAAAATTTACGTTATATATATATATATATATATATATATATATATATATATATATATATATATAATGCAGTAGTTTAAGTGTATTGCGTAATTTTAAAAATTCTTCATATTCTTGTAATCAGTAATGTGCTTTATCATTTGAATCAATGATCTCCGACTGGGTCAGGTTTTTTGCCAGCTTGCCAAATAAGATGAGCTAATTTTGAGATGGCACCTCGTTTTACTTTTGAAAGTTAATGTATGAAGCATCAGTATACGCACGTTTTTTACTAGATGTATCATGGCTTAAATATTATGAAGATACTAGAATAACATATTGCATGGTTCATAAGACAATGAAAATATTTTCTTTGTGCATATTATTTAAAATAGCTTAAATTTGTTATTTCACGTCCCACATTAATATTTTCTAGAAATACAATACCTCTAATATTGTAAGCTCACAAATATGAAGAAAAAAGATTAGACTTGTACAGTTTAATACTTCTGTAGTGATGTACTTTGTTATATAATTATTAAAATTTGAAATTAAAAAAAATTAAAATTAATGAAATGGGCGAAATGTTTATAACGCACTTGTATACAATATTAATATTAAAATAAATTCGAAAACGCCTTATTGAATTTAAATTAATTGCTATTCATATACTATTTCATATTGTGGAATATGTTATTAAAGAACAATTACTCAGAATACATAAAATACATGCCTATTATATAATACATACTATACATAGAATAAATAATACATGAACTATGGATATAATTGATGATTTATATAATTATTATGAATCACCATAGAGGTGGCTTGTTTCAGGATTTGGTGTAATTGCGTGTAAACAGACATATAATAGTATTTACGTAACAAGGGCGCGAAACAGGTGATTCACGCAGGAGTCGAGTTTGTCGCGCGAGCGTAGCGAGGCCGACAAAATCACCAGAATCACCACGCGCCTGGGTTGCTCAGTACTATATTTTAACATGCGATGAGTGAAACGCAATGCATCGAGTAAAGGAATATCAATTAAATATTAAATAACTAAAAATACATTATGCATAACTCAAAATATTTATTGTAAGTAGTCTACATATTAAATTTTTCTATTTTTCCCCTTCTGCATGCACCAGATTCACCTATCACTAGAACAACCTTCAAAACCAAAATTAGGTTTAAAATCATTGCATTCACTGTACACAATAAAATGCACATCTATATTAATTGCATAAAACTCACTTTGTGGACTACATGTTTTATTTCGATCATTTATTGAATGACTATATTTCAGTTAATGTGAATAATTTGGATTTCTTCTGCTTCTGGATCTGACACTTTGTGAAAAAAAATTAGCTATGTCGCATACGGAAAATAAACGAGAAACAGCGTTTCGCGCAAGCACTGTAAAAAAAACCAGGGGTGCGAAACAGGTGATTCTCGCAAGAGTCGAGTTTGTCCTTTGTCCGAGCGTAGCGACGAGAGAGACGAGGGCTAAAATCACCTCCCGCCCTTTTTGTGCATACAATCTTTTAACACGGTGTAAGCGAAACGCAATGCGTCAAGTAAAGGAATATAAATTAAATATCAAATAAGTAAAAATACCTTACTTGTACAAAAGTAAATGGATTCCAGTCAGTGTCGTAACACTACTGTTTGTAAATAAACACGGTGTGTTAAAAACACTATTTAATAACAATTATCCAAATAAATGAAAAAAATTAAATTCCATGTCTGCATTTCAATTTTTAGCTGTTCAGTTTCAGAAAAAGTATTTAGACACATCTACTTACACTACATTCAAATTGTATAGAAGCAACAATACATTCTTTGAACTCACTATGCACTATTCTTTATCGTAACTCGCCGAACCAGTAATGTAGCACTTTATAAAATTGCACAGAACAAAACAATACGACAATTCTGCTGCAGTTTAAGAATGGGCGGTTGAATGATATATCACATCCGCTTCCGGGTAGCTGCTAGCTGCCCGGGTAGCTCAATTCGGAGACATTTGGGTATCAAAACAAATGTATCTTGATTTCTAAACTAACCACGCTTATTTGTAATATAACTATTCACAAATTGGGGGAAAAAATCATTAGTTTTAAATCTGATTTTTATTTATTTTTCGAGGTTTGGGGCCTCAGGAGGCAGAATCTTACTACAGAAACGATCCTGTGAAGTATGATTTTGATCCTGTGAAGTATTTTCGTCGTAAATTCTAAGCACGTTTTCGTGAGCTCCAGAAACTCTTTCTCTTTCATTACATTTGAAAATGGTTGAATGATGAATGAAAGTATCAACCGAAGACTTTGGAATATAGAACTAGACCTACCCTCCTGTCCTTCAGAGCGCTGCAAATTGAAAACTGTGCGATCCGCCATGTTGATGGCAACTGTGACGTAAATAAGGGAATTCTGTTTGTGGTTATGTGCGTTTACTTTAAATCGAAACGATGTGGTTAATTCGTGTGCAGCATTCGGTTGTAGGAATCGCAATACGAAAAATTGTAAACAATTCTTTAACAAGTAAATATTTGTGAGATGCATATATAAAATAAGGTTTCTTATAAAAATGCTACACACATTTTAACTGTTTTTGACGTAATAAAAACAAATTCGCCCAATCTATTGAACATATTCATAAAATACCCATACCTAAATCCTTTCCAGAAGAAAAATCTTACTGACGTATATGTTATTGGTGTTAATATTTGTAATCTTTTATTTTCCATTCATATGACATCTTTATTCTCTCAATTTTATACTGAAGTGTTATACTAAAAGGCAAATTGAAATTGTTCTTACTAGTGTCGAAAATTCCATCTTAATCCCTTGTATAATCAAGCTGATAATCTTACTGGAAAATCTGTAATAACTGAAAGATTGCCTCTTCCTTCCCATCAAATACCATTATGGAAGCTATGGTATTGTGCCAGTCAATTTATATGTAAATAAAAACCAAAAGAGTTTATTTACAGTAATTTACAATAGAGCTTAGTCTTAAAAATGTTCTGTTTAAAACAAGAAAATGTGTTCTCTGAACTTTGTGGAGAAATCCCATTGATCTAATGAAAACAATATTCTTATTACGGATTTTTTCTTATTAATATATTCAACTTAGGGTTTATTCTAACTTTTATTTCCGAAATGCCGTATTTATTTGCTCAGCTTGCATACTGGTTGCCATCAACATGGCGGACTGCGCAACGATCAATTTTTGTTACACGTTGGATCTCCTTAACCACGAAGTCTACAAGGACTTGTAGACTTCGTGTCCTTAACATTGGCGTGTAGGGCCTTGGTACCAACAAAGGTAATTTTTTCAAATAAAATGTTCTTAAAATAATATTGGTATTAATAAAATATTACGTTCTGAGTGTACAATTCATTTAACTGTTAAAATATTTATATGCACTGTAACCGCTTACTGAAATTCTTGGTGTGATTAACCTCTTCAGACATCACGGAAAAGGCAAATGACTAACGTAGTATCATCATGGTGTAAGATATATCTTACGCCGAGGTATCATGAATGAATTCGATGCTCTGTCTAGTGAGGTATAAAATTAGATGCGTCGAAGGACGTAGGTTTAGTGGCGCTCTACCGGATGTAATACAAACTATTCATTTTTCTGGTTGTTAGTGAAGTGGACGGACGTGCGTACGAGGCTGGTATGCGTGTCGGGCCGACGCGGAATGCTACGTATACCAATTGCAGCCGTTGAATCTGATTACATTTGCATATTATAAAAACCCCAAGGGTCACTCAAGTAAATAAAGCCTAAATGGATACTTACTTTTTATTACGAGACCCAATATAACCAAAAAATATACACAGTTCAACATAATTTTCCTGGAATGCTGTAATGATTGTGAGCATATCTTCACTGCTAACTTGCTTAGATAGTCACATAAGATAAATGGTAGTCCCCTGCAGATTCTGTCGGTAATATCATAACACGTGTTAATGAAGTTTAGGAGCTAAAACGTTCTTGCATTAAAATACTGAGTTTATAATTTCTGGGCGCGCAGACCCTTGCATTTTATTTTATATGGTCAAAAAGACACACTTAAACAGAAAAAAACAGGTTTTTCTTAAACTGCAGTTTCAGTTTATAAAAAGAGGTATAATGTAATTGAAAGAACATCTAACTTCAGAAATTATAGTCGATGCCATTACATTTTGTGCCATTTAAATGAACTTACCACACTGATCCGAGACTCGTGTTTTTCTCGGTTCATTAACATGTAATTATAATTTAAGTTTAGCTGTTTGACACTAAGATGTCCATAAAACGTAACTGATTCCACCGTATCTCCAGCACTAAAATTACAAGCTTCATCTCGCTAATAGTATATTATTTATTTATTTATTTGTCAAAAAAACAGTAAAAACTGTATATGACTTGTGGGGAAAGAAATTTATCTGCGCACATTTTCTTGAGGGCCAGAATTTTAAAAAAAAACGAAAAAATGAATTTAGAAAATAATTATTTTAGAAAAATAAAGATAATTGAAAAATGTTTTTTCCCGAGTTATAGAAAATCAATTTCAACTGTAAATGAACTACAAGTAAAAGGAGTGCTCAACAAAACGTGCGCACAGTGAAGCTACATTTACGTCCAGAAGCAAAACAAGGGGCCATCTCAGCATTTGCTCAATGGATCAGGGAAACTGGACAAAAACCTGATCGAGATTTTGACAGTCTGCGACTGTCAAAATTGAAATCGCTTGACTGTTTGGCAGACCTGCCTAACTGGGTGGATTTGAGGGTTTATTCTCTTGAAAATGCACCGGGAATGATTCAGATCTCATCTCCTCATTCGTCCCCCTTTCCTTCATCCCTTTCCAGAGGCAGATCTTTCGTTGCGGGGGGGGGGGGAGTTTGGGGCGCTATTTTACGTATAAAAATGTTCGTTTATATTAATGCTTTAAGTTAATTATGCTGCAATTATACATGTTTAATTATTTATGCCACTTAATTAATGGATTATTATTGAATGTTATTAATTAGATTAGTTGAACACAGAGGTAGCAATCGTCGTTATTCGAACGATCCGAACTGTTAAATCAACGATGCATTTTTCTCAGTGAATCATACATCGAAATGTCGAAAGCCTTTATTATTTACATTACGAGCAATAATCTTTGTACATAATAGCAGGATACATATTTAAAATCTACAATCACAAATTCTTCTAATTAAAATATATTCTTGGTTTTTGGCAAGATCGATAGTATTTATAGTTTTATTTATATCTTCTTCTTCTTCCCAACAGGGTTTAGGTCATGTGACCTGTTCCGGCACCCATTTTTCTTCACGGTCTACCACTGTCCCTTCTTCCTTCTGTTTTATAGTTCATAGCTATGAATGGAAGTCTGTTCATTGGCATTCTTGATACATGCTTGTACCATTTTAACTTGTTTTCGAGAATATTCTCGTACAGTTCTATGACTTTTAAAATATCTCTATCTCAGAGTTCCGTTTCTTGTCGAGTAGCGAGCATAGAGGAGAGATATACTAGAGTGCGCACCGGGCTGCGCAGAAGGCCCGGCCGGGTATCAACATCTCTCGCGCCAGTGTCACGTGACTTTGGAACAGCTATAATAGGTGGTATCTACAAGAACACCCGTCTCGCATGAAATGATTTATTTTTATACGTACGTAATATGTTTCATTCCAGCGTTATTTCCTCATTTATTAAACAACCCTAAAAATGTGCCTTATAGCAGAAAAGTGAATTTATATTTTTCTGCTCTATTTGCTCATGTACATGAAAATTCCGATTTTTGTCCAACTTGGCAATCACACTCCACTAAACCTGTTTTACAAGTACCAATTACATAGGACTATAAATAAAAAATATTTGTAAAATAAATTAACTCCATGGGATGCATTAATCCAAATTTCTGTTATTACTCAATGTTAGACATTCTACTATTGAAGATCCACATCAGTGACATTTATAATAGCAAGTTATCAAAATGATATTTCAAGGAATTATAGAGGGAAAAAGGCTTTCACCTTTGATTTATTTAGTCAAAAACTGTAGGTGATATATTGGTGGAAAAGTACCATCTGCACTCATTTTCTTGAGCTGCAAAAGCTCTTCCCAATATTTTAACTCTAACATTAGACATTTCCCCTCCCAAGTTATATAAAACCTATTTGCATCGATAAACAAACTGCATGTTTTATTTTTTTCTTTTATTACTAACAACAGTAACATGCCACTGACTTTACTTCTACCACTACTAGCAAGTAAGCTCAAGATAAAGTGGGCATAGTGAAGCTACATTTATGTCCAAAAGCAAAACAAGGCGACATCTCAGCATTTACTCAATGGATCAAGAAAACTGGACAAAACCTGATCGAAATGGGGGGCTTTGACCTGGAAGCTGAAGTACATATTTTTCAAAGAATTTACTAATAAAAATCAATTACAATCATACAAATTACTAAGTCTAACATACTATAAATACAACTTACACCAGTAAATACACATAGGATTAATGCCCTCTAAATAAAATCATTTTGTTGTCAACTGATCTAATACTATTTTTTGGTAAATTTGGGTGTGCTCTCTTCCTACATGTTTTAATCTTATATTAAATATTGTAAATATTAAATCTTATATTAAATATTGTAATATATAAAATAATATATAATAATATATTTAAACAATATTGCCTTAATTAAATACATCCTGTGATTCATTATGGCCTCTTGACCAATAATATGATATGTTAAATTACTAAAAACAGGACTATTCACAAATTCTCTCAGACATCTATTTACAATTGTACTACATGCTGTCTTTTAAAAATGTCACCTCTCCCCTGAAGTATTCTTACTTCTACCTCTGCTCTTTTGTAGATTTTTATAACATCTGCAGAAGGGTATTTCAGTCTATAATCATCCTTCCTCTGAATGAAGGAATATGATCCTTCATCACTATGATTCCAGCAAAGAACTAGCTTACAGTCCACATAAGCAAGAGACTTTTGCAACTTTGCAACTAAAAATCCCCCACTATAAGTTACAATGTCCACAACATAGGGAGACAATCTAGTTTCAAGATTGTGTACTGATGGCAAGTACATATGGTCAGTTGGTACCTCACTGCCCAGTTCAGGATCATTCACTTGTGGCATACTTACATACTGGCGTGAACTGACATTTAACACAGTTGTTTCATCCTGTGGAACACAATTTGCAAAGTTACATTGTTATTTCACTTCTTGAAAAGAAAAAGAATTTTGGATCGTAAGCAGTGAACAAATATCCACTACGTCCCAAAATAATTACACTGTAGCACCACAAACAGCAAACAACACGCAAAGCTATGTACAGCACCCTATAGCACGAGCTGCCGGTGTCTCACAGTCACGTGACTTACGACCACCTCATGTTGAAACCTGCGCAGTAGGCTCACGCGCACTCTAGTTGTATCTCTCCTCTATGGAAGCGAGCATCCTAGTGTGTTTAGCAGAAATTTCATTTTCGCCGTTTGTATTTTATTTTTGATCTCTTTCGTGTTCACCCATGTTTCGCTGGCATACATGAGAGGGGGGGACTGCAATTGTCTTATAAACTTAAGCCGTGTCTCCTTTCGTGTTTTATTTATATCAATAGGTTTTAATAAACGAAAAATACTCTTTCTTTTCGAGAGTTAATTTGAGTGATATGACTCATTGTTGTGACGAAACTGTTTAATTTCTAAGTAAATAACGTTTAAAAGAAAAATATGAATGAGGATTTATTTATAAGAGATATTCGCAATAACGCTGAACAATATTACGTGCGTTTTATAATATTGAACTGAATTTCACCAATTATATACGGACAGTATTTTGAGCTCAGTTTAATAAAATTATTGTTCGTTAATTATTAAATTTCTTCTCAAAATAGATAAACAAATATACCTTTTATAATATAAATTTGAAGATCCGCCAAATAAAATGCCTATTAAATATTGTTTTTTAAAATTTGTGCCACGATTGGGGAGGGGCAGTGGCTCTCTCTAGCCCACCCACTCTCCTTCATCCCGCCCCGGCTTCTTTCTACTCTACGTACAACCCGTCCCACCGCAGTGAAATCTTTAAAACTATTTCGCAATTCGACCTTGAAGTAACGGCCGCAGAATCTGTGCCCGCAGCTGCTCTGGGTACGTATCTTCTCCACACACCCACTGCCAGACGCCAGTTATGGTTCATCTTTCGGCACTGAACGTGCATTATTTATATGTTGGAACAGTTCAGCTGACGATTTTAGTACTGGCAAAGGTAACTATACTTCTGTTTTTCTTTCTTGGCGCCCGGGGCAGTGTCCATAAAATGGAATATCTCACGGTGTTTCGCGTCGTTCTCGGTTGTGCCAGCAGGAGTCGCATGATCGCATTGCTGCTTGATACAGTTGCGATCAAGCGACACCTAGCGGCACAATCGAGAACGACGCGAAATACCGTGAGATATTCCATTTTATGGACACTGCCCCGGGCGCCAAGAAAGTCCGAAGATGTCCGAAGATTCGAGCCCCGACGGTGGAAGGATTTTCAACATTAGTTTAATAGCTATGGTCCAATTAAAATAAGTTGGTGATTGACAATTGCGAATGGAAGGGAGCGACGTTGACAGTTTGCGTACCACTGACCACGTGCTCCCGGGACACGAAAGTAAACACTTGAAATAAATACTTCTAAAAGCAACCAAGTCGTATACTCATATTGTATGAAGTTACAGCTTCAGAAGCACAACTGTCAATCACCAACTTATTTTAATCGAACCATAGACGAGTTCACTCGCTATCTATCTAGAGGTGGATTCTAGCGTCCGGCTGCTCTGTTCCGGTAGTTTTCCGTGGTTTCTCCAATCAACACCAGGCGAATGATGGAGCAGTACCCTAATGAACGGGCCACAGAGGCAGAGACCTCGCGCACTTCCAATCCCTGTCCCTGCTCGGGGGGAGGGAGTCGACAACCCTTTCCAAAACCTCCAGAAGAAGGCCCGGTTTGAATAGCTTCCTCAAGGGGTCAGGCTAAGTGACCATTCACATTTTGCGATGCGATGCGACCGCGCGCGATCCTTCCTTCCTCTTCTTTGCCCCAATCTCTCCCTTTACCTACACACGCGTACACTCGCACGCAGTACACTACCACACATGACGAGAGACCAGACGGAAGCTTAGAGCAGTGGCGTCAAGGTCTGCTACTGGTGGCAGTGGCACGCCTCGCGGCACCGTGCCATGCCACGAGCTTCTCTGCGCCACTAGCGTCGGGAGAGGAAACTATTAGTAACCTTGCCGATTTACAATAGTGATGGCGTTGTCTCTTGCGGCGGGTTTATGAACTGCGTGGAGAGGTGATTTCGTCGTGCCACGGAGTCCCGCTCGTGGCATCGACTGTGACAACACTGGCTTAGAGCTTGCCCCGGCTGGGTTCGTGGGAGAGTCCTGGTTGGGGAAAACCCCGTAAGCCGACGTAACTTGGCATCGGATCTCGCCATCCAACGGAGGAAAATCACCGTCACCTCCCACGATAAAAACAAGCCCTGCACTTACGGGACCAGTGACCATAGCAGCGGCCGCGCCTAACCAATCAACCAGTTTGTGCTCATTTTTCCTCGGCAGGTGGCGGTGATATTCTTCAGGGTGATCAGGGTACGGATCTTGGGTGATCAGGTACGGTGCCGAACTAACTGTGGGATAGTAGAATTTTCCCCAACAAGATATCTCCCACCAGCGGGGTATCGCCACAACTGGAGCAAGCTCTAAGCTCCAGACAGATCTCCCGTCACGTGTGGTAGAGTAGTGCATGTAAGCGTGAGTATAAGGAAGGGGTGAGGTTAGGACAAGGAACAATTCTGTGAGAACGAATGGATCAAAAGTATAAGGAAGGTAATGAATGTTATTTTAAATTATAATTTACAATTGAAAATCCCAACATTAATTCGATTTTTACTCTCAGTGTATTGATGTATTTTCTTTCCACCAATCCGCAAACGTTAATTGAAATTTGCCTAATTACGTTTTCTTTCTTAAAAAGACAATTCAAATGTAACATGAAAGAAAAATTGAAAATATTGTTGGATATAGCGAAGTTACCCCTCTGCCCCTTCAACCTCCTTGTCCCGTGCCGAGTGTCATATCTTCCACCGGACGGGCCAGGAGCCGCTACTTCCGCCAGCCGGAAGCAACAGTCAGTCTCGTGCAGTCGAGGCGAGCTGATACATGTGCCGTGTGAAAGATGGCGATGTGGCGAGTTGGTCAATGTGCTCCCTCTTATCCAAGGCCATCTAGGGAGTTTTGCTCTGTGAGACGCTAACCATATGTTTATTGATGTGTCGCAAACTTTTAAGTGCGGAGACAGTGTTTGCTTTTGCTCCTCCCTTTGAAAACGTCAAAAACGTGTAAAGTGGTTTAGCACGTGTGCGCCACATGGCAAGGAGACATCTCTCCTCTTGCCGCTTACAATTAACTCTCTCTCGAGACTCACATTTGTGCGGATTTGTAATTTGATGTTTCCGCTCTGTGTGGCATCTTCTGGTCCAGGATCAAGATGGATTGGCTATAGAAGACGACTGCGAGATTTACAGCCTGCGTGTATACAAATGGCAACCTCCAGGAGTTACACAGCTTGCACAAAGTTGTAATCTTTAACCTAATTATTTGTATATGTTTCTGTGTATTTGCATTATAAGTTTAACACCTCACTTGATAAGAATGCTGATCATACAGCAGATTGTTTGTATAATCTGACCACTTTGGTACAATTAAACTAGATGAAAGGTTCCAGATTATTTATTTATATTCTGAGCTATCGAGGAATGTGAGATTAGCTGCCCCAAAGCCCAACAATTTTCCTACAGTCCACTGCTGGAGCAGCAACATTCTCACAAATATAGTGCAATTTTTTTGCCGTTATTTAGGTAGTTCATTAGCAATAGAATTAGTTATTTATGAGAAATTACTTAATATAATCCTTCACATGGCATTGGTAAAGAATGTAGTGATATGACAGTTTGAGACGTTTTTCCGAGAATTCCATTTTTGGACGGCCACATGGATTGGAGAAGGATAAAAAGGGAGGCTTTATTTGCTCAACGTTAAGGTTACAATGCCTCTACGTTCAATACAAGGGTTCATTCAACTATATTAAAGAAGGGAAGAATAAGATAGATTTTACGTAATGATATCGCAGCTTCGTATGCATTCGTAAGTCATCATTTAAATGTGACATTATTCTTGTGCGTCTGTAAATTCTGCTGCAAATATAAAGGTAGAGATCTATTGCGGATAGACACCGCAGAATTTGTTTGGATTTGTTAAGTGATATCTGAAGTGAAGGTAGAAATTGCAATATTATAATATTAAGTAATCGTTCTCAATAATGCGAGAAAGTATGCGCTGTTGCAGCAACTCTAGTTTATTTTACAAATGGACTTTAACATGCATGCGTATTCCTAAAATATCGACCTTTTTGAACCCTTCTAAGGTAGAAAGAGTAACTTCAAATTTATAATCGTTGCATTCCATGTCCAGATTGCTTGGTTGCTTGAAATGATATTCCTTGATTGTGTATTCACCCTGTAAAAGCAATAGAAAAAAAAACTTTATTTTACAAGAGGCGATATTTGAATAAAAAATAGTTTTTCTGGGATACATATTCAGAAAGTGCTTTTGTGACAAAGAACAAAAATTCAATAGAATAAACGTATTTGGGCTAGTTAGTTCAAACATCGTTCTCAAAGAATCATTTCGACAGGGGATGCCTTATTTTAATTTAATTTCTTCTTTAAGACATTTTGTTGGCAATCGAATTTTCGTATCAAGAACACACATATTCCTGGATTCTGGTTACAGAACGTGGTATTGGAAAAAGTAATTTACTTTTTGAACAACATTTATGAACTTATGAACAACATTTATCCAATGTTTTGTTAAGAAGACTCCACAATAAGCTTTGGTTTACGTCGAAACAAAATGAACCTTCTGAAGACGTAATGAGGGAAAAAATTCAAGCTATAGATCATTAGGTAAATTTCAAAGACAGGGTTCGGCTCCTATTGACGCGCACGATTCGGTTCCGAACGAGTCACTCGCGGCGCCGCCACAGTGTGCCCGGCCACACGGCCACGTGGCCAACGCACTTTCGTGTGGAATCGTGACGCTTCGCTACCCGTGTCCAAGTTGAGGACGAGGCTCGGGCATTCGGCCCTCGCATTAACATAAAACATCCTTGAGTCTGTCCAACGCATTTTATGCATTAACATTATGCATGCAACGCATTTTATGCATTTAACCATTGTAATTCTCCATTACACATTCGCACCACACCGCACAACGCAAGCACAAAGGCATCTTCCTGCTCCCTGAGTGATCCGTTCTCGTGGTCCGCGCGAGTGAACCATGCGCAAGTGAACCGTGCGCCGTTGTTTTAGTGAGCCGAACCCTGTCCTTAAAATCAGCCGATCATTATTTTTATAACAGAATTTAAAATGTCAGAGTTGATAGGAACATTGTTATCAAAATGATTTTGAGTAAGCGGAGTAAAATTGGATTTTTTACTGTTTTGAAGGTGGATGGTTCACGGGGTGGTTCATGTAAAATACCCCAAAATTTTATAGACTCTTTTCCAAAATCTCAAAGCTTCGACTCGTGCCAGATCGACAAGGTTTTCTTCAATTTGAAAAAAATCCTGCGAATGGTTTAGGCGCTAATAGTGTGCACACGGACAGGTGAACGTTTGCATTAGTTTTTCGATATCAAGGACCCACAAAAGAGGGATTCTGACTACCCTATGTGTTGGGGGAGTTTTTTCTTAATTTAGCAACTAGATTTATCCACTTTTTCGTTATCAGGGCCCGGCAATGAATTCTTTTCTGCCAAAAATTCGCAGGTGTTTCGCTCATCATTACATAACTTTCCCTATACTATGTATATTACTCCATATACATACGTACGTATACGGGAAAGTAAAAATACGAAACAAGTCAGAAATAAATCGTTTTTCGGGTATCTCAGTGTTAGCACAGGGTCTTGGAGATCAAAAACGGTTTTATCTAGTGCCTGGGTACATCCAATATACCCAAAGGAAATATTTTTATGACCTTTTTCCAGGTAAAATGTACATATCGACTAAAGTATAGGATTTAAATTCAGACGAGGTTCATTACCGGTTAATATAAAAGCCCATATCTTATGATGAATCTTAAGATTAGTAATGCTGGGATCAAGGAAAAAAAACTTACCGCCACAAAAGGGAACTTAGGTGGGAAGTTCCCTGTAGCACAGATTTGTTTGTACTCGGGTTCGCTTTTCAAAAAATCGTTGATTGGAATTGAAGGAACTTGATACATATATTGTCCCCATCCATTACTGTCTCTTCTAAAGCTCTTAAGCGATGCCTACAAGAGCAGAATGAAATGCAGATTTCGTGAACATTGTTGTTTTGGGAAACTACTTTTCAAATTATACGGAACTAGTAGTATTATAACATAATCTTATTACGCTGGATATATGACCCGATAAGCAGATCCTCAATGTATAGGCAGATATTTGTATTGCACTGCCACTTACCAAACAGGTGGCTGAAAGTTCCTTCTTGATATTCCACTTTAAAGACCAAACCGCAGTGTCTTGGTTAAGATATTTCACTTCGCAATCTTTTACTTCAGAGTAATCTGGATTTTCATGAAAGATTTCTATTTCTTTAATGGTTAATTTCTTTTTCTCTTTCTGAAAAATTAAATTTAACAAAGTTTTCAATCACCGTGCGTGCTATTTTATGAACCACATTCAATAAGTTGTGCTCAGGCATGCTCATTTTTCTCTGCATCAGTGTTGCCAGATAGTTGAAAAGTGAATATTGTACTGCGCCATCTATTATTATCGTACAACTATCGTACGGCGATATCAAATTATCGTACATTAATAAAAATAATGTAAACATTATCGTACTTTTTAATGACTTTTTGAAACATATTATTTAAATTATTTTCTTGGTTGAACCAGGGTTTAGGGTGGCACGGTTCCTTTGGTTCCTTTTGTGATTCACTTACTCTCGTGATTCACCCTCCACGGTTCTCTTCAGAGCTGGCGAGAAATAATAATTGAATTATCTTCGCATTGATTAGCTTTGATGAGTCAAAGCATAAATATACACGAAATGACCAATTTCATATTTTACGAAAAATTTCTTCTTCATCACAACACTTTTAAAATAACTTCACTTCACATTGAAAATTACACTTCACTACACTTGTTTTTGTTGAATTAAACTTGTTCCTAAGCAGATTTGATTGCTGCTTTTGAACTCAAATATTAGTAAAGAAATGTTTTTAGATTTTAAAAAGCCTTCTAGTAACGTCACTTTCAGTTGTTCCCATAACAACAAAATTATTTACTGGCACTATTGAATGCGATTAGTAACTGTTCGCACGCAAAGTTATTTTCTTCATGGAATTGTGTGTTTTATAGCATTTCAAGACCTCTTTGAATAGATTTTGTACGTCTACCGTGATGGAAGGAGTGAACGCAGAATTTTTTTATGAATTGCGCCAAGCGGGAAGTTTAAATGCTATTCAGTGGTGTCAGAAAGTGGGATTGCTTGCGTCTCGACGTGTGTGTCACGTATGTAAGAGAGCAATGAAATTTACTGAGAGAAAGGATAGGACAGACGGATAAGTAGTTTAAGTAGTATGAGTTTGTGAAATAGAATTTATTTTAAAAAATTTGTGAATTTATTTTTACAGAAATTATGATGTTAAAAAATCTTTTTCAACTTTAATTTTTTTGTTTATATTCTCTGAGTTGCTGTTTATATTAATTTTTTTTCATCGTTCAATTGCATTCAAAAGCGAATTTTTAGTATTTACTTCCTATTGGTTTTTATAAATTTTAGCTTGTATTCTTTTTAAAAGTATGTTTTTCTGTTATAGAAATTACGCTGTTTCAACAAATTTTTCTTCGTTATTCTTCGTTTTTCTTCAATTTCCTTCCTTATTTATCTTTCATTCTATTTAATAGTGAGTTATTAATATTATTTGATATTGGTTTTATTTTATATTGTATTATTTTTAAAAATACTTTTTTTGTTTCAGGTTCTTAAAATTCTTCGTTTACATTATTATTATTATTATTATTATTATTATTGTTGTTTTTATATTTTTGTTTTATAACTTAAAATAAATGTATAAAAATTCCAACAAATACGTGAGTTATACTTTTCCCATTTATATTCTGTGGCTTATAGAGCAATGTAATAAGTAGCATTTGCTTATCTAAATAGACGAGTGGCTTAAGTAACACAAAATGAGTGGCTCAAGTAGTAAAGAATGTTCAAGTAGCACGCGCTTCTTAAATAGAATGTGTTTTCAAAGACATTTATTACGTTACCATGTTCAACGCGAATAGTAAACAAGGATTCGGTTCACTGAGTCGATTCCTCCCTAGTGAACCGGATCAGTGAACGAAAGGAACCGTGCCATCCTAAACCCTAGTTCAAACATTTTCTTTCACGACATATTTCTAATTGAGAATGAATGCAGCGGAGATACAACTAATATAATATAGAGATTATTATAACCATAACTTTTATTAATATGTATGCATACGTATAATATATAACAAATCAAAATAATAAAAGTTTTTTTTATTTACTCGATCATATACATTGTCGAACTGATTATACCGCACAACTTCTACTTGATTGAAACCTCCACTAATAAATTTGCCGGGATCATAGTAGTATATAGTGGTATTTCAGTTGAACAGAAGTTTTTTAGTAACTTAGAATCGACTCTGACGTCATTTATGTAATAATGACATCTCTTAAAATATAAAAATGACAACGTAACAAACATTAACACAACTTTAATTTTAAAAATCTTCATTACTCAGTTCTTCTTCCTCTTCTAGTAGCCGATCAACTGCTTCAATTACTCACATCATCGTACTTTTATCTGTAAGATAATCGTACATCGTGCATCATAATAAATAATCGTACATGTACAGATCTCCAAATGCAAACAGTACAGAATTCTTGAAAACGTTTGAAGAGCTACTAAATAAACTAAATAAATATAATAATAAAATAGTAATATTAGGTGATTTAAGTATGGACATTAATAAAGACAGAAAATAAACTAAGGGATATAATTGAGGGATTTTACATGCATGACATTATACTTGGACCTACCCGAAGTACAGAAAACTCTAGTCGTGCCATTGATCATGTAATAACCAATATAAAACAAAGAAACTATACAACATATAATCTAGATTTTCATATCTCTGACCACAAAGGGCAAATAATTGATGTTCATAACTGCAACCCTCACAAAACAAATATAAAATTCTCATTTATAAGACACTACACAGATAAAAACATTTCTAAACTCTGTGAATCACTCAGAAGTGAAGATGGATAGAAGTTTACACGGACCAAAACTCGAACAACAAATGGAATGTATTTCTTAAAATATTACAAAATCATCCAATACATGTCCAATTAAAAAACTAGCAGTCATCAAACAAATGGAAAATTTAAACTAATAAACATAGTTATTGAAATTTTAAAAAAAATGAAAGAATCATCCTCACTATTTCAATACACTAAAATGAATGAACATAATGAACGCTATAAAGGCTACAGAAAATTGTATCAAAAAGAATTAAAAAGTGCAAAAGCGAACAGAATTATTAACAAAATTGAAAATGCAAAAAATACATCCAAAGTATTATGGAATATTGTAAAGAACACAGGCAAACAAATAACTAAACAGAAAACAATAAAAAGCTGTACCATGAAAGCGAATTAGTGAGTGATCCAATACTAATTTGTGAACTGTTTAATAAACATTTCCTAAGCACTGGTACTGAAATTAAACATTGCAATGAAACGTGTCTAAATACCAGAATTGAACATGTAATGTACCTGTTCAGAAGGTGCCTGAGAAATTTAAAAAAACTGATTGAAAATCTATATATTATAATTGAAATATAATATTATTATTGAAAATTATTATATAATATTATTATTGAAAATTATTATATAATATTATTATTGAAAATCTATATATAATATTATATTATATATTATATAATAAAACTGATTGAAAATCTATAATTAATAGTAAAACAAGTGGATGGAATGAGATTACACCAGAAATATTTAAAAAATGCAAGAATTCTTTAATAAATATTTTAGTTCACCAAATTAACAACTCAGTAGATGAATGTGTTTTTCCAGATTCATTGAAAATTAGTATTGTACGATCTATATTTAAAAAAGATAATCCTACTGAAGTCGTAAACTATAGACTAATAACTCTTACATCATGTTTTGCAAAACTATTAGAGAAAGTAATAGCAGTCAGAATCTATAATTTCTTGGAAAAGAACAACCTGTTAAGTAATGAACAACATGGATTTAGGAAGGATAAATCCACTATTACTGCAGTTACTGATTTTATTCATGATATAATAAATAATCTAGAAAATTACTTTTATACTGTAGGTATATTTATGGACTTACCGAACGCGTTTGACAGTGTCTCACATAAACTATTTCTTGAAAAATTAGATCACTATGGAATAAGAAGTAATATTTATAAATTACTAAAGTCATACTTTACAGAACGTATACAAAGTGTTCAAATGTACTGGGGAACAGAAAAATCCATAAATAAAGTTAAATCTAATTTTGCTGTTGGTACAGCAGGAATCCCACAAGGATCAGTATTGGGACCACTACTATTTATAATATACGTGGACGACATTCCAACATCAAAAAATAAACTGATCTCATACGCAGATGACACAACGTAAACCTGTAGTAATAAAAACATAATAGCATTACAAGAAAATGTAAGTATGACTGATACAATGCATAAAGTATCCAGTTATCTACGACATAATAATCTGAACATAAACATAAACAAAACATATATGATGCAATTTAGCCATCACAAACAAAACCTAAATGACAAAATAAATATTGATATAAACAATCAAAATGTACACCAAGTACAAAACCAAAAATTTCTTGGAATCCACATTGACCAAAATCTAACATACAACGAACATATTAATGGCATATTCAAAAAGAATTAATTCTAACATTTACTTACTGAGAAATCTCACAAAATATATGACAGTGAAATGCTCATTACTACATATTACGGCATTATATGCCCTTACATTCAATATGGCATAGAAATATGGGGAGCAACAAGTGTAGGGAACATGGACAGGGTTATGATAATACAGAAAAGAGCTCTGAGATGCATTTTGCAGCTGCATCCTAACCAATCTTGTAAACATTTTTAAAAAGAATACAAAATAATGACTGTTGTTGCAATTTATGCATTTAGAATAATTCTGCTCATCAAAAACAATAACTGTCACGTTACTCAAAATAAATGTGTATATCAATATAATACTAGAGCAAAGGAAAACTATCACAAGATGTACTCTGCAAAATCCTCCTCAAAGAAGGATCCTTATAATGCTGCGTTACTCTTCAATAAACTACCTAACCCTATTAAGGAGTTAAGCAACACTAAATTCAAAAAAGCACTAAAAATTACTTAATTGAAACTTGCCCTTATAAACTAAAGGAATTATCATAGGCAAAGAGAGCAATGCTACAATAATTATATATTTCTTACTATACGATAAGTTATTTCTTTCTTTAGGACAAGCAACTTAAAGTTAAGTTGTAGTAAATTAAGTTTATTATTATGATTTAATAAATTATTATTATTACGGTTACTGCTAATTGCTTTTATCTAAGAACAATGACATTGTTTGAAACTTGTAATCCAAGTATTATAAACAATAAACGATAATAATCGTACGCCTGGCAACACTGCTCTGCATGAATAAAGGGCACTTACACCATTGTCAGGATCAGTCACTGCCAGTCCTATTGCTAGAGCCAGGACCAGAATTCGTAGAGTCACAGAACAAGGCATCATACCCCAAGCAATAATCTATGAGCATAATACGAAAAAATATAAACGGAATTACTTTCGGTCATACATGAAAACTACTTTAGTTTATGGTGGTTAGTATAAGACAAAATTTGTTTTATGGTTTACTAGTTCATTGCTGTGTGTTTACGGACCTGAAACAAACCACGTAATGGTATACTTAATACCCTTGCGGGCATTTCTGATTCTTCATGCCCTAGGTCCTTCTAAATATTTTATGGCTCGCTCTAATACCAACACAACACACAGAACATAGTTATGAATTCGATTTTTAAATTTAAGATGCAAGCAAATACAACAGATAAATGGCATAATTCTCAAATAAATAAAATAATTCGTTAAAAAATCTTATTTTGTTTAATTGATATGACAATTGCAATTTTGGAATGTTCCCGTGAATTATAATTGCCATCAGTCCCTCGCATTTCACTGTTATGTAGTATCACCTTTTTTAGAGACATAATTATAGTCTTGAGTAGCAGTACTACTAGTAGTAATAAAATATACTGTAAGGCACATTGGCCGGCTAACATCCTCGAAATATTATTTTTTGGTGTTATGACATATTCTAAATAACGTTTGACAATAGACAATAGACAACGTTTAAAAAAACTAAAGTACCGTTTCATCACTGTTATTCAATCACCGCAATTTGCATTGTTATTCACACTGGTAACTTTCAAATACATCATAAACAGTTTCATATATTTCTCAAGATTTTAATGGAAACCACTGTTCGTAGTTTTGTTAGCTTTTGCGAGAATTTCCGCAGGAACTTCAAAATATTTTTTTCATTTTGTACGAACAAATCATCAATAATGACTATGTAATAGTAATTAGATATACACTCTATTTTGTTATATGACGTCATATTGACAAATGACTATTACAATGCGTTTTTTTTTCACTTTAGACGCAAGAAATATTACAAAATGTTTCGAATTCTAGTTTTATTCAGCAACGAACTAGTAAACCATTTTACATAATTATTGTTATTTATTACACAATAAGAGAGATATTCGTTATCTACGAAAGGAAGGAATTCCACTGTCGTCACTCACGAAGTATCTTGTTTGAATAGTATCTTTATTATCATCTGTAATACTTTATTTTAATCTAATTTTAAGTAAAATACAAAATAAAAATATTTTTTGAAAAATACTTCAATTAATTTCGAAACTTCAAAGAAAATAATCCATTGGAAAACTCGTGGTGCTAAAACAGCACGTACTTTCTCGCTTTTATTATTGGTTACGTAATACTATTTATACGACAAGTTCCCTTCGAATTATCACACCTTAATCATAATTTTTTGTAAAACGTATTTGAAATCGCAGAATATTTGATGTGAAAATTAAATAACTTCAAGTAATAAAGTTTTTATTGAAAACATTAAATGAAAATATATTTTGGTTTTGAATTAATGAAGGTACTTAGTGAATTCACGAACATATTGGATGAGTTTTTTAGTCTTACAATATTCTTCTTAAGCAGTATGCGTGAAAGGAAAATAATTAAAAGTTAATAAATAATAAGATATACGATAGCGTTGGAAAACAAATTCAAATAGATCGAAAAATATAAAATAGTAGTTATTAAACACTACGGTATTGTAATATTCTACAAATATATAAAAGTATTAATTTATATTACCGCGAACGAAAGACATTCGTGATTATCGCCTGGTGTTATCAGTGCGGGGTTACAACAATGGGTTACAAGCAACAATGAGCGCTCATCTATTCTTTCTCACATTTAACACAAAGGACACAATTTAAAATTAATTAACATACATTTAATATAAATATAACAACAATAAAATGAAATATGAAATATTCAAATTCTAACTTACGTAACTACCAATTGCGTAGCCCCATCATTCATTTTACGTTCACGAAACGCAGTAAATTGGGAGCAGGCAACTTATGTTTGCGCTCGCCAAACATCAGTTGTACAAAAAAATACTCATATTTTTTAAAAATTCAACGTGAACTCATTTGAAGATCTGTCTTTGATGAACACATTTCATTTAGAAAAAAAATGCATCTTCATGATTGTAGTTGTAGGAAGATTCCGAAAAAAGTTTGATATTTTCAATTTTCGAAATATCAGGATTTTCAGCCAACATGAGACCCGCACCATTTTCTCAACGTCCTTCAAACTATCCAACAACAAAATTTCACCAAAATCGAACGAGCCATATTTTGAAAATTTTGAAAATGTTCCACGAGTTTCATGTAAAGTACCCCCAAAAATTAAAATATCTATTTCAAATTCAAGACTCCGCGACATCAGCCAGATCGGTTGGAGAAAATCAGTTTTGGAGAATTTAGCCTCTAGCGTTGTTCACAGACAGACAGACATTTTACCGTCAATCGAATTTTCAGTATCAGGGACCCACAAAATATCGATTCTGGCTACACCATTTGTAAAAGAATTTTTTTTAATTCATCATATGCATTTATCCACTTTTTCGTTGCCAGAGCATTGTCATGAGTTTTTTTTTTTTTGCCGAAAATTCACGGTTTTTTCACGCAGTATTACATAGTAACCTTCTCTGTATCGCGGTAGCGGCTAGCGAGAAAGTAAAATAGTGTTAATGTACCTGTGTTTTTTTAAGAAATAGGTCAGAATATTTTTACAATTATAACGAGATAACAGACGATAAGATATTCATTAAAATAAAAATAATTAGGTCACGTCGTGACAAATACTTTGCTCCACCTTCGTCAGGAGCGCGAGTGTAATCGTTCGGAACACTCAGCAGAGTAGGTAAGAAAATGTTGTCCTTGGATCATAAAGATCTGTTGCAGCATATTTTTGACCATTTAGATGAGTGTTTAACCTTACGAATGAAATAAAATTCTAAAACACTATATTTGACGATGGAAAGGAAGAAATGCTACATTTACTATTCAAGTGATACTGCTAATACGTACAATCTGTAAAGTTTACAAACATTTATGTTTATTTTCATTTTCGACAAAGAACCTCACTAAACTTCAATGCTGTCTCTTATTAAATTTCTTCATATAGATTTTACAGATTAAAAATGTTGTTTCATAGCTCAGGTAAACGAAACTAAACAGTAGATACTTGGGCAAGAATCAAGACATTTCATATTTTAAAATACGACATTTATTTTCCAGACCGAAAATGTCGTTGAAAATGTCAAAATATCTGACATTTATGATCTGTCCATATATCAATAAAACTAAACGAAACACTCCGTTCTAAGCTTTCGTCAAATTCCAGCAATTTACGACTGGATCACCAAAGTATGAAATGAATAGCGTATGGTGTGCACACATCGACCTACCTTACCGCTACTCCGCTAACAAATGTGATACTCTACACTCGGGTACCGTCTTCATATTTTCTGATTTTATTGTATTAATGCGTTTCGCTCTACTGATGGTAATAAAAATCGAATTAGGCTTTGAGCATTGTTATGAAAACGTGTACCACAGGCCCTCTACGGTACATGCGTTACATCTATAGCAGAGATTGATATCTATAACGTCATTCATCATTACATAGTCGGCAGGCAGGTGTTCTGTATCGTTTGCGGAAATAAAAATATATCTTTTTACTAAGCTGATCATTGTGTTGGACCCTCTCAAACACTCCGAAATGACAAGTTGTGACGTGAGTCGAACATTGAGTTTTACAGAATATATTTCATTTGTCCTCAGAACGGTGATGTAGAATTCATGAGGATATGACTGAAGATCAAGACTCACGTATCAAGTTTTTTCATATAATTTAAATTAATGCATTGGGGAAAATGTACTACAGTTGTCACATAATATATCTTAAGTAAAGGGATATTAATCAAAAACATAATTTTGCTGTTTGTCTTTTTCAGAAATGCGCCATAACTACAAAATACTTTGTTAGATACCATCATATGTTCAAGAATATTTTACATCAACTAAATCTGTACGAATTTGATTGCTCGTGCAACGAAGTAGGGAGTACGAAGAAGTTCCAAACTTAGTGCGTGTTAATTAAGAATTTTTCGTATATGTTATTATTTCAGTATTATTTTAGTCTGGTCTCCTCGATTTAATTTATTAATGGCCAAAAATCAATATTCCAATGACGTATAATGTTCCCCTCACACACAGTGCCACAATTATAGGGAGGTTGAGAATACAACACGATAACCTTCATTGTATATTTCGACTCGCTGATATTGGCAAAACATAAACGGGTCAATTGTAGGCCTTTCAGGACACAGCGTGAACTCCCACAGGGGTACCATAATGTACTAAATGACAATATCTGCCGACCAATTTCATTGGTGTTGTTTGAAAGCAATTGTAAAAGCAATATTGGTTTCCCGCTAAAGACTAAGGAACTAAAGTATTTTATTTTTCACTAATTCGTTTCGGTATTGCTTCCTTGCTATTGACTTCGATATGTTGATCGATAACTGCAAAACTTACATGAATCTGCAAAATTTACGTGAATCAAGAAGATCGTGATTACGAGGGACATATGAAAATAGTTTGAAATTATGAGAGGGAAATATGAAAATAAATATGAAGAGTCAAGTTAACATCTAGTCAATTAGTAAATAAGTAAATCTGAATCAATAAAATTAGGCAAAAGTACAATCTATGTACCACGGGTGTTAACTGGCGATAAAAGGCTCTAGGATCCTTGGGCTGACGGCTTTTTGACACCCGAGAATAAGCCTCTTATAATGCCCATGGTGCATAAATAACTATTCTTATGTCGATTCCTGTACCAGACGTCTATGGTGATACATACCGACAAACGGATAATGAGCCGAAATGCCATTGGAGGAGTGGAGGACAGACGGATTGCCAGATTTAATTTCCAATGCAAAATAAAGAAGACTAATTTATTACATAACTTTTACGGCTTACTTTACATCTATGTACAAAATGAGAGAGGTGGGTCTGGGCATCAACTGATGACACCGGAATGTCTCCGACCGGAAAGTCCTAAGTTCAAATCCTGACGGCGGCAAGATTTTTGACACTAGCTAGCTAGGTCGACTGCAGCCGCTGTCGGGAGAAGAATTCTAGCGGCTGGGTGCTCTGATCGGTAGTTTTCCGTGATTTCCGTGATTTCTCCTATCAATACCAGGTGAATGCTGGAGCAGTACGCTAAAAAACGGGCCACGGACCGCGTGCATTCTTTCCTTCCCCTTCCTTGTCCTAGCATAGCCGTGACTTACACACCCTCACACTATCATGCAGAGAGACCAGGCGGGAGCTAGAGGTTGTCACGGCTGGGGCAGTACCCCGCTCTGGTGGGAGATACCTGGTTGGGGAAATCCCGGTAGCCGACAGATAGGTCGGCTCCGCATCTCACAATACAGCGGGGCAAGATCACTCCCAACCCCCAAGGAACTTACAAGCTATTCTACATCTGTGTACAGACATAGAACATGTCCAACAGGTTTCGGTAAAAAGCCTACACATGCAGAGGGTGGACGGGTCAGAGGAAGCACTTTTTGTCAACTTAATGTAAGCCGGCGCTCGGAGCTGCGCTGCGCACAAAACGCGTCAGCCTTCCTCTCAGTTTAGCATACCAAAACGCACTTCTGTCGCAGGGTGTCATACCGGGAGACCGGTCGGGAGCTTAGAGCTTGTCCAGGATGGGGCGGTGCCCTAATGGTGAGAGATACACCTGATAGGGAAAACCTCACTACCCGACGGTGGATTGGGGTTGGATCTCTCTAGCCCGAGAAGATCGCCGTCACCTCTCGAGGAAGGAACACGGATTACACGGGATTATTGAACTCAGAAGTTGATCCGCCCGGAATCACTAATCAATTGCACGGGTCACCACTTCCCTAGGACAATAAAAGTAAAGCAGAAGTAGTTATACTCCTTGCAGTAGAAGGCGCCAAAGATCGACCAATGTCCCCACAAGAAACGCACTCTAGTAGTGGACAATTAAACATTATTTTAGCGCTACGTTCTATTATTCACTTTAATTACACTGGCCAACAAAAAAAGAGTTTCAAAAACGTTTTTAGATCTTAATAACTGATTTTTATAGTTTTTTGGGTGCTGAATCTGCATCTGAACTCTATTTCTTTTCATCACCCACAGTTTAGTCAGAATTTGATCTATTCAGGTATGGGAAAATATGCTACATATGCATGTAAAATAAAAAATAAACGTCCTCTAAAATACCAACAGAACTTTATTTAAAGATATAAAATTGCTTTATATTCTTAACATTACATTCTACAAAGTCTTTAGTGTCCATTGACGTATATTTTCTTTGTCTCTTTTTTTATTAAAGCCCCTGATATAGCTTGTTCTCCTCTGCGTCGTTTGCTCTCTCGGTGAGGTGACCAACAGTAATCTCCCATCATATTGGTGTTCCAGCGTCCCTGATAACGTTTTTTCATCACATCCAGATTTTAATGAAAACGCGCACCGTGTTCTTCACTTATATCACCTAAATCGTCCGGAAGGTATTTTAAATGAGTGTTTAAAAAGTAAACCTTGCGGTTCATTAAATATCTCAATTTCTTGAAAGCATTCAGCGTATTGGCAACTATTGCTTGATAGTCTGGGTCTTTTTTGTTGGCTAGAAACGTATTAACAACGTGATGAAAATGAAGCATAGAGTACTTTTAATTTTCTGTTATATGTAGTTCAAATTGGGGGTCAAACAACTCTTTTCTAATATCAGTCTCAATGAAGATACCATCTTTTAATAATTTTGCTGCAGACAATTGCGTAAACTTTTCACAAAGGTACTTGAAACACTGCTTATTTTTAGGTAAGGCAATAGTTTCATGAGACATAATTTTATGTTGAGTGGAGGCAGCAGAATCTTGTGTTGATCTACCAGATGTTCCCGTAGGATGTACTTTTTCCCTGGATTTAAAGATTTTCTTATAGGCCAATTTTTTCTAGACTAATGCTAATCTCTTGCCCTACTACCCCATTCACATAGAAAATATGGGAATTTATCTTTCTGTATCTTATACGTTTCTAGATACTCAGAGCAGATACTCTAGCTATTCAGAGTAAATTTTAAAATGTGAACAAATGGTGGGTGATACGGTATTTTTAATGTTATTTTTGGAATCAGCACACTTAAAATGATAAGAATTTGGTGAACACACACAAAAAGTTTTTTGGTCGTTGCCCTGTGTTATTAATGGTCAATCACTTGTGAGAAGAAGGAAAGAAAGCTTAATTAATATCTGCATTAACACGCACATTCGGAGATTGCGCACAATCGTATCTTTTAATAGAAAAGTGGGATTCCTTGACAGAATGAACTTGTTAATTTTTGTTCATCGCTTTCCGCACTATGACGGCCTATCTAATCATATGTTGAAGAGGTAAAATGGGGCGGAATGTAATGTGGAAATTCCTACATTTGCCTGGCACTTCCGAATCGGTGAAATCGGGAATTATGAAATAACAGCAAGAATGCTCCGATGTTCTTTGCGAAATAAAACCGCTGAAAATTTTATTACGTAATAAGGAGATACGTCATTACATGTGTACGAGTTAACAAGAAATGCAGAACTATTTTAATTCGCTTCGAATGATACGCGAGATGTTAACGTAACTTTAGTATGAAATTTAATTTGGTTTTGCACCTACGCTCGCAATTACGCAGTAAATTATCATTAATTAGTGCAAGAACATCCATTTATTAAATACGGAATGTCCCTGTTTGAGATGGAGATGAAGTATGAATAAGTCAGTGGTTGGATCCTGAGAGCTTCATTTGTATTTATTAAATCACTTGCCAAAGTTAATCTACGATATTATGACTTCACATTGCCATTACCGTTGATTTTCATATTAAGTTGTTATCATAAGTAATATTTTTTTTATTTCGTTCCCCGATAAATAATATTTCAAGAATATTTTTGAAACTATAAGCCATTAACAACAAAATGATAGGTTTCAAGGAAATGTAAAAATAGTTGAATGCATCACACTGTACATGTGAGAGAGAGGAAAGGGAGAGAGGGCGAGAGACAGATTATTAAGATTTTCTTCTGAAAATGAATGTAAGTGCGATATCAAACGAGTCGAACCTCTTCAGTTTAGTGTATTTCAGGTTGTTATTAATAACATACTTCAGCTTTTCTTCGAAGCTAATGAACTAATGTTATGATACTGAAAAACATTCGAAAATGAAAAAAAAAGTTTATTTTCAGAATCCAGTGTTCCTCTTTCAGTAGAGCTGGCGCGAGGGGGGGGGCTGCGTGGGACAGGCTGGCGAGCACAATGTTGCAAGCACCGGCTTCCAAATGCCATGTAGAGTACTTTAATGTCTAGAATCATTGAAACCAGTTTGACGTCTTCACATATTTGTTCAATGCACCCTAACAGTGAATAAAGAAAACAGACACAACAGTGCAGCCCAAATGTGGATCGTTTACAGTGATAACGCGCGATGCCATTGCTATTGAATTCTACTTTTTTCATCCAGCCTAATATATAAGAGGCAACTAATATTTATTTTACATAATTCGAATGGGACCCAAGGCGAAGCTGGAGACACCCCGGACATTAGAATAGACGTCTTCCGCCAAGCAACGGGCGGGACCTGGGCCAGAACGGTAAAGATAGGACGACTTGGAGAAGGCTACGGACCAACGGAAGACAGACAGTGCCACCAACCGAGCTGCACGTTCGAAGGCGTGTGACTTTATCACCCTTGCTCGGCAGGAAGCCTTTGCCCCACTAGGGTATCTTTGTAGGCTAAATAAATGAATTCGAATATACAAATTACGTACAAATGTGTATGTATATATATATATATATATATATATATATATATATATATATATATATGTACAACCATGTAAGAACTCACAAATATTTATATTACATAATTCGAATAATACGAATATACAAATTACGTACACTTATTTCATTAGCTTATAAGGCGTAGCAGTCGGTTCGTCGCTACATAATTTCATTTCCTTAGTCAAACCTGTTTCTCATGGTGATAGTTGAAGATTTTAGTAATGATAAACTATATTAATTAATATTGCCGGGTAATTCGTGGCGAAAATTAAATTCCTCACCCACAATACGAAAAGCATCGCGTTAGTGCAGCCCAAAATCCGTTGTGGAGACCACAGCACTGAATTGCGTACAAAACTGAATGACCCGCATCCAACGTGAAATTCAAACGTAAACGTTCAGAGATTAAAGATCAACAGCCATCCAAAGCACAAGCGACAGGGATCCTGCGGGAAATAACACCGGGCGCCCAGAAGGGCCTCCGGTCACACACGCACGTGAAACAAAGCAAAAAAAAAGTAAAAAAAAGGATGAATGGTGAGGCGGAAGTGACCGAATGTCATCCGTATAAAGAGCAAACAAAAGCAGCCGGCACCACGCAGCCCCGTTGGCCTCCGGTTGCCTAATTAATGGAGCTAGTAATTGAAAGGCTTATCAAGAGCGCAGCGCAGCGCAGCGTCAGTCTGTGGCAACCGGAAGCGGTCGCTCGGCGTCGCTCGCTCACTCCGGTCGCGAGCAGCCGTGCCCCAGTGGCCGAACCACGCGCACCGCTAAAAATCGTTCAGCGCCCCCCCCCCGACGCATCAGACACTCTTGAAGAGTAAGGCGACCACAAAGAGTTCTTCTTAAAGGGGATTACTTTTTATATTCCAATTAAACAAACATAACGTCACTTGGTGTGTCGATGCTTGTTATCAGCATCTCGAATCTTTGATATTCAGTTCATATTTTCCATATTATGCTATTCCAACTGAATCCTGGAAGGAGTCCAGACGAGTGCAAAGCGCCTGGAATCTGAGAAGAACTAGAGGTGCTAAAATATCACGTACATTTTCGCCCGTACTTCTATGCAAAATTACGCAAAAAGTACTCTCTTTTCGGAAAGTTGTACGATCTTATTTCAAAATCTGCCTTCAAGGAACATCAATTTCATTAATAGAAAAAACCTATATAACTGTAGTTGTAGGAAGACTCCGAAAAACTTTCAAGTTTTGCAATTTTTGAAAAATCAGAGTTTTCAACGAAAATAAGATCTTCATCATTCTCTTAAACGTCCATCACACTATTCAACAACAAAAGTTTAATAAAAAACGAGGCTCTTTTGAAAATGTCCCAGGGGCTTTATGTAAGTACCCCCAATAACTGAAATACCGATTTCAAATTCAAGGGGTCACGATATCAGTCAGATCGACTGAGGAATATCAATTTTAGAGAAAATCGGCTGTATGGTTTAGCCACAAACATTCTTCACGGATGAAAAGACAGACAGACAGGCAGACAGACAGGCAGGCAGACAGGCAGACAGACAGACAACCAGACAGGTAGGTAGGTAGGTAGGTAGGTAGGTAGGTAGGTAGGCAGGCAGGCAGGCAGGCAGACGGACAGACAGACAGACAGACGTTTTGCCGTCATTCGATTTTTCGGCATCAAGGACTTACAAAACATGGTTTCTGGCTACAGCACGTGTTAGAGGATTTTTTAAATTTATTAACTGGATTTATCCACGTTTTTGTTATCAGGGCCCTGTATTAAGAGTTTTTCTGTCGAAAATTCACTTTGCTTTTCATGCAGCATTACATACATTTTTCTTTTGCGCAGTGAGTAAATAAAAAGGAGGCTACGTATCTTATTACTTCTACTGGAACACGGTTAAAGAAGAAAGCAAGTTTTTAGTTTCTCTATTCCTTCCCGAGGTCAAAAACCAGGTGTATCATGTTAATATAGAACTAGTGGGGCTACAATTGTACCTTGTATTTGGCATGATTTCTAACTTTCGCAATACCGAAAATTAGAGATTACTCAAAATGGTATTGGCACGTACTATTCTAGAGAAAAATTTGAAGAAAACACATTTTTGAAAGCATATTTTTCGTTGCTATTATTTCAAGAAATAAAAATTACACAAAAAACTATTCCGCCATATAGATAGAAGACTATAAACCTTCAGACCTTTTTAATCGCTAGTGTTCATCACAGACGGACTGACGGACTGTTAGATAGACGTTTTCAAGTAATCCAATTTTTCGGTTTCATAAATCCATAAAACATGGATTCTGACGACACAACGTCTCGGTAGTAGTAATTTGCTACATGTAGCAACAAGATACTCTTTCTATATCAGTGCCCCACAATATGAGTTTTCTGACAAAAAGTCATCACTTTTTTTGCACGTAGTTTTGTCGGACTTACATATAGAAACTTTCGTAGTCAGTGGACGTGCCCGTCTCATTATTAAATTTTAATAACAAGTAACAGGTGTAGAACTCCAGAAAGAAAGAGCAAGAGAAGTTTGAAACCGATGGCTTGCGTGTAATTCCAAATATTTAATAGGTGGCCTCAAGGTATTTAGGTAACGAATAAGGGGGACCGACTTCAAAAGGGCGAGAGAAGCAAGTTCATTAAATGAGAAAATGACAAATGAGTGTGTAACGGCGTTGGCATGAAAACATGTCAGGGCGCAGGAAAATAGGCGGGGGTGGGGGTGGGGTGGGGGACAGCAATGGGGATCAGAGCCGCATGGGACGAAGAAAGCAGCGAAAGGGAAATTGGGAGGACATGGGCGACGCGTCAGATAGAAGTTTTACGTAATTCATTTTTTCGGTTTCATAAATCCACAAAACGTGGATTCTGACTACACAATGTCCCGGTAGTAGAAATTTGTTACATGTAGCAACAAGATACTCTTTCTATATCAGTGCCCCACAAAAGGAGTTTTCTGAAGGAAAGTCGTCACTTTTCTTGCACGTCGTTTTCTCGCACTAATGTATAAAAACTTTCGTATTCCAACGACTTCCCAGTGAAACTGCTCTCTGCTTCGACTCCTAGCAACTCGCTTCTCGGTAGCTTAGATTTCACCATTCACCGACAAGGAGCAACAGAACGTAGTCAGTGGACTTGCCCACCTCATTATTAAATCTTCATTATCCATGATATTCTATTAAAGCCGCATCGAGCTGGGGCGACGAGCTTTCAGGACATTTCTTTCCAGTGACGAACGAATCAGGTAGGCTTCTCACAACATTCCAGTGAGTGAATGAGCGAGAGAGTAAATGAACGGTGTTTCCTGTCGTGTCAATCACTGAGGTCGTTACTCTGTGTTACATCGCGGGATGTGGCGGTGTTCTGCCCACGTATGAATATGATATCCAGCGCAGACTTTCGGGTTCGGGTTTTTATCCTCGACGTATCTCCCTCAGCAAGGCACCGCACCAGCCGGGACAAGCTGAAATTTGTTGACTGGTCTCCAGACGTGTAGAGATGTAGTACATGTATGGGTAAATGTGTCTTAAATTGGAGAGGAGAGGGCAAGAACGAGGAAGGAAATATTGGGTGCGGTCTATGGTCCATTTGATAGTGAGAGACCACGGGAAAATATCGATCAGTGCAGCCAAATTTTAGAGTTCTCCTCGAGATAATAGTTGAATTCGATTCATCTATCTAGCCATTGTCAAATATCCGCCACCTCGGGACGACATTGGCTAAGTCCTCTTAGTCAAAGATCATGTATTGGAAACTATATCACCGCTGAGCTATTGCATTTGGGACGTGCCGACAAATGCCACATGACCACGATTCAGAGACCGTCCTCGAGCTACCAGCGACGCATAGTTAATAACCTTTTCTAGTTCTCCTGGAATGATTCAGGCAGATTACAGACTCCTCTAAAAATACTTTGCTGTCCGATGTGCAACAAAGAGTACCGGAAAAATGCATGATAATTAGGATTTTTTTGTATTTGGAAAAGTTATTAAGATAAACCCTTACGGAGTTTTTGGTTTGGTTCGGTTTGCTTTCCCCTTGTTTCAATAACGAATCAATTTGAAAATAACAAGATAACAATAGGAGAGCGGCGATCGAGTTTGAAACTCAGGGTTCACCTTGTGCATGCGAATTTCCAGTGCTGTGGAAATCCTGGCGACGAGTCCCAAACTAGAAGTATGAAACTTACTATCTCAACTGTGTATCTCTCTGCGGATGTTGTTTGCGGATGTAAATTTCAAAATTGCATTGAAAACATTAATAAAAATGAAATGATACGTGTCACAATAAAATTATACGTGTCACAATGAAATGGTACGTGTCACCAGTCATTATACGTGCGTATCATCTATTCCATCTTAAGGCCAACAGTATGCTATGATGCAAACGAAACCATTGCACTATACCATATTAGAGCATTGTTTTTAATTTACAAATTAGTTCCTAAATCTGAATATTTAAGTTTAATCAGGTCATAATTGATTTATTAAAATTTCCTTCTGATAAACATTTGGATGTAAATTAGTATAAGCATACATGCCTTTTGATGCCCTACAACTTATCTCAGGAGAGTATCTCTTCTCTATGTTGCCATTACTGCACTGCGGTGCGTCCTGTCACATATTTATATTAAAGTACCTTAGGTACCTTTCTTGATTATATGTCACACTTATTCATTAATTTTAAAAATATTATTATAAACAGGGAGAGATGTCTTAACGTATGTAAATATCGTGCCATTAATGAACTGAAAGTTGTAAGATTAAATAACTTTTAAGGGTTTACATACTAGAAAGTTAAGGATTTTGAATTACGAAAGTAGACTATAAAACGTGCGTTAACTCACCTACATTTTGTTAATAGTAAAGAAAATATGAGAGTAAGCCTAGAATATACTTGAATGCCCCGCAGAATAGGGAACTCTGTAGTTAACTTCTCCCAGAAATTGCGTCTCCAAGTTAGAAGAGTCGTATCAGAAGAGAGAAAATATTGAAATAAGGTCAGTATTTAAAATTTACCTTCATAGAGATGGCTCGTTTTCAAAAACAAGTAATATTGTTACGAACTAGTATTCATCGGAAAGAAAGACGCGAGTTGAAATTGATTTCATGTCGAACTCATATTTCAAGTATCACTCTTATTACCTTAATCCAATTTTTAAATGTTTCATTTTCTTGCCGTTTTATAAAAGACATATGCAATTGAACAATTTTCTGCAATTATTTGTTTTCTATTGAAATCTGAAACTGTGAAATAGAATTTGAAACTTAATAATGTAAGGTCCAGAAAGTGACATTTTTCATTATGAATTGAGAAAAAAGGTGTCTAGGAATCAATTTTTTTCATCAACAGAGTTGAAAATATGTACGAGAACTATTACAAAACTAGAAGGTTACGTTCTCTGAAGAAATCCTGCTGTTTCTCGGAAGTGCGAGTTGTGGGGATCCGGGAGTCCAAAAAAAAAATTTCTTCTGCAATTTTTTTCTCTTTAATCTATAACCCTGCTTTTTTTCTGTCAGAAGTATATTTTGCTTGTTTGAGCTATCAAAATATGTTTTACAAATTTTTAAACGTTCAGTGTCAGAATGTTCGTATTTCTTAACCTAATGAACTGTCACCTTGCCGTGCTGCTTTTTCAGTTTTTTATAAATATTTTGAGTCCTGTTACTGCAGAGAATTTTTTTAACCCATTATATCCCGAAATTAAAAATTTTCGAATTTTGCAACTATATTCATTCATAAACATATTCTGATACCTTTTTACGTGGAAACAATGTATTTTTTAAAAAATGTTAGATTTTTGAATAATTTTAGGAGCGTATGATATATCATACGTTGGGATACAAGGGCTATTTTAAGTAAAGTAGATTCCTAATGCAATGCATATATTTATTTCATAAAGGTTCACAAAATTATTAATTTCATATGAATTGGTTTACAATGCATGGTATTTAAAGAAACATTGTTTAGGATGAAGACCGATATTACATTTTCTGCAGAGAAATTTTGTACATTTGCCGCAGTTTCCACATCTACGTTGAGTAGGTCCTTCATCAACTAAATGATCTTTTCCATCAAACCGTATTTCATCAAGTACATTTCTTGATGTTTTGGGACGTACACCCCGGGGTTTCTCAATATTAGGGCATGTCAGAATAGCAAGAACAATTCTTCTTGTAAATTCCAGAAGACTAATAGTGCTATCAATATTTCGGTACAATAGCCAACTGTTAACAACAGCCCCGTTGATGCAAAATCTGACAAGTGGCCAGTACCATTTTTTTGAGCGAATTCTTATGCGGTAGAGGGCTCGTAAACCATCAAAGAGGTCAACACCTCCCATTCCTCTATTGTATTCGCGAACTAATGTAGGCTGTTGTATACTTATTTTCTTTCTTTGGTTTCTGCTCCATCGTAAGCATTTTCCCAAACCAAAAACATCATCAGTGCTTTTGTTTGTTGCTAGAGTAACAACATTATTGTCACGCCATCTGACAAGTACTACGGCATTCTCACTGTCTTGAAGTACTTGGTATTCTCCTCGAGGATCCTTTTTCATTTCGTTTAGAGGAGCTTTTTCTATTCTATCATTTCGAATTGTGCCAACACAATTTATGTCATATTCTCTCAATGATTTTAACAGAGGAAGGGAGTTGAAATAATTGTCAATATATACTGTTGATCCGGATGGAAGAAAATCAAAGCAAAGTCTTTCGGTTACACATGTTCCCAGAGATTTTCCTTGTTCCCTTTCACTGGCTCCTGTGTATGGTTCAAATCTTATCAAATAGCCATTTGAGACGCAGAGACACCACAATTTGAAACCATACCGAATAGGTTTCCCTCGAATAAATTGTTTCATAGAGTGGTGTCCAAAATATGGCTCCATAGCTTCGTCTAAAGAAAACATTTTCCCCAAAGGTAAAATTAATTTCTGAAATTTGCTGTTGAAATGCGTGATGAGAGGCCTAACTTTGTAGATTCTATCATGCTTATCTATGGTATTGTTGTCATTCACGTGAAAAAATCTGTGGAGACAATCAAAACTGTTCCTCGACATTGCGTTTTGTACCAAAGCATTGTTGGTGTCAGGCCGTGTCTCCCAGTACATACGACGATGCGACACTCTACAATAACCCGATAGGATCAAAATTGCAATGTATTTGTAAACATCTTCATTAGACAACTGTATAATGAAACCTTTTTGGGCAGCATATTTTACCGATTCTTTGACAATATGTTCAATAATTTCGTCATCAAGATGTTTTAGCCCGTGCGTGCTTTATTTTATTTTTTCGTGAACCTTCACCTTTACGACAGTCTTCTCTATTAGATCCTGCAAGGCGTTCAACATCTATATCATGCTTATTTCCCTCTGACACACATCTCACTTCCATTCGTTGTTGTAAAACTCCTTTTCCGATATCTTGAAACGTTGATACGTTTCCTTCTTCATCACTGCGAGCATCATCTTGATCGCTATCTGCACCATCCGCAGGAGGCAATAGAACCATTTCCAAACTTTCAGCATTATCAATTTCTTCTGCAACACTTGAATCACACTCATCAATGTCAATGAGAGCATTCAAAATCTCTTCACTCGTTCGCAGATACTCGGGCCTGTGAAAACATTCCACAACACGTTAGTGCCCAACGTATGATAAATCATACGTAAACTGTAATTGTACGTCATATCGTCATTTCACAATTTATTTATAATTTTCTTATACCAATCTCTTTTTTTTAAGATAATTAACTATATTTGACCCAAAAATAGTTAAATATGTTACATTTATTGGCATAAAATGGTAAAAATTTGTACCTCTGCGTTCCCGCGTTGCATCCGGAAGACATCCTGACATTCAACAATTCGTTGATACTACAAAATAATAGTTGGCAACATGATCGCTGTTTCCGTGCTTAATTCAAACCTTCTCCAATCCCAAATTAACGTACTAAATTCAAAAAAATAAATTGTATACGAGTTGTATTAAAACTTATTAGGTGATGTTCATCGTATGATATATCATACGCTGGGATATAATGGGTTAAGACGTTAATTTAATGTTTATTGTTGTGTTTGTTGCCATAAACATTGTAACAGCCGATCCCTGATGGCCGAGATTGCTAAGGCAGAAGTGTCGTAGCGATCTCGAACCCAAGGATCACGGGTTCGAGTCCCGTCTCGAGCATGGTTGTATTTGTGTTCGTTCTTTCGCCCCCTGTCATCACCATATCATGTCATCTTCAGTTACATAACGTTAAACCCAATAGTGGTCGCTAATGACCTTGATGTTGATGCGACCTTAAATAACGAAAAAAATGTGACAATTGAATGTAACAGTAGAAAGAGATTCGGGACAAACATTTATTTTTGCAATTTTTTTCTTCTATTCTACAGTCACGTTTTTTTCTGTCAGGAAATATACACATTTTTCTCGTTTGAGATTTGAAAATATTTTTTATGTTCAGTGTCAGGATGTTTGTGTTTTTTAGGTGTCACCGCGCCATGCTGCATTTTCAATTTGTTATAAATCTTTTGAGTCCTGTTACGGCAAATAATTTTTAATTGGTTAATTTTGTGTCTATTGTTGCGTATGATGCCAACAACATTGTAACAATTGAACAATGCGACAATTGAATGTAATTAAAGAAGGTAGAAAGTAAAATTCTTGTTTTTCTTCTATATCTACAAAGTACATTTTCTGCTACATAAGTATCTTTTTCTCAGGAACTAATCAATTTAATCCAACTTTTCAAAATAGTTTAAACATACACAAATGCACATTTTGTGTTTTTTTATATTTATTTTTTTAACTATAAATTTTGCAAACTTCACACCCATGATCATTCAAAAAACTTTTCTCGTGCACATATTACAAGATAGTTAAACAAAGAATGTCAAAATATGTACAAAGATGCACTTTAACTACAGAAAAAGATTCAAAACCATCAGTCAATTAGGAAGAGAGAAAAAGATACTTATATTAGAATGGCTTAGCATAGAACTCCTGGGTCCCCTTTCAGGACCGCTCAACCATTTGCTTTGAGGAGGAGCCATCGGTTGCTCCCTCTTCTTTTCTCAGAGAGAGCACATCACGTCATCGAATATCGATCGGCGGCATGCGGCATAGTGGGTCGCGTCGTATTTCTATTTTTCGCGTGTATTTTCCAGTGCTCCGACTGAAAACGTCTCACTGCTCTGGGAAAGGATATTACGACAGAAAAAACCGTAAAATGGTTTTGTAACATTAATTGGAACATTTACTAGATATAAACATATTAGTGTAATTTGAAAATTAAAAAAACAATTTGCAATCCAGCATGGAAAGAAAAGAATATTTTTGCAGATTGCGCCGGCAAAGCCAAATGTTTAGAATCAAACACGTGCTTAATAACATAAAGAAATTTAATTGCGGCGACAATACACAGTTTATCATGCTACTGAATATGAAAAGTGTAATAAAGGTTACCCACAAAATGTTATTAAATAAACTAGTAGTAAAAATACTAAAAATAAAGGAAACTAAAATAAAAAAATAGAAGCTGATTGCAAAATCAAATACTTTTCTTATACCTTTGAAGTAATTTTTCTCGCAATATACTTCCTATGTGTGGAACAGATGACACGGTACTGTTGAGCCGTAACATGCATTTCAGATGGTGATCTATAACTTCTCATTCAAGATTTACAAATTTTCAAACAATTTTGCTCACAGATGTATATTGATCCAAACATACTCAACAATCGAGCAACGCAAATGCAGTTTTGGAAAACGTTTTGTAGGAAGTTCTTTTCCTAAATACTCACGTTGTAGTATCGGTATGCAATAAAATTAAACTCTTTTGTATTGTGTTATTTTACTGTCAAAACAACGTAAGAACATCAAAACACAACCAAAACTTACTTCTTGTGAGGCAATGTTTTTCAGAGCACTGAAAACTTCCTTTCGTTCTTCTTCAGTGTACGTCATTTTTATCAGCATGATTAACTGTTGCAAATTAAACTTCTTGACGTGATTGAACCCTTTATGTAAACTAAACATTTGGCATAGCTGCCGTAGTCGGCGAAAAGATACTTTTCTTCCCATACTGCATTGAAAATTGTCGGTGTAGATGCTCTGGTCTGTCAAGTGTTTGCGTCGACTTCCATGTTTCCGCGACTGGAGTTACCGGGACACTGTGACAGAGGTTATCGCAAGGCGCGCAATGCTCGGACTCCGGTGTCCCGCTGTCGGCTGACAACACGGCTCCGCGCTGCCGATTCGCTCTGCTTGAGCGGTCCTGCCTTAAGAGGACAGAATGGAACTTCCCCGGCGGTGTGGCCGAAATGTCGAATGATTGGTTTGATGAAATGTGGTATGATTGCGGGTGCACCAACTGCTAAGGTCATTAGTTTCGTAAATGTAGTGCTTTTTGTTCCCTCGGGAGGTGGCAATGATATTCTCCGGCTGGATGGTGAGATCCGTCGCCAACCTGGACGTTTTTTTAGTTTTCCCCAAACTGTCTCCCTCCCGCCTGACACCGCTCCAGCCGGGGCAACCTCTGTGCACCCGACTGTTCTCCCGGTGCGTGTGGTAGTGCAGTGCATGAAAGAGTGTGTGTAAGTAAGGGGTGAGGATAGGACAAGGACGATCAAGTGTCCATTTTTAATTTATAAAAAACGGAAATTAATGTATTTGTCGAGTGGGTGTTTTTTTATGTTAGGTGATCAGCGAAGTGAGCTACAGTGGTGGTGACATTTTCCCATGCTTGTTCATGTTCTTTGATTCTCTGGATGGTCGTTTTGTCCTACGTATATGGCATTGCTTCTGTCGCAAGTGACGGCATTGGCCCCACTTGAGGTAGGTGGGATTTCGTATTTAATGTTGGCCAGTGTTTTCTGAAATGTGTGCATAGTGCGGAATGTAACGTTGAGATATCCATAATGAATTACAGTCATATCTGATGTGGCTAGCTCAGAGCTGCATGAACTGTAAACAAACTAACGTGTATTGTAAAGAAAATAGAAATCAATCCGCTCAGTAAAATCCCCGCTCTCATAAAGTCCAAAACATTTTGATATATGGTGTGCTACTCCCTTTCCACGATGTTTCATTGAGAGCGCTGGGCCCGAAAACTCGACCGCAGACCGTGTCATCGAGCTTTTGTGTGTAGCGTAGGGCAGGGCAGGGCAGGGCAGGGCAGGGGTGCGCCAAGTGGGCATGTCGGGCCGAAGGGTGAGGCGCTGGGGGGTAGGGTAATGAGCGCGTCACGTCAGCTGCGGCAGCGCCTCGCTGCGAGGGTCGTTGATCCGCAACATCAGTTGCTCGTTTCCCTTTACCAAACCACCGACGCTGATGCAAATGTTCGTGAAAATAAAAATTCGTTACTTTCTGTGTACATCTTCATTACGGTGAAATGAAAATGAAGACGTAAGAGTAATAACAAATCTCTCAATGTCAATATAAAGTTTTTTTAACCCGCATTTCTTGAAATGAAACTTTTAATATGAGATTTTTGAATGAAATGTTTCATCTACATTTCTGTGTGTAATAAAATTTAGTTATTGTAGGGAATGCTTTATTAAAGTGTCAAAAGCTTATGGTATGTGGATAATCACACTGATCAACACATGTTTTACCACACACTATTTTTGTACTCCTTTTAAAAAATAACAAAACAAACCCTGTTACCAAAATATTGCTATCACACATTTTTGGATATGAGCATATTACTATACTATTTTGGGTTACATACATATTTGAGGGCGTCAAAATCAGAAAGGTACACGTGATATTTTTCAATAAATTAAGTTAAATGCTTTATTTTCACGCTTTAGGGCCATACTTTTGAATGGAAGAACGGTATGAGTGATTAAGGGTAACTGATGCTATTTAGTGGCCAGAGGTACAAGTGAATTTGTAAACGTCCCACCACAACGGTACAAGTAAGATAACATGGCTGACAATCTTTAGAACCCTATTTTCGACTCGTGTTCGAAGAAGAAAAGTGTGCTTAATATAAGTGAGAATGTTTGTAAAAGTATTGATTATGATTCTGAAACGTCCGATGAAGATTTGTGAAAATTCACTAGTACCCTTACGAGTATTTTAATAACTTGTGGAGACCTACTAATGAAATGAGCGGTATAAAAAAAGATAGGAAAATTTTAACACTATTAATGCATAGAAAACCTTAAAAAATTCCAAAAATAATCATCCGGCAAAAGTTTCTCCATATTTTTATTTCTCAGTGATATTATTTTTCTACTCTAGATTCATGTTCTGGAGATCAACAATGTGGTTTAACAATTTCTACTACTTCTGATCACCTAACTCCCAGCCACGATGAAATGCAAACAACTAATGAACAACAAGAATGAAAAGGTAGGGAAATGAGGAGTCATGGAAGGGCAATAAAAGGAAAACACTGAGAAATTTGGGACAAGAGTACACATCTCTAACTGGGAGAACAGTACTTGCAAAAATTATCCAACCATTCCAAAATACCTGTCGATATAAATGCAAAACATTTACCGAAGAACGACGAAACGCAATTCATAAAGAATATGGGAATGCGGTTCCTGGCAGCTACAAACTTCCTTCAAGCTACAAGCGGTTCCTGGCAGCTACAAGCTTCCAAACTAAAATGTGTTTCAACCAGCAAACCAAGATGACAGAAATAAAATTTTAAGAAATCAAAGAGACTCAGTACTACTATTTATCTTGATGGAAAGCAAATATGTAAAACATTTTTCCTAAAAACTTTAACTAAAAGCAATCGCCAATTGCGGGGAAAACTGGCGAAAAAAGGAAGATGGCTATGAAAGTGACGAAGGAATGTGTGAAAATGAACCCGACATTCTTTAAAATCATATGGGTATAAGATATATTTCTCTAAAACAAACAATCAACAAGTCATAGTGGTACAAATGAACAATAATATTTTTTTAGTATGAAACATTACACTTAGAAGATTTTCGCGCACCCATCAGAATACTCTGTCAATGTATAACCATATGCATTTTTACTTTCCCGTATACGTACGTATACACGGAGTGATATATGTACAAAGAGAAAGTTATGTAATGCTGCGTGAAAAAAGGCCAATTTTTGCCAGAAAAAAATTCGTTGCCGAGCGCTAATAACGAATAAGTGGATAAAACCAGTTGCTTAATTAAGAAAAAAAATCCCCTAACACGTGGTATAGCCAGAAACCCTGTTTTCTAGGTCCTTGATACCGAAAACCCAATTGAAAGGAAAACGTCCGTCTGTCCGTCCGTCCGTCCGTCCGTCCGTCCGTCCGTCTGTCCGTCTGTGAACACTGCTAGCGCCTAAACCAGCGCCGTCAGACGATCGAGCACGCGAATGGCCTTCGCAAAGGTTTGGGGCACGCGGCGATATCAGCTTAGCGAAGTCACTCGAGTTACAGGCGGGAAGCAGGGGTGAGAAAACATCGTGCGAATGTGGCGAGTTGGGTGAAACACACCGGTTGGTATATCATAAAGAGACATTTATTAATTTTTACGAACTTTAAGTGGAAATTGACATGTAAATAAAAACTGCAGTCATACAAGCATTGATCATTACACCACGGAAGTATTAACGCACGTTTCTACTTAGTGTTAGAGAAAGCAATATAAGAGAATCATTAATTCTAATGAATATTTGTGAGAAAATAAATATAAATCAAAATATATATTAAATCAAGATAAATATTGCATATCATAATTTCAGAAAAGCACTGACACTATTATTGAAAATAAACATTTAAAGAAATACGATGTGCATATCTTTCGTGTGAAAATGAACGCAATAAAAGCACTTAAAAATTATAGAATAATGATGAATAGAGTCCGGAAAAATATGTAGAAAGTCAAAAACGTGAAAAAATGTTCATAAATATGTAATGAAAACAGTAAAAATATATAATAAGTATGTAAAATCGGATACATTATGTAATATTAAAATACACTAAGTTTTAAACACTTTTACCTAATACAAAAATTGCATTTATGAAAACTTTCCTAAAAACATTTAAAAATAATACAAACGTTTTAAAAATCATTTGGAGAGCACAAGTTGATGTACATTTTCCAGTATATAAGAGCCCACTCGAGCAAACTTTTTATACGTCTACTTGCGCCCCGCCACGACTGCCTTCTGTGCATCCCTGAGAAATCGGAGCGCGAGCTTCCCTCGGCCGCGGGCCCTGCGTGCCCTAGCCGAGCGCAAGCGCGCTCCGAGCACGTACGTGCTCCGTTTGACGGCCCTGGCCTAAACCATACGTACGATTTCTTCCAAAATGGATATTCCCCGGTCGATCTGATTCTAGTCGAAACTTTGAGATTTTGAAAAGATTCTGTAAAATTTGGGGGTATTTACATGAAGCCCCACGCACATTTTCAAAATTTTCTCAAAAGAAGCTCCAAATTTTTCTTTAAATTTATTCTAAGAATATAGTAAAATACACTTATTAAGGTAGCATAGGTCCGATTTTCTCGGATAGCTCTAAATTTTGAAAATTGCAAAAGCTTAAAATTTTTTCGGCGTCTTTCTGGAACAACAAAATTGAAGATAGAGAATTTTCTTTTGAATAAAATTTGTTGTCCAAAGTGTTAATATTTACATTAGTGCCAATTTGTTTACATTATTATATTTACAAAATCAAGTGATTTAAATAATGTCAAGTAAAGATTCTCGAAAACACAATCGTTTTCTTGAAAAAGTAGCTCAAAATTCCGCATTTTCAGAAACGCTCAGACGCCATTTTCACACACATGGCTGCAAATTTTCTCTTCAAAGTTTTGCAACGGATAGTGCTAATTACACTCTTTAATATGACGTAAAGTTTATTTTGCCTTTGTTTTCAAAAATTACATAAATGTAATTTTTTTAAAAGATCTCTCGCATATTTAGTGCACATTACCAGCAATTTGTAAGATTATTATATTTGTGTGTGTAAGTACTTCAAATAAAGTATTTGTAAACTCAAAAATTGTCTGTGAAAATGAGCTTCAAATTTCGAATTTTCAGTAGCGCTAAAACGCAATTTTCTTTAAAATAAAACAATTTTTGAAAGAAGATTGCCTTTTAGGACTAGGTTTTTGTGTTCTTTAATATTCTAAAATTAATATTTCCCTTCTATCAATAGAAAACCGAAAAATTAGAAAATGACAAAATATGTAGTTGTGCGGTGATAGATGGCAGCTGGCAAGATAGAGTTAGTGGCAATTTCGAATAGCTAGCAAAGACCCAAGGGGAAGGGATTACGGGGAAGTCTGTGCCATTCTGTAGCACTACAATTGTACTGTTTCTACAACTGTGCACTACTATATTTCTGCACTACAATTGTGCAGTACTACAATAATATTGTATCCTTTCTTCAACTACAATTGTGATGACGAGATTGTTTTTCTTAATGAAATAGGCTCATCAAACCAGATCATCAAATAAGGTCATGGTGAGTTTTTTGAAAATATGAGTCGTTTTTCTATAATTTCCTGACAAACATAATAGCCCGCCCGGAATTGACTGCGCTTTGTTTTCGTCGTTTTCTTACAACTACAATTTTAAAAATACATTTTTTTCTCAATTACATATATTTATCAAAACTACATCTTCAAATAAGGTCATGCTTATTTTTTTTTTCAATATACGAATAGTTTAATCTATATTTTTGTGACAAACATAATAGCCCGCTGTAAATTTACTGCGCTTGGGACAGCTGGGTGCGTCGTAAATTAGAATGTGCAATTTTGTATATTATTTCTTTCTTTGTTTCTTACATTCGAACTTCTGTTATACACTTACACATTAATATTTTAGAAATTGTTTAATTGGAAATATGTGAAATAAGTAAAAATAATTAATAGCTCTCAGAATAGCGACAATGCAGGGTCTGCAACAAGGGAATTCACTTTGCGCTCGCAAACATCTGTGAATTACGTGTCATTGTTGTGAGGTGATGGAGCTGTGTGAAAAGGAGTTATAATTGTCTAATTTATGTTGGCATTTGCATGAAAATATTTAGTTTGACCATTTGTAGTGAGAAGAGAATTTGTTGCATGGTTTTGAAATACTCTTTTTTAATCATTACACTAAGGAATGCATTTCTATATTGTCTAGGAAATCAGGCTTCTTTTTTCAATACAGGTTTACAAAACTTTTTCTGCATTCTACTTTTGCGCAGTTGTAGAATTCACATAGTTTTGACAACACTGCGATGGAAACAGTGAGTTGTAAGCTGAGATGTTAGTAGCGCATAATGTGCAATATTTCAGTACTACATAGCTGTTTCCTCTAATACGGGGAAATAAGTGCTGTTCTAACACCACTAGTTATTTTTGTGTTTAATTAAAACCACGGCTTTACGTTGGCACTTTTACACACTTTTTTCCTCAAATGATGACAAATGTTACTTACGTCATTCTGGTTTTCACCCATTCAATTTTGCATTTATTTCTACTGGCTTCTCATTGGCCAGCCGTGCCGTTATATACTCCGACAGGCAGAGTCACTGTACATAGTGAAGGGATAGTTTACAATGCGAGCGTCAGGACTCTCGTGTGCGGTGCCCCTTAGCTGTGTTTTATGTTGCTCCTCTTTCGGGCTCATTACTATACCACGCAAATGCACCATACTCCGCTCTCTTCTCCCCGTCATCTCTCCCGGATCACGGACATCAACCTAGCGAGTGCTACGGAGTTCTCCGCAACACTGGCTGGCATTAAACGCTCCCCAGGCCCAGGGCCATGTCCGTCGCGTCTACCACCTCCGGCCGCCCTTTGTGCGCTCCGCTACGGCCTCGCCACCGGCGGGGCAGTCCAACTGTATTCATTACGTTGAGTGTATAATACATGTTTGTCTGCTATCCTATGTAGACTAATTTCTCGGACAGTGTCCGAGAAGTCCGCGTCCCCTTACAACAATTGCATAATTAAGTCGTTTTTATTATTTATTTATTTTATTAATTATTGCTTTGTTTGTATCCCTGAAGCTGCATTGTTTCGTTTTGAAGCCATGGCTGATGTGAGCAGACACAGTTGCTCGTTGAAGAGCGTTTAATGGCATATGTGTGAGTGCTCGAACGAATACAGGGAAAACAATGCTAAAGATAAGGCATGGGTTTACAGATCGCTTTCGCAAGCCTCCAAGTACTAAAGCTGGTTGGTAGAAAATCGTGGTAACTGCAATAGGTCGTATGTCAAATCTACTGTACTTTTCAGGAAGAACGAAAAACGTTACTACCTCTTCCTGTCTTGACGGTCGCTTTCACAAATGTAGAAGCATGCTATTCCGTTTTTTATTACTCCCTCGTCTTACGATCTATTGCAACTGCTGCAGTTTTCGAAACTAAAAAAAAAGATTTTTTTGACATACGACCTATTGCAGTTACCACGACGAAAGCTGGTTATGTATGGTATGTTTCTGACTACCCTGCTTAGTTGGTAGAAATATGCTTTTGCTTATGCGTCAAAGCGTCAGCGTCAAAGGCAGTTCGCAAAATGGACGGAAATAAATGTGAGAGGAAACGTGTGTCGTCGTCACTCAATCAATTGACAATTCTCCTCGTAAATCCGTATGAAGAAAGGACAGCTGATCTTCAACTACAGTCAACAATGTACGATCACACTGAAAAGTATTTGAAACTGAAAGGGTTTAAACAGATGTTTGTTAATGAATTATCTGACAATGACATGCAGCAGCGAGCACAAGCTCGCCGTGCTTTGTTGGTCCAATTTACGACAGTTATTATTCGCTTGTGTGTGCTATTTTCTGAAGAATGCGCGATATCTCGCGGTTCTCATTAGCAGATTTTCGTTTTCAGGGCTAAGAAGAATCCCCATTATGTGCAAGAGTAGAAAAAATCGCCTTATTTTATGGTATGGGCCGGGATGGTAATATGATACGTGTTCGAACGTGTTTGTTGCAGGGCTTTAATTGAAAATTCGTATTTTCTAAAATTGCGAACGTGGTTAATACCGCAGGTGCAAGACTAGAGAATCATGAATCATGTGTGGTTACAACTGGGCCGAACTTCAGCGCACTTTGCTTTTCATGTGTGTGAGAGTTTCTTAATGAACAATTTCAGGGTTACTCGATTGGGTCGTTGTCCATAGATATGGCCAGCTTCACTGAAATGGTCAGCACGAACCCTTACCACACCAGACATCATATTGTGGTGAATAATCAAGTTTCATGTGGCTCAACGTCGGTAAAAGATCACTGGAAGATTGCAGGAAGCATTTCTCCCTGCATGAATAATCAAAAACGACCTGAAGGCGCAAAGATGAGGGACGATGGAATGCATACAAATCCGCTGCATAAGTAGTTTGTAATTAAAATAAATAAATGATAAGGTATTTTCTTATGACCTAGGTTTCGCTAAATTCTCGGACATTCTGTACACTATTGTCGCCATGTTTTCTTTGTTAAAACGCTAATAAAGGATAGTATCTCTCTAGGGAGCAATTATTTGTCTTCTGACCTGCTTTTGGTAATAAAAATCAACTTCTACTCCCGGTTGCGAAAAAATGGCTTATAATATTTTCTATTAATACATAGTAATAATCAGTTCTTGATTTACAAAATTTTAGGTCGGGAAAGCGCCTCAAAATTGGCTATTAATTTAATAGAAATAGTTATATTTTATAATGTAATGTAATTTATTCCCAAGGTACCGGAACGCCGTTCCATCGCGTTCCACCGGAAATCAAGCCCTGGTAATATCCAAATTAGAACAAGATCAATTTACCAGAGATCTATATTTGCTTTTCATATATAACTATTTCGTTGTAAAAAAAAAACTTTTCATCAGTATGATGGTGATTGTAGTTTTTTTGCACTATGCTTTGACGAAAGACCAAAATTAAAAATTTCAGAATTTCATGAATAATGCTTTCATTAACATACAGACATATATTTTTGTGAACACTATTTTTTAATGTGCGGTACCTTTGTAATAACCAGCCTTGTAACCTTCTGATCGGCGCTCTTTCATGTAGTTGATAACACATTTCAATGGAAAATTCACAAAAACGCGACAGGTGTTATCATTATGTATCAGCTTCAATTCAGTTCAAATTGACTGTGAATTTATTCTAGTACATTACATAACATTAAATAAGGAACGCTCACATTTACGTCATCACCTCTCCTATACTTACGAAAATAAAATAATCTTTATCCAGTTTATGAGTTTATTATAAGCAACGGAAATACTTCTTCAACGTAGACGTACATAAAATTACAATTTGGCTACAACATATGTTTTCGATCGTATTGGAGTACAATATTTATGTACTATATATTAAGCTATATAAATGCTTATATTATTCAGCTACATATAGCCTACATATTAAGCTATATATAGGCAACATTTAATATATATGAACCACTGTACATGAAGCGATCGTTCATGATTGAAATTGTTTTTGTCTTAAAAGCCAGATAACATTACTTATAGTGTAATGATCTCTCGTGGAACTTGGTAGCCCAAAGTTTTGGAGTTTCACAGACAAGGAGTTGGCAGGATCAATACACTGGCCAATAATAGCTGTTTTAACCTTATGGTTGCGTGGCTTATCATACCATAACGTATCTCAACTGAATATCATAAAATTCATAATGACTCTACAGTACATGAGAACCAGTTGAACGTATTTTGTTTCTTTCCAATTTCATGGCTAGTTTGCACTCAAATTTGTTTCAGGATAAATATACTGGTATGTGTTCCAGAGTGAAAAGGTTTATCTGCGATTTTTCTCTCTCAAATACACTACAGAATCAATCATGATTCATGTGTAAAAGTCACTTCCTTCTTTCTGTGAAAGACAAAGACATATACTACTGTGATCACCTGCCGAAGAAAGGAGAAGTCAAGATGTTCAGTTTTCTTCCTTACCTATGCTTAGAAATGAGTAAGGCACTCATAAAACAACACTACTTTACAACTGTAGAATCAGGAAATAACATTTATTATGAAAGACTCTTCTTGAAATATATATTTGAGCGAGATATACCACTTCGACAGGTAGTCATCGAGAGAAAAAGGTCATTATTATGTATGTGCCGGATCACTGCCCACAAGGTCATTTAAGTACGATACTGGATCGGGAGTCCTCGGATTCTCCATCAGCTACGAACACTCTTATCACACATAACGACCAAATTTATGCCACAAGTTATAAATACCAATAATCAACTTTCATATTCCTCAGATGTCTTCCAGAGTACGGCTCAAAATCATACACTCGACTATAACATGGTCATTGGATGCCCATCAGCCTCGCTTGGACACCATATTTAAGAAACACACCGTGCAACCTAATCAACGTATTTAGCTAGATGAAAAACAAGCTCTGAATTGCCCGCCAATTGTTTTTCACATTAATCGTGGAGAATCAATTGGAACTGAGTGTGTTGCGGAGCCATTATATTTTTATTGAAAAATTATTTACTGATTAACTCTTAGTAAATAGCAATATACAGGGTGAGTCACGTAACTTTAGCACCTTCTGTAAATTTTGAACGGTTGAAGTTATTGCAATGCAGTTTTCACGGAAGTGCATGAGCGAAAGGGGCTAATTGATACGTGCATTAATTTCTATTTTATCACTTGTATTTTACGAGATTTTTTAGATAACTTTGTTTTTTCAAATGGAACTATACATATTTTTTCAATCCACCATGACGAGCGTAAAAAGACAAATCTAATAATGTACATATTGTCATATGTTAGATAAGCATTTTTTTATTAATTTTGATTTTTGCGACTGGGGTTTAACGGACATTTTGAATAGTCCACCACACAAGGTCACGCAGCGCTCCACCAGCAACGCGCGCCCGGACAAGGGAAGGGAGATTTCAAGATACGAAACATATTCCAAATATTCACAAAACCATTGCAGTTTTTTCCTGAACTGTGCTTTCCATCCTTCCGCATTTTCAGATTTTCGCCTTTCTTTGATTGAAGGAATTAAATGATGGAAAATAAGGATTTGTCATAAGTTTGTAATGTAATAAAATTGTTTATAACTTCAACTCCATTTAATGGGGTTTCATAAGATGCGTATTAATGGGATCTTGAAACAAAGGACAATAATAATACATAATTAAGACTGTACAAAAAATTGAAATTATTTGCTCAAAATATACCAATGTTGTAATGGTTTCATTTATGATACATTCCCCAAAAACAATTGTGGACAAGGAATAAATATTTATTAAACTATAGTCAATAAAAGCAACGTGTACATGAATCGATACTAGCGAGACAGAAGAACAGCGTGCCGCGGAAAGTATATTTCGACAGTTTTGGAAAACACAATGGATTCGGTAGTTTTGGAAAGAAATCTGACCGTACAGTTAGCTGGAAAATAAATAAACTAACATTGTGGTCTTTGTTTGAACACGATCGGACGACGGGTTCATTTAAAATTAGAATATAAAATTTTAGAGAAAAGGCCTCAGTGACGTGTCAGATATAATAACTTAAAATATCAAAATTTTATGAAGAAATTTTAATTAGGCAACGAGAGGCGTGTGAATCGTCGTTGTATAAATTTAATGAAAAAATTATAGCTGATCCAAAGGGTTTATAGAACACTGAATTTCTGAAATAAAGAAATATTACGAATTAATAATACCAAAAACAAGCGACGAATTGGTGTGTAATGTCGACTGAGAAATTTCGCATTTTCGACGTAAAAAAGATCGAAAATATCTGTTTGGGCAAGAAAACCTTAACATTGGGAAAAGGCGTTAGTAAATAAACGCACGAGCATGTCAAAATAAATGATATTGGACATTTTAGAAAAATTAAGAAAACAACAATGAAAAGGCAAGAATGGAGTTCGCCGGCATTTTTCACTTGCGAGGTAACATGTTAAATCGACATGATTTTAAGAAGAGTTCTGCCTAGTCAGTGATGATAGAAACATCGTGTCCACGTTGGACGAACTCGAGATTTTTTAAAAGATTTGGACTTAGACATTTTGGCGGCGAATCGGTACCGTGCAATGGACATGTGAACGGATAGCGCGAACATCTCTTGATGCAGTGAGCGTATTGGAAGAGAGAAGAAGTTGTTTATTTATTTTGTGACTTTGTGCTTCGACGTGATCGGGCAATTTCTGGAATTCCCGGGGAATTTTTGGAAGAAACCAGCACGCGCAAGATTGGAACGTGCGAGTACGTCGGCGCGTGTACGTGGGCACGCGCAGGACGACCGAACTGGCGACGGCGCTGTCTCGACGAACGCACAACAGGAAAGAGTCGCAATCGCGGCGTAATTATTAAATCAGATATTCGTTTTGCGCACATTCAAGTAAATTAAATAAACTCCGACAAGATCGGTGGAAATATCGAAATTTTAAAGAACAGAACACACGCAATTGTTGTTAACTAGCAATGTAAAATTTAGTCTTGTTTTTCATTTTTTTTCATTGTTACATTTGCAAATACGTACGTACGAGAAAAATTTGTTAATGACATTGGGTTTTTTTGGGGGTAAAAGGAATTCCTGAATATACAGTAATTTGGAATCAGCTGATTAATATTAATTTCATGTAAGGGTATTTGAGTTATAACAATGTTGCCAAGCTCTAGTGAATTTACATTTCACGCATTGTTACATTGTTGTTGAGAGAATAACAAGAGAGAAAAGGATTAAAGTTCTTTCTTTCCCTTTTTGAAAAATAATGTGTTCTCATTTCAGTATTTAGCAGTCGTTGCAATATTGAACGCTGTTTACAGGTATTTCCCGTACGGGGCCGACCACGACCTACGATTCGACATAAATTTATGCAACGTCGTCATATAATAATAATATTGATTAATTGAAAAGAGGAGGAGATAGTAATATATTCGGTTGCATTGGATATTAAAAGGGAGAATACGGTTGCATTGGCGCAATAACGTGAGGGCAAGTAGGAAGGACGGTTGCAATGTTAATAAGAATAATAATAACTTAGGGATAGAAATAATCTTATTTTCATACATACTACTTAAGACAAATCCGTATTTTCAATCCCTAAGAAACACAATATATCTGAAAATGGGTCAGGATAGAAAGAAGATCTCAGGAAAAAATGCAAGTTTTGTGAATATTTTTCGTATCCTCAAGTACTAAAATCGCTTCCCTTCCCCGACCCCGCGTTTGCTGGGGGAGCGCTGCGTGACCTTGTGGGGCTGACAGTTACAATGAAAATATCCGTTAAACACTAGTCGCAAAAAAACGATTAATCAAAAATTGCTTATCTAACATATGACAATATTTTTATCTTTGGTTCTGTCTTTTAATGCTTGTCATGATAGATTGAAAAAATATGTATAGTCCCATTAGAAAAAACAAAGTTACCTCAAATATCTCGTAAAATACACATCAATACACATATCAATTAGAACCATTTCCTCATTCACTTCCGTGAAAACTGCATTGCAATATCTTCAACCGTTCAAAAGTTACAGGAGGTGCTAAAGTTACGTGACTCAACCTGTATAGCTCACACAAAAAGTAAAAACGGGTGTTTTCGCATAAATATTTTCACATAAATAAACCAATGGTGCCTAATTACATATTTTATTGCATAATTTTTAAGGTTTGCAATTTTGGAAAATTCAGAGAGTTGAAGAAATATTAGGGCTGCGTCATTTTTAAGCGTCTGTAGAAAAAATTCGTAGCGTTTGTTTTTTGAGAAAATGTTATTTTTATAAACGTATTAAATTTAAGTAGAAATTATGGAAAACCAACACTTTTTTCAACAAGTTGTGGGAAACCTTATTTAAGTATCTAGTTTGTCAACAGAATTTGTTTAAGCAAATAATCACTATCAATATTTAATTTTTGCAACGTTAAATTTTTGCAATTTTCAAAAATACAGAACTGTTTTTCAAAAAATATTTGTTTAAAAATTGCCTGTATTTCACACCTAAATTAGACGAAAACTACTCTTATTTAAGAAAAGTATAGTTTCTTATCCAGATCTCTCGTTGACCAACATTTTACCCAGGAAAAAACATCTTTAATACTATTGTTGCGGACAATGCGCGGAAGAAATTGAACTTTTGTAATTTTCGAAAATTCATGTTTCAATAAAAATGAAACCATCCGGATATGTCCTTTACGTTACCCGAGGACAAAGTTTAATAAAAAAATTGGCAATTGTTAAGAAAATTTTGGAAATGTTCTTGAAGCTTCATGTAAAGTATTCCCAAAAATCGAAATATCCGTTTCAAAACCGCAGAACACCGAGTTAGACGTTAGAGTTAGGGTTCAGATGGTTCGGAAATTTGAATTTGGTGGAAAATCGTCTGAACGGTTTCGGCGCTGACAATGCGAAAGACGGGTCGACGGACGGATGAAAAGACGTTTTCCCGTCAGTTTTCAATACTAATAAAAAACGGAAAACCTGAGCTGCCTAAAGCACCCAAAAACCAATTTCAACTAAACTATCTCCAAAATTAAGGCTTCATTTTATTCTAATTAAGTGATATTTTCCTCAAATTTATTCCCTTGTGGGTGTCCCAAAATTGTAGGTGCCGTTAGCTTCAGTTTGAAACTAGTAGCGCCAACTTGCAAAATGCAACTACCCGTAAATGCAGTCAACGAAAGTGCATTCAAACTTCCAGCCCATATTTTCCAAAAACCAGAGTAATACAGAAAGATAGAAATAACATAGGATCTTATGGGCTATTATACATGAAATCCCCGAAGCCTCAGAAAAAATATGAAACCCTACCCAAAATTAAAAATTAATTTTAGACGCATGAAAAAAGTTATAACCAATATTTTCCAAAACTAAGAAACAATAAACATACGCTAATATGCTCAAAATCTCCAAATCCTAAGAAAAAATACAGTATAACATCTTGAAATCACGCGGATATCTGGTATCAGGTAGAATCACTCACTGGCCGCGTAGTGACGTAGGAAGAAGAGTAAAGTTAAGCAACAATATTTTCCAGCAACATTGTGCTACCTAGTGTGAGATGTATCGCGCGCTCTCATGCTCTTAGAACCAAGTGTGTGTGTAACGATGCACTAGGCTGAGACTGAGGTATCCCCTTTCGCACCTAATTGCGGCCGCAATTACTGCTCGGAAGACCGTTGCAGCGTCACAGGCGGCGCTTGCCGCGATTGAGTAGAGCAACAGGGCGATAGGTCGTCCTTGCAGATCAATAACAGGAAGTGTGGTGCTGTCTGCTCCGGTATATGAATGCATTGGATGATCGAGAACAGCTACTTTATCGCCTCAATTACTGTTCAGATGATCGGTGCAGCATCACAGGCAAACACTCGCCTCGTTTGAGTACTATAAGGCGAAAGAGTGGTAAACCGTCGCCGTTGCAGATCAAAAGGAGAGTCTGGGGCTGTCTCTTCTGGCATATGAAGACGTTGCGTAATAAAGGAAGGCTAACTAACGCCACAATTACTGCTCGGATGACCGTTGCACTGTGACGAAAAGTAGAAATCTGTGTGTTTTACAACCCCACAGTACTTCTTGTTCTAACAGGGTCCCCGGACAAGTTCCCGGAGTGGGCACCTAGGCGCTAGCCTTTATTCTCACCCCCCGCCGACCCACAAGTACGTCGACAGGCCGGTAACCGGATCCGGCCGGTACCCAGTTTGCCCTCACGGCAGTCTCCCCAATCAATGCCTGGGTGAGGCCGCCCTGCCAGCTCAGAGCTACCAGCTATCCGGGCTAGTACCGGAGTCAAAATTACCTGTATGATAACTCGCCGCTCACGTGCGCCGGGACACCGGTCCTTTCTCTTTTCCCAGAATATCGGGGCCACTGCCACGACGAAGCCAAATGCCCAACTGGGGGCCGCCCGGGCCGAAGCCCGGGCAGCTCAGGGCCCCCAACCCGTCTTCCCGCTGCCTAAGTAAGGCTATCGACCTAGGTGAGGCCGTAACCAGGGCAACCTGGTGGATGGTCATTTAACCGCTGGACTTCTATTAGTGGAATCCAGAGCACCCCGAGGGGTCTCCTTCACCCAATCCTGCCTTCAGTTTGGGCGGAGATATGTGGTTCAGGGGCCCAACTGGTGGGTTGCAGGGTTGAACTGACAACCAGGAGTTTGGCTTTCCTAGTCACTGCCTACACGCTAGGGTAACGACGTGAGTGGGGTACAACCAGGAGTTTGGCTTTCCTACTCACTGCCTACACGCTAGGCTAACGACGTGAGTGGGAACGCGAGACTCGAGGTACGGGTGATCGCGTACGATTCATCACCAGAGACCGTGCCCACCTACGTGGTCACGATACTCCCTACGCGGACAAACAGAGCTCAACCCGTTTGAGTAGCGAAGCAGTGCGATAGGTGTGGTAAGCGGTCGCTAATGCAGATCAATAACTGTAATTATAGCGCCACCTTTTCTGTCAAATGAAGACATTACATAATACGGAACGGCTATTAACCCCGGCTAGCACTGTTCGGCTGACCGTTGCAGTACCACAGATGGCGCTCCCGACTGAGTAGCGTAGCTATACAATAGAAGTGGTAAGAGGTTGTTGCTGCAGATCAATAACAGGAATTGTGCCACTACCTGTTCCGTCAAATGAAGACATTGCGTAATAAGGAACGGCTAATTTCCGCCGAAATTACTGTTGGGGTTACTGCCACCGTTGCAGAGTCACAGGTGGCGCTCGCCGCAATTCAGCAGGGCAATTGTGCGACACGTGCAGTAAATGGCCACCGCTGCAGATCAATAACAGGAAGAGTGGCACTAGGTATTCCGAGAGATGAAGACGTTCCGCAACTGGAGGTGGCTAATATCATTGTCATTACTCATTTGTTACTTCTGCAATTTTAGAAAATTAAACTAACTGAATGAAAATTACATCTGTCAATTTTAATTGTTTGTGCTCCATCGACAAAAAAAGCATCAATTTAAAGCCTTCTTTCTCAGAAAAACTCGAGAAATTAATACCATACATTCCACATTAGCGAATAGCATTGTAACCGTGATTCATGAAGGCCAGTGGCCTGATCATTTCACCCAGGATATACATTGTGATTCTATTTAACGTGAGTGATCTACTAAAATGTCCATGAAAGGAATGTCAGTAAATTAGAAAGATAAAATTTACCAACATGAAATGAAAGACAATTTGTGATTAAGTTGCAACCTGAATGTTAAAAAGCTATGTTTGTTCTTTTAAAGGTGTATTTCGCTGAGTTAGTTAAAAGTCGTTTTTCAGACGTGCTTTCTACGAAAAATACACATAATCTTCAGTGAAATATCTATTTTTAATTTGCTTTAGAGCTGTGAAATAAGGACATCCCTCTGCTTATATATAGTGATGATGAATATGTTGAAGAAAATATCAGCCAATGCATTACCGAGTATTTCTTTCTGTTCAGGTACCTGGCGATCGTACGACCTCTCAAGCCCCGGATGTCCAAGTTGTGCGCACAAGCAACGATTGGAGTAATTTGGGCCGCCAGTCTGTCTTTGGGGTCTCCGTGTCTACTCTACTCCAACACCATCACATACCGGTAAGTTTCTTGACATGAACAGCGTTTTAAAAAGGGGGCAAAATTCGTAATGACAATGTTCATACCATGCTTCCATATTCTCCTCCCTCTCTCCCCCTCCCAAACACATTTTCCTGTATTTGATATTTAATTCTTATCGTTCAAACACATTTCTTCTAATGCAGGTAAAAAGTCAACAAATGAGAACCAACGTGCAAATATGTGCCAACAATTTAGATGCATTTACTTGTAAATTGTGGTTGTTTATATAAATGGTAATTACGTCAATATACGTCAGTTTGTAAAGGTCGAAAGCTTATTTTTACTTTCATTTATTTTGATATTCCAAACTTTCGAATTATTAGATGAATTTTTTACAGTTCCATTGTCCGTTTCCCGCATTCTGTACGCCCCTGCGCACTTTTTCCACGAGGAATCTTCTTCCATTCTATTCTTCTTTGACGTATACAGATGGACCACTAAGTTGTTCACAGCAAATATCTTGGAAGCGGTTCGAGGTATCGAGATGCTATTTGCGCCATGTTGTTGCAGATGATGGGGCAAATGACATATTTCGTTTTCTTATTTGTAACGCATTTAACTTTAGAGATATTGACACAATTTTTGATTTTTTAAATGGAGGTATATATTTTTTCTCCATCATTCTAAACATCTTTCAAAATGCAATACAATGATATAAATATCGTTAATATTCGAAAAGTATTTGTTGCAAAAACAGTGCAATTAGAACTTGGTAATTGGCATTCTGCAGCACGCAAGGATAGATGACCTTGCTGATATCGTATACGTGAGTCGACGCACCTTGTCGGAAAACAAGAATGTTTGTCGAGACTTCTTATGCTATTACTGATAATGATAATGACCTTTATTATTCTCTTTATTTTTTAATTTCTCATCTTGTTTTGTTTTGTTCGTTGAGAATACCTGCATTAATGTTTTCTCCTCTTTTGAATTATTTCAATTTGTAACTTTGCAACAGAATTGTTTCAAAATGATTAAGTAAAAGGAAATAAATGTACTATGATATGTCCTCAGTGTACACGTGTTTTTCTTTTTCCCTGGAATACGATATTTAGGATTACCAGTAAGAGCATAGGGAGTTTCGTATTGGACGAACATTCTCGTTTTCCGACAATGTGCGTCAACTCACGTGTACAATATCAGCAAGGTCGGCTGTCCTTGCACGCTGCAGCATGCCATTTAGCAAGTTGTAATTGCACTGTTTTTGCAACAAATATTAACGAACATTTTCGAATATTAGCAAATATATTAACAAATATTTTCAAATATTAACAATATTTATATCATTGCATTGAATTTTGAGAGATCTTTAGAATGATGGAGAAAAAATATATACTTCCATTTAAAAAATCAAAGTTGTATCAATATCTCTAAAGTTACATAAGTTACAAACAAGAAAACGAAATATGTCATTTGCCCCGTCATCTGCAACAACATGGCGCAAATAGCATCTCGATACCTCGAACCGTTTTCAAGATATTTGCTGTGGTGTAACTTAGGTGGTCCAGCCTGTAGATGGCTCCCCCCCAAGATTTCCTCGATCTCACTCGTCGCATGATTCGGGCTTCATAAATCAAGGGAGCCACAAAATTCTGCTATCAAATTAAACGAAAAAAATCCCTCAGAGTAGTAAATTAACTAATTTATCAGAATTCCTTAAATTGACAAATGAATAATGCCAGTTATGACATGTTTTACGAGAGGCAACCCCAGCGTTCACATTTGGAACTTCTGCACATTTACGCAGACAATGGTGTACGACTACAGATCAAAAACATCTACATTAAAAGCAAGCGCATTCAGGAACGCGTTCAAAAACCAATACAAATATTTTTGATGGAATAAAACTTTTAACACAATAGCAAAAACCACAAGTGGACAGACCAATAGCAACGTGCGATTGTTTGGAATGTTCTTTCTGTTGCCCACATGATGTGTTGATACATTTTCCGGGGTTTATCGTAGCTTCTTAAATTACATCAGGGCTATGCCTCGTAGTCAATTTAAAACTTAGCTCTCTCTCGCTTTAAGGTAGTACGAGTTTGTTCGTTACATCGACCATGGTGAAGTATCCACACAAAATACTTTAAATGAAATTAAAACCTGTTTTTCAAGATGGTAGAAAGAGGCTTCTACAATCCTTAATTTTTTTATTACAATAAGTTAAACTTAGTACAGGCTCTTATAGAAACATTCACGCGGGCGTAGTTTTCTTTTAAGTTATTGAAGAAGTTATACGGCAAAAGAATCTATTTCTTTTACTTAATACGTAGTATTTTTCATTAGGAATCCGATGATATTAGCCCGCCCAGGATGGCCGGTGTGGCTAAGAGCGTGTATGGACTCAGCACTTCGGTCTTAAGGGTCGCGAGTTGGTGTCCCGCCTTGGGCATGGTTGTTTGTCTCTTGTCTCTGCGTGTTGTCGCGGAGGGCCTAGCGTTCTGTTGACCCCAGATCGGAAGAGCCTGCAAGCGAGTTCATGTCTAGCCTGTTATCAAATATACGTCCCCTCGGGATGTACAGAGTAACCGGCTATCGGCTGGAAAAAGCCCTAGAGAGAGAAAAAAATTGTTAAATGTAACATACCTCACCGGGCATTCTAAGGAGTAATTGATAAAAAAAACGGCTGCAAAATTGATTGCAACCGGAAGCACTGGCTCTCGTCTTAGAAGTTATGCTGTTGTCAGCACTGTTTATCCCGGGGAAAGAGAGAAAATCGCCCTAACATCTCATTCTCCACCACACACAACCACAAACTTTTGGCGATAATTTACTTTCAATGTAAACAATGTGGACTATTATTCAAAGAAGAAAGAAAGAAATGTACGGGCGCGGAAATCAACCTAACTCGTATTAGGTAAGGTGATAACGTTAAGGAAGTTGCCCCTTTCGAAATCTATTCCATTTCATTAGGAAACTGTCCTTTTCTATCTCGTTAGACTAAAGTGAAAGAGTTTTAGAAAATGTCATAAAATAAGAACTGTGAGTAATCTAAACCCATTTACAATTATAGGAAAAAACTTCTGTTCATTAGTGTACATAAATTATTTTAACTGTCAAAAATAACGAAAACAGCTAAATGACTCAGGGATCAGAGAAAACTCGAAAACTGGAGAATAGATTTAAAACCTGGATTCACCAAGACAAATTCTATTTACAAGGTAAACAAATAATTTCCAATTTCAAAAGGAAATATTCTACGAGGAATGGGAAATATTCTTCTTCACAAAAAACAATTCAGAAACTTCCTACGGAATACAAAAACGAAAACGTTCTTCTATTTGTCGCAATATTGATTTCACAGTAGTGCCTTTCGCGGCCAACGAGATATTACTGGTCGTCCATGCAAAGCATGCGAGTAAGCTCCATCGTCACACGCGTCATCCGTGCACATAGTCACGCATCCGTCTTTTACTTTCTTCCCTAAGAAGAACCACTTCGTAAGATGAGAAAGTATCGTAATCGTGCGCGGAAAAACGGCGAATTTTCCACAGAAAATCTCTTATTGCCGGGCCCTAGTAACGAAAAGGTGGATAAATCTTGCTCCTATATATAGAGCATCGCTTTCTCTAACACGTTGTATAGACATTTTGTGAGTCTTGCTCACGAAAAATTAATTGATGGCAAAACGTCTCTCTGTTTGTCTAGTTGTCGACGTTTTAACTGTTCAGCCGAGGTTCTACAAAATTCATAATTCCACGATCAATTCAAAGAAACTTCCGGCTCTCTGAGATTAAAACACAAATTTTGATTTGTGGAGGTATTTTACAAGCAACCTCAAAACCATTTTAAAAATTTTCTCAATAACGGCTCAAACGTTTTTAATTAAACTTTGTCCAAAAAATGTGTATTTCATTTCTTAAAGATCTATCAATAAATGAAACATGTGCTGAAAAATCGAATCATAAAAAGATCAGGTACAATTGTTTGAAAAAAAGAGAGAGGTTTTTGCTTAATTTCTGCTTGAAGTTAAAGCTAATAAAAAAACAATTTCTCAAAACCACCCTAATTTTTTTTCATTTTTTCCACAAATAGAATAAGGTACGCTTAAAAATGGCACAGGTTTCATTTTCGTTCAACCCACTGTATTCACGAAACTTGGAAATTCAGAAATATTGCGAGAAAGTATCCGCTGGTTTAGCACCACCAGTTTTCCTCGCAATAGTTTTCTCTACAGCAGGCATTAGTGCGCAAAATTGGCAACGTTGCGAGAAATGTCGTGCGGCATATGCCCACCCATGTTTTAAAAAATCATTGCTTAGTTCTGTAATGCCGTATCGCCGCAGTTTGACGAACATTTGTTAAATTTTTAAGTTTTTCAATTTTCAAAAATATAGCATTTTTAGGAAAAACCCATTTTCTTCACACTTTACGAGGAAATTTGGAGACATTTTGATAAAATAATTGTTTTGAAATTCTCTGTATTACGCAAAAACTACTAATATTTTCAAAAATTGAACATAACCATTTTTCAAGATGTTTTTGATGAACAAATTTCGATAAGGAAAATAATTGTATCATCAATATTGTAATTGCTGGGAGATTCAGAAAAAGCTTGAAATTTTGCAAAATTCAAACATTCATAGATTTCTATGAAAATGCGACCTACTCCATTTTTTAAGTATATTTTTCTATTCGAGAAAAAAGTTAAAGAAAAACTAGAGACATTTTTGAGAAAATTTTGAAATGTTGACGCTTTGTGTAAAGTACTTCCAAAAATCAAAATATGTTTCAAATTCAAGGGCCCGCAATATCAGGCAGATCGATCCGATTGTATCAATTTTAGTGAAAATTCTGTTTACGGTTTAGCCGCTAGCGTTGTTCACAGACCGACAAACAGACCTTTTGGCGTAATGCATTTTTTCATTATCAAAGATCCACCAAACATGCATTCTACCTATATGATGTTTTAGCGGAAGTTGCTATATATCTAGGATCAAGGTTTATCAACTTTTTTCGTTACCAGATCCGGGCAATAAGAGTTTTCAGTCGACAAACGACCGCTTATTCTCGCAGCATTACAATATTTTCCCTGTACTGCACTGTATAAATAACGTACTGCATAAGTAATATGCGAGAAAATAAAACTCGGTGTTTTTTGACAAAGAAAAAATTTCACTTTCTTTGAAGGATTCTTCCTTCAGCTGAAGTAAGAAATCGTTCCACTGAGTGATGAGTAGAGATAGTATTGAAAATATTTAGGAGGCGGCCTGAAAATGGAATTGCGCCTCTGATCTCTCATGACAGCTAAATACGTCATTGCCTATAACTCTGCCGTGTGCTTTGTGGAGGTTGCTGGTATACAACAGAGACAGCGTTGATACCAGTGCACTTTCTTGGGAGGTTCTTGGGTAATTTCTTTGGATCCGGTATTGGCAACCTCTCCTTTCACTAAAAGTCTATCAGTGAAGATTATTCCAAGAACTGTACAAAATAGAATTATTACCTTTAGCATAATTTTATATACATTTTCATATTTTAATAGTATAAATATATTCTGGTTTATAATACATATACATTTTGACGAAGTAGAAATGAGGTTAAATGATTCCAAAAATTATTGCCTTTATCTATGGACATTAATACATAAGAAGTGGGGTTAATTTCATTCCGGGTTACAAGGAAGTAATCTTTCCGGCACGATATGAAAAATTATAATTCACGTTAGAAATTACTTGACTTTTAATGTCATTTCGGAAATTCGATGCACGCCTTAAACGTTTCTGCAATTTCCTGCAGTGTCAAACAAGAACTAATACACTACATCAAACAACTACAAGGCAGCGAGATCTCATTAACAAAGCTCAAAATAACCTGCATTTACAGGACGTCAGTCAGAGGAGTTCACAAAACTCTGGCTAAAAAGAGAATCTCGCCTAACTGGTTTTGCAATAGAAGGCCCTCGGAAGTTCAGACCGCAAAGCCTGCAAAAGAGAGGACACCGGTTCTGAGTAATTAATGGACACCATTTTAATTAACGAACGACGAGTGCCGCGGTAGTCCGATGACTGCAGTCGCGTTGGCCCCTCCAGGGATAGGGCACTTGCGTGGGGGACAAGGCAACAGCAGAGGCAGACGCGACATTAAAGAGCCTAGGACAGTGTTGTCAAAGTCGATGCCACGAACGGGAGTCCGTGGCACGAGTGCCACGACGAAATCGCCCCTCCACGCAGTTCATCTCCCAGCCACCAAAGACAACAACATCCCTATTGCAAAACGGAGGGGTTACTAACAGTTTCCTTTCCCGACGATAGTTTCGCAGAGAAGCTTGTGGCATGCTACGGTGCCTCGACGCGTGCCACTGCCACCAGTGGAAGACCTTGACACCACTGGCCTATCACATGAGATGGCTGTGGACTCTGCATGGAGATGTCTAAACACTTCAATAGAGCGCACTGTGTTCTTTCTGTGATTTTGAAGCGAACAAGTAACAACATGCAAGAAACATGTAATCATCTAGTATATAAGTAAATAAACATACATTAATAAGTCTTACTTCACACCGACGATTTTAAAGCTTTTCTTTACTACTGAGTAAAATATTAAATTTGAAATGTGTATAATAAAATTGATAGATGACTTTATTTGAAGAGATGTTTTCCATTTACAGACATTTTTCTTCACTAAAATTCCGTGCAGAAATGCAACTTTGTTTACATATTCATCGTTCTCTTTGTATAATTATATCTTTTAAATGTTTTAGCTCAAAATTATTTTGTAATTTACCTCATAAAATTACGAACACCATCTCTTAAAGTATCCATTATCTCACACCAATTCCCAAATGCTCGCATTTGAGGTGATACAAAAGTGTTCATCAATATTTTGTTTAGCATCGTTTACTCTTGGCCCATTGACGCATAACAAGAGGATGTCGGAACAATGTACTGAGACTGAAGTGTCTCTCTTGTAGCTGGCGACGCTATAGCGTCGCCAGCTACAAGAGACACACTTCAGTCACTTTGTATACAAACTAACAGCGTTTGGGCTTGCAATGCGAACAGTGGGAGGGGTGCTTATCCGGGCCGTTTGTTGGTTACAAGAATCACGTCATTTGCGCGAAACAGGTCTCCCATAATTCGAGAAATCCACATCTTTTATTATTTTATATTATCCGATAGCTCCATTAAAGTAGCACCGACTAAGATTATCTTCAGACAGGCAATTTTAGCTGTTCTTTTCTCAGCCTAGAAGAAATTGTTAGTTCTGTCGTCAACATTTTCAAGAAGAAAACTTCTCTGTATCAAGGATTTGATCAGGTGCAAATTTGACTACTTTGTCGAAATGTTTAACGTAACTCTCGTGTAGTAAAACGAAGACCTTTTTTTCTCACGATTTCTCTACAGTATCAATCGAAAAGAGCAAAGTCGCAATTACATGATCATATTTCAATATATTAAGATTGTCACGTGCTTGATTTCTTCATCTCATCCTTCCCACATTTTCATTCTTACACTTCTTGACTTTCATTACACATGCATTCCTTCCATCGCGCCACATTACCACGCCACCTGAGATGCGAGAATCGTGGATAGGTCCGAGAGATCTGAAAAATGTCCCGATGAAGGCTTAATAAAAGCTGAAACGTTGGCAGTTTGAATCGATGTTTTGCTGACCTACACTCAATAATGGGACCTACACTCCATACTTTATAGATTGTCTCTCTCCCAAGCATAGTAAAATATCGAATAGCATCTTTCTCGAGCGCGTTCTCCATGCAAACGTTCGTGTGTCGCAATCTCGTACTACTTTGCGACACTTTATTCAACTCACGTGAAATCCTCCACTTTATCGGTTTCATGAGTTTCTGCACTTGATCGGTTTCTTGAGATTCTTTCACTTGATCGACATACTGATCTTTTGCCTGATTGACTTGAAGTCCTCCATTGGTTCGTTTTCCTTAAAATACTTTTTCGAGCGACTTGCTCAAGATCTTCTCTCCCTGATAAATTTCCGCCCAGATCCCACAGTTGATTGACTTGCTGGAGATTCTCCGTTTGATGGATTTCCCCTAAGGGGTGCAGTAGTTTCAGCCAGGAGTTCTGGTAGAACCCTGAAGCAGCCGGAAATGGGCGGTAAAAGGCGAAAGGAAAGCTCGCGCCAATATAAAGAGGAACTAACTAGAACGATAAAGTCTGTGCCATTTTGTAGAACCACTAGTTTTGATTACTTTTGCATTTTAAGGGTTTTGCGGAGGTCCCTGAACATCGCAAACGCCGAAGAGGTTCCGCCGTCCGATCCTTGGTTAATCCGGGTCTAATTAAATTTGATTTGATAGGGGTTGTAGCAAGCAATAAAACTTTTACTAGAACGAATTGAGAATGTTAGCCAGGAGGAACAGTTTCCTTAGTTTGGAAATATCCTATAATTAATACTATCAAAAATAAAAATAAAATTGAAAGCGTGTGAATATTAATATTTCATATAGCGATGATACCATACGTTTACTAGTCATGGATATGATAGGATATATGACTATGAAGGAGAGATCTTTCTACGATTTTTGTACGCCTTTGGAAGAGTAAATATTTTTCAGTGACTTAATATAATGAAGAGTGAGCACATCGTTCTTTCGAATTATAATACGTTCTATGTGGTAATATTTTCCGTATGAAGGGAATTTTTATATACATTTTATTTTGTTTGAAGAGAAGGCTAATAAATCGAAAATTAATAGGTATATTTTTATGGAATAACATGGATCTAAATATGATTTGTTTAAATTATGGTATAAAGTATGGTATACAACTATAAAAAAATAGAGAAAATAATACATTTATTTCCAAATAACTTACTTAGAACGAGGTTTAATTATTTTCTGTACTACATTCGTCTGAATAGTCTGCTTTCTGTGTTGCTAAAAGTAAATTACGTAGTCTGTTTAAGAAAACAGGCTATCCATGAAGTAGTGATTTACAAAGCATTGTTCTACGTGAAACAGCGCTTTTTGCATAAATTGGTTAACAACGTTCTTGCAGATTTTCTCAAATTTTGCTCAAAAGTGAGTGTATTCCTCCCAATTTGGTGTCAAATACTCCAGTGGTTTTAATGTTTTGGTGGCACATACATTCATAGTGTCCCTGTCATATAATAAATAATACAAGTTGGGTTACATGAGTATTTTACTCTCAAATGGATACATGAATGCTACACTGGTGGGTGGATAAGTGTCTTAAACTAAATTATAGAATCAAATAACAGAGCATAAGGTTACTGAATATTCATTTACAGTAAACAGCAATTTTGATTCACTTATAATGAGTTGATATTCAAAAACATGTTTAATCCGTGTTCTTGGAAGATAGGTTTTTTTGCATCTGAAGCATACATTTTTGCATGTATTATTGTTAATTCACCTTGGACACACATTTCATTTCAAACATTCAATTATTTTCTACGCTAGTTTTCTTATGCCGGTTTGTACTTCTACCAGAGTGAATAGTTGAGAGTATCAAGACAGTTTTCATGATTGAGTAAAATAAGAGATTTTTATTATTTATGGGAGGAGGAGACGTTCTTACATACCTGCATACATATATACACGCATACAGAGATATTTCGTTCTCCCACTTCTTTCCTTGATGAGAGTGCCCCGAACAACAGCACATGCGACAGACGAACCCTAAACTCAAAGGAGAATACACAAAATTTCACGCTCGCGGTCTTTCATTCGCCAAAATTCCAAACGAAAAACAAAAGACGTGTGGTAACATATTACCTCTGTATCCATTTGAGAGTTAAGAAAGAAAGTAGAGGAAGCGAACAGAGGGCTGCAGCTACGTATAGGCTAGGGAATTAATTAAAAAATAACGGATGCAGGCTAATATTAGAGGCGCAAAAACATCATATACTTTCTGGCATTATTTGTAACGGATACGTAATATAATACTAAGTGAATCCGCAAAAGTATTTCCTTCCCGCAAAAATGCCTTCATACACTAGTATTACAACTGTTAGTAATGTTAAGTGTAGCAAGCACTGAACTTACCACTACTCCAAACATGTAGAGTTGGCAAACTAACTTTCCCAAAGCTTTAAAAGGAAAGTTGAATAGTGCACTTTTTGAAAATTCAGAGGGTTTAATTAAATTTGCACAAGTTTGAGTAAAAAATAAGAAAATGTCTGCACATTTGCCAACTTCGTGTGTACGTAATGTTTAAAGTTGCATCTATGTAATATACGACATACTAAAATTGTATACATTTTCGAAATAAGAATATGAAAGATATTAATAATTTGAAAGTATTGGCTGCCGTAGTAGATTGTTTCTGCAATGATTTTTATTATCAAATTATACGACTGAGACATTTTGTATTTAGATGTGGTATGAGTAAACATTTCAACACCATTCGTTGATAGATTTACGTCATGCCAAAATTGTATGCCCGCGACTTTCTCTTTCACTCTCCATTGTTTGCCATGTCTATCTGTGAGTTCTCAATGACTCTGCCATTCCATTCGTTTCTTTCTCGATACAAAATGGTGCAAAAGAACAGCCTACAAATCTGAAGTAATAAAACTGATGGCCTCGCAAAACTTTGAAATCAAATTTCGCGACCAAAATATTTCTCGAATAGTACGCGGAAACAGCGGAAAAGTAGTTGTTCAATCTCGCGAACAATTACAAGGAAACTCGCCAGCAGGGTGCAGCCTCATATTGTCTTTCCCCCGCGCGGCCAACATTCTTCGGCTGCCCCACCTTCAAAGTTTCTCATGGCTCTAGCACGTTTATACAAAAACATAAGAAATGAAACACAGATGTTCAGGCAACAAAACGATTCTCGTTGAGCCCTCTTTGCCGCAAGCGCCGAAGCGCCGCGCACCGCGCATTGTACTGTAAGCCGGGGAAGGGGCTAGAGGTCATTAGCCACCACCGGCGCGCGGGGCGCGGTCGTCAAGCCATTCTACCTGCTTTTCTCAGTCTTCGGCGGTCAGATGTTTACAAACATTCCAAATATCGCTACGTGCCTCCAGCTCCAATACTGGCGTTAATATTCGCCGACTACGAACGCATCTGCTAGGCAGCCGCGCCCGCGCCCGCCTTTTCTCTCAACCAGCATCGCGGTTCCCGTGAGAAAATACCAAACCTCGATAACGAGATGCAGCCATCGCGGGCACAGCCAGTGCCGCCCATAGTCACGTGACACACTTCAAAACATAACAACGAATAGCGAGCATTTCTTGTGGCACACTACGTCTCACTGTACATCATAGGCTAGCTGCAATTGTCACGTGACTCTTCCCCCTCTGCTTTTGGAAACATACGCTTCAATAAATACGGCAACTTCGCTCCCACGCGCCACTACCATGTCAAACTCTTCAGTCAATCTTACTACTTTGTGAAACTATCAGTCAAACTCTGCAACTGCCATGTCAAACTTCAATGTCATTTCTACTATGTGAAACTATCAGTCAATTTCGCTGCTACTACGCAGGCACTTCAATGTCATTTCTTCAATGTCATTTCTACTATGTGAAACAGCTATGTCAAACTTCTAAGTCATTTCTACTCTGCTGCTACTACGCAGGCACTTCTAAGTCAAACTACTGTACTGCTGCTACAATTACTGCTCTGTTCACTACTATGTGAAACTACGCAGTCGCACTTCTACGTCAAATTCTACTACTACGCACCCTTCAGTCAGTCTCACTGCTACTATTACGCAGTCACTCTTCAGTCAGTCTCACTGCTACTAATACGCAGTCACTCTACGTCAAACTACTATTACTGCTGCTACAATTACTACTCTACTCGTCAGACAGCCTGCGAACGAGTCAGCTGTCCTTGCTCTGCCTATCAAGGCTTCGGCAATTAATCGGCGCCGCCAGCAGGCCGCGATCAACATTCGGGCCACCCGTGAAGCAGCCTCCACCTGGCCAAATCAACAGTACGGGCCGCTCCAGCACTCGAGTACGCGCCCATGGTGACATTCAGCCTACCAGCCGTACCATCCGCAGCCCATTTCAACCGACGGCACACACACTCAGCCGTCTGACCTGGGTTGGTGTTCGCTGTGCCTTCATCAAACTGTAAGTGTAAACTTCAAGAAAGAAGAAACCTTTAATCATAAACATTCATTGGTCCTCCGTCTTACTGCCTAACTACTTACTTGTACAACTAATCAATATTTTAAGAATTAAATTTAATTTATACACAAGTGCATTGCCTTTCATTTGCCCCTACGAAACAATCCCCTGAAACCTGATCTGACCCTGTATGTAGTCGCTTCGCAGAACGGACCACACACCGCGCTGCATCCACTACAGTAGTAAACAGAACGGATGCATCCTGCACGACAGCAACTGTAGCAAATGTTAAAAAACGTGAAAAGAAAACAAACAACGATAGCAACTGCTCCACAGGAGTGTTCTACGTCGGGCAGAGAGCCAGGGAACTTCGCTGGCGAGAAGGAGGAAGTCTGAAAGAAAATATATAGAAATAGAAATTTGGTCGAAAATACAAGCGTTCAATAACAGTCATCAGATTATTCTGATAACAGACAAAGCACAGTTGAAAATAAAACGTCACAATTCCGTAATCACACAAGACTGCTGTTAAAAGCGAAAAGTTAAGAGAGCAACCATACATGTGGGAATACTAGCAACTGAAGTTTCGTATTGGGCCGCCTTCACATGTGATGCACTCGGCAGAGCCACTGCGAAACGCGTGGACCATGGCACACTGCCACCGATGAACGCAGCTGAGTGTGGAAAGGCAAGAATTCGTGAGTGACAACGCTGTGGGATCCGGTGGCCGCAAGGCATTAACATGTAAATATTCAAACTCAGAGACGGTCCGAATGGCGTGCTTTTATGAAGGCTTCCATATGTAATGTGTTCTGCTGATGGTGGAGGGATTGCGCCTCATCGGTGGTCCGATTGCCGTGATTTTGTGAAGGCTTCAACATGTAATGTGTTCTGCTGATACTAGAGGGATTGCGCCTCATCGGAGGTCCGATTGCCGTGCTTTTATGAAGGCTTCCATATGTAATGTGTTCTCCTGATGGTGAAGGGATTGCACCTCTTCGGAGGTCCGATTGCCGTGCTTTTGTGAAGGCTTCCATATGTAATCTGTTCTGATGATGGTGGAGGGTTTGCGCCTCATCGGTGGTCCGATTGCCGTGATTATGTGAACGCTTCAACATGTAATGTGTTCTGCTGATACTAGAGGGATTGCGCCTCATCGGTGGTCCGATTGCCGTGCTTTTATGAAGGCTTCCATATGTAATATGTTCTCCTGATGGTGGAGGGATTGCACCTCATCGGAGGTCCGATTGCCGTGCTTTTGTGAAGGCTTCCATATGTAATCTGTTCTGATGATGGTGGAGGGTTTGCGCCTCATCGGTGGTCCGATTGCCGTGATTTTGTGAACGCTTCAACATGTAATGTGTTCTGCTGATACTAGAGGGATTGCGCCTCATCGGTGGTCCGATTGCCGTGCTTTTATGAAGGCTTCCATATGTAATGTGTTCTCCTGATGGTGGAGGGATTGCACCTCATCGGAGGTCCGATTGCCGTGCTTTTGTGAAGGCTTCCATATGTAATCTGTTCTGATGATGGTGGAGGGTTTGCGCCTAATCGGTGGTCCGATTGCCGTGATTTTGTGAAGGCTTCACCATGTAATGTGTTCTGCTGATACTAGAGGGATTGCACCTCATCGGAGGTCCGATTGCCGTGCTTTTGTGAAGGCTTCCATATGTAATCTGTTCTGATGATGGTGGAGGGATTGCGCCTCATCGGAGGTCCGATTGCCGTGATTTTATGAAGGCTTCCATATGTAATGTGTTCTCCTGATGGTGGAGGGATTGCACCTCATCGGAGGTCCGATTGCCGTGCTTTTATGAAGGCTTCCATATGTAATGTGTTCTGCTGATGGTGGAGGGATTGCGCCTCATCGGTGGTCCGATTGCCGTGCTTTTATGAAGGCTTCCATATGTAATGTGTTCTGCTGATGGTGGAGGGATTGCGCCTCATCGGAGGTCCGATTGCCGTGCTTTTGTGAAGGCTTCAACATGTAATGTGTTCTGCTGATACTAGAGGGATTGCGCCTCATCGGTGGTCCGATTGCCGTGCTTTTATGAAGGCTTCCATATGTAATGTGTTCTCCTGATGGTGGAGGGATTGCACCTCATCGGAGGTCCGATTGCCGTGTTTTTGTGAAGGCTTCCATATGTAATCTGTTCTGATGATGGTGGAGGGTTTGCGCCTCATCGGTGGTCCGATTGCCGTGATTTTGTGAAGGCTTCAACATGTAATGTGTTCTGCTGATAGTAGAGGGATTGCGCCTCATCGGTGGTCCGATTGCCGTGCTTTTGTGAAGCTTTCCATATGTAATGTGTTCTGCTGATGGTGGAGGGATTACGCCTCATCGGTGGTCCGATTGCCGTGCTTTTGTGAAGGCTTCAACATGTAATGTGTTCTGCTGATACTAGAGGGATTGCGCCTCATCGGTGGTCCGATTGCCGTACTTTTGTGAAGGTTTCCATATGTAATGTGTTCTGCTGATGGTGGAGGGATTACGCCTCATCGGTGGTCCGATTGCCGTGCTTTTGTGAAGGCTTCCATATGTAATCTGTTCTGATGATGGTGGAGGGTTTGCGCCTCATCGGTGGTCCGATTGCCGTGATTTTGTGAAGGCTTCAACATGTGATGTGTTCTGCTGATAGTAGAGGGATTGCGCCTCATTGGTGGTCCGATTGCCGTGCTTTTGTGAAGCTTTCCATATGTAATGTGTTCTGCTGATGGTGGAGGGATTACGCCTCATCGGTGGTCCGATTGCCGTGCTTTTGTGAAGGCTTCAACATGTAATGTGTTCTGCTGATACTAGAGGGATTGCGCCTCATCGGTGGTCCGATTGCCGTACTTTTGTGAAGGTTTCCATATGTAATGTGTTCTGCTGATGGTGGAGGGATTACGCCTCATCGGTGGTCCGATTGCCGTGCTTTTGTGAAGGCTTCCATATGTAATCTGTTCTGATGATGGTGGAGGGTTTGCGCCTCATCGGTGGTCCGATTGCCGTGCTTTTGTGAAGGCTTCAACATGTAATGTGTTCTGCTGATACTAGAGGGATTGCGCCTCATCGGTGGTCCGATTGCCGTGCCTTTGTGAAAGCTTCCATAAGGAATGTGTTCTGCTGATGGTGGAGGGATTACGCCTCATCGGTGGCCCGATTGCCGTGCTTTTGTGAAGTCTTCCATATGGAATGTGTTCTGCTGATGGTGGAGGGATGGCGACTCATCGGTGGTCCGATTGCCGTGCTTTTGTGAAGTCTTCCATAAGGAATGTGTTCTGCCGATGGTGGAGGGATTACGCCTCATCGGTGGCCCGATTGCCGTGCTTTTGTGAAGTCTTCCATATGGAATGTGTTTCTGCTGATGGTGGAGGGATGGCGACTCATCGGTGGCCCGATTGCCGTGCTTTTGTGAAGTCTTCCATATGGAATGTGTTCTGCTGATGGTGGAGGGATGGCGACTCATCGGTGGTCCGATTGCCGTGCCTTTGTGAAAGCTTCCATAAGGAATGTGTTCTGCTGATGGTGGAGGGATTACGCCTCATCGGTGGCCCGATTGCCGTGCTTTTGTGAAGTCTTCCATATGGAATGTGTTCTGCTGATGGTGGAGGGATGGCGACTCATCGGTGGTCCGATTGCCGTGCTTTTGTGAAGACTTCCATAAGGAATGTGTTCTGCCGATGGTGGAGGGATGGCGACTCATCGGTGGTCCGATTGCCGTGCCTTTGTGAAAGCTTCCATAAGGAATGTGTTCTGCTGATGGTGGAGGGATTACGCCTCATCGGTGGCCCGATTGCCGTGCCTATGTGAAAGCTTCCATAAGGAATGTGTCCTGCTGATGGTGGAGGGATTACGCCTCATCGGTGGTCCGATTGCCGTGCTTTTGTGAAGACTTCCATAAGGAATGTGTTCTGCTGATGGTGGAGGGATTACGCCTCATCGGTGATCCGATTGCCGTGCTTTTGTGAAGACTTCCATAAGGAATGTGTTCTGCTGATGGTGGAGGGATGGCGACTCATCGGTGGTCCGATTGCCGTGCTTTTGTGAAGTCTTCCATATGGAATGTGTTCTGCCGATGGTGGAGGGATGGCGACTCATCGGTGGTCCGATTGCCGTGCCTTTGTGAAAGCTTCCATAAGGAATGTGTTCTGCTGATGGTGGAGGGATTACGCCTCATCGGTGGCCCGATTGCCGTGCCTTTGTGAAAGCTTCCATAAGGAATGTGTCCTGCTGATGGTGGAGGGATTACGCCTCATCGGTGGTCCGATTGCCGTGCTTTTGTGAAGACTTCCATAAGGAATGTGTTCTGCTGATGGTGGAGGGATTACGCCTCATCGGTGGTCCGATTGCCGTGCTTTTGTGAAGACTTCCATAAGGAATGTGTTCTGCTGATGGTGGAGGGATGGCGACTCATCGGTGGTCCGATTGCCGTGCTTTTGTGAAGTCTTCCATAAGGAATGTGTTCTGCCGATGGTGGAGGGATTACGCCTCATCGGTGGCCCGATTGCCGTGCTTTTGTGAAGTCTTCCATATGGAATGTGTTCTGCTGATGGTGGAGGGATGGCGACTCATCGGTGGCCCGATTGCCGTGCTTTTGTGAAGTCTTCCATATGGAATGTGTTCTGCTGATGGTGGAGGGATGGCGACTCATCGGTGGCCCGATTGCCGTGCTTTTGTGAAGTCTTCCATATGGAATGTGTTCTGCTGATGGTGGAGGGATGGCGACTCATCGGTGGTCCGATTGCCGTGCTTTTGTGAAGTCTTCCATAAGGAATGTGTTCTGCCGATGGTGGAGGGATTACGCCTCATCGGTGGCCCGATTGCCGTGCTTTTGTGAAGTCTTCCATATGGAATGTGTTCTGCTGATGGTGGAGGGATGGCGACTCATCGGTGGCCCGATTGCCGTGCTTTTGTGAAGTCTTCCATATGGAATGTGTTCTGCTGATGGTGGAGGGATGGCGACTCATCGGTGGTCCGATTGCCGTGCCTTTGTGAAAGCTTCCATAAGGAATGTGTTCTGCTGATGGTGGAGGGATTACGCCTCATCGGTGGCCCGATTGCCGTGCTTTTGTGAAGTCTTCCATATGGAATGTATTCTGCTGATGGTGGAGGGATGGCGACTCATCGGTGGTCCGATTGCCGTGCTTTTGTGAAGACTTCCATAAGGAATGTGTTCTGCCGATGGTGGAGGGATGGCGACTCATCGGTGGTCCGATTGCCGTGCCTTTGTGAAAGCTTCCATAAGGAATGTGTTCTGCTGATGGTGGAGGGATTACGCCTCATCGGTGGCCCGATTGCCGTGCCTTTGTGAAAGCTTCCATAAGGAATGTGTCCTGCTGATGGTGGAGGGATTACGCCTCATCGGTGGTCCGATTGCCGTGCTTTTGTGAAGACTTCCATAAGGAATGTGTTCTGCTGATGGTGGAGGGATTACGCCTCATCGGTGATCCGATTGCCGTGCTTTTGTGAAGACTTCCATAAGGAATGTGTTCTGCTGATGGTGGAGGGATGGCGACTCATCGGTGGTCCGATTGCCGTGCTTTTGTGAAGTCTTCCATATGGAATGTGTTCTGCCGATGGTGGAGGGATGGCGACTCATCGGTGGTCCGATTGCCGTGCCTTTGTGAAAGCTTCCATAAGGAATGTGTTCTGCTGATGGTGGAGGGATTACGCCTCATCGGTGGCCCGATTGCCGTGCCTTTGTGAAAGCTTCCATAAGGAATGTGTCCTGCTGATGGTGGAGGGATTACGCCTCATCGGTGGTCCGATTGCCGTGCTTTTGTGAAGACTTCCATAAGGAATGTGTTCTGCTGATGGTGGAGGGATTACGCCTCATCGGTGGTCCGATTGCCGTGCTTTTGTGAAGACTTCCATAAGGAATGTGTTCTGCTGATGGTGGAGGGATGGCGACTCATCGGTGGTCCGATTGCCGTGCTTTTGTGAAGTCTTCCATATGGAATGTGTTCTGCCGATGGTGGAGGGATGGCGACTCATCGGTGGTCCGATTGCCGTGCTTTTGTGAAGACTTCCATAAGGAATGTGTCCTGCTGATGGTGGAGGGATTACGCCTCATCGGTGGTCCGATTGCCGTGCTTTTGTGAAGACTTCCATAAGGAATGTGTTCTGCTGATGGTGGAGGGATTACGCCTCATCGGTGGTCCGATTGCCGTGCTTTTGTGAAGACTTCCATAAGGAATGTGTTCTGCTGATGGTGGAGGGATGGCGACTCATCGGTGGTCCGATTGCCGTGCCTTTGTGAAAGCTTCCATAAGGAATGTGTCCTGCTGATGGTGGAGGGATTACGCCTCATCGGTGGTCCGATTGCCGTGCTTTTGTGAAGACTTCCATAAGGAATGTGTCCTGCTGATGGTGGAGGGATTACGCTTCATCGGTGGTCCGATTGCCGTGCTTTTGTGAAGACTTCCATAAGGAATGTGTTCTGCTGATGGTGGAGGGATTACGCCTCATCGGTGGTCCGATTGCGGTGCTTTTGTGAAGACTTCCATAAGGAATGTGTTCTGCCGATGGTGGAGGGATGGCGACTCATCGGTGGTCCGATTGCCGTGCCTTTGTGAAAGCTTCCATAAGGAATGTGTCCTGCTGATGGTGGAGGGATTACGCCTCATCGGTGGTCCGATTGCCGTGCTTTTGTGAAGACTTCCATAAGGAATGTGTTCTGCTGATGGTGGAGGGATGGCGACTCATCGGTGGTCTGATTGCCGTGCTTTTGTGAAGTCTTCCATATGGAATGTGTTCTGCTGATGGTGGAGGGATGGCGACTCATCGGTGGTCCGATTGCCGTGCTTTTGTGAAGACTTCCATAAGGAATGTGTTCTGCTGATGGTGGAGGGATGGCGACTCATCGGTGGTCCGATTGCCGTGCTTTTGTGAAGACTTCCATAAGGAATGTGTTCTGCTGATGGTGGAGGGATTACGCCTCATCGGTGGCCCGATTGCCGTGCTTTTGTGAAGTCTTCCATATGGAATGTGTTCTGCTGATGGTGGAGGGATGGCGACTCATCGGTGGTCCGATTGCCGTGCTTTTGTGAAAGCTTCCATAAGGAATGTGTTCTGCTGATGGTGGAGGGATGGCGACTCATCGGTGGTCCGATTGCCGTGCTTTTGTGAAGTCTTCCATATGGAATGTGTTCTGCTGATGGTGGAGGGATGGCGACTCATCGGTGGTCCGATTGCCGTGCTTTTGTGAAGACTTCCATAAGGAATGTGTCCTGCTGATGGTGGAGGGATGGCGACTCATCGGTGGTCCGATTGCCGTGCTTTTGTGAAGACTTCCATAAGGAATGTGTTCTGCTGATGGTGGAGGGATGGCGACTCATCGGTGGTCCGATTGCCGTGCTTTTGTGAAGACTTCCATAAGAAATGTGTTCTGCTGATGGTGGAGGGATGGCGACTCATCGGTGGTCCGATTGCCGTGCTTTTGTGAAGACTTCCATAAGGAATGTGTTCTGCTGATGGTGGAGGGATGGCGACTCATCGGTGGTCCGATTGCCGTGCTTTTGTGAAGACTTCCATAAGGAATGTGTTCTGCAGATGGTGGAGGGATGGCGACTCATCGGTGGTCCGATTGCCGTGCTTTTGTGAAGACTTCCATAAGGAATGTGTTCTGCTGATGGTGGAATGATGGCGCCTCATCGGTGGTCCGATTGCCGTGCTTTTGTGAAGTCTTCCATATGGAATGTGTTCTGCTGATGGTGGGGGGATGGCGACTCATCGGTGGTCCGATTGCCGTGCCTTTGTGAAGACTTCCATAAGGAATGTGTTCTGCTGATGGTGGAGGGATGGCGACTCATCGGTGGTCCGATTGCCGTGCTTTTGTGAAGACTTCCATAAGGAATGTGTTCTGCTGATGGTGGAGGGATGGCGACTCATCGGTGGTCCGATTGCCGTGCTTTTGTGAAGACTTCCATAAGGAATGTGTTCTGCCGATGGTGGAGGGATGGCGACTCATCGGTGGTCCGATTGCCGTACCTTTGTGAAAGCTTCCATAAGGAATGAGTTCTGCTGATGGTGGAGGGATTACGCCTCATCGGTGGTCCGATTGCCGTGCCTTTGTGAAAGCTTCCATAAGGAATGTGTCCTGCTGATGGTGGAGGGATTACGCCTCATCCGTGGTCCGATTGCCGTGCTTTTGTGAAGACTTCCATAAGGAATGTGTTCTGCTGATGGTGGAGCGATGGCGACTCATCGGTGGTCCGATTGCCGTGCTTTTGTGAAGTCTTCCATATGGAATGTGTTCTGCTGATGGTGGAGGGATGGCGACTCATCGGTGGTCCGATTGCCGTGCTTTTGTGAAGACTTCCATAAGGAATGTGTTCTGCTGATGGTGGAGGGATGGCGACTCATCGGTGGTCCGATTGCCGTGCCTTTGTGAAAGCTTCCATAAGGAATGTGTTCTGCTGATGGTGGAGGGATTACGCCTCATCGGTGGCCCGATTGCCGTGCTTTTGTCAAGTCTTCCATATGGAATGTGTTCTGCTGATGGTGGAGGGATGGCGACTCATCGGTGGTCCGATTGCCGTGCTTTTGTGAAGACTTCCATAAGGAATGTGTTCTGCTGATGGTGGAGGGATGGCGACTCATCGGTGGTCCGATTGCCGTGCCTTTGTGAAAGCTTCCATAAGGAATGTGTTCTGCTGATGGTGGAGGGATTACGCCTCATCGGTGGCCCGATTGCCGTGCTTTTGTCAAGTCTTCCATATGGAATGTGTTCTGCTGATGGTGGAGGGATGGCGACTCATCGGTGGTCCGATTGCCGTGCTTTTGTGAAGTCTTCCATATGGAATGTGTTCTGCTGATGGTGGAGGGATGGCGACTCATCGGTGGTCCGATTGCCGTGCTTTTGTGAAGACTTCCATAAGGAATGTGTTCTGCTGATGGTGGAGGGATTACGCCTCATCGGTGGCCCGATTGCCGTGCTTTTGTGAAGTCTTCCATATGGAATGTGTTCTGCTGATGGTGGAGGGATGGCGACTCATCGGTGGTCCGATTGCCGTGCTTTTGTGAAGTCTTCCATATGGAATGTGTTCTGCTGATGGTGGAGGGATGGCGACTCATCGGTGGTCCGATTGCCGTGCTTTTGTGAAGTCTTCCATATGGAATGTGTTCTGCTGATGGTGGAGGGATGGCGACTCATCGGTGGTCCGATTGCCGTGCTTTTGTGAAGACTTCCATAAGAATGTGTTCTGCTGATGGTGGAGGGATGGCGACTCATCGGTGGTCCGATTGCCGTGCTTTTGTGAAGACTTCCATAAGGAATGTGTTCTGCTGATGGTGGAGGGATGGCGACTCATCGGTGGTCCGATTGCCGTGCTTTTGTGAAGACTTCCATAAGGAATGTGTTCTGCTGATGGTGGAGGGATGGCGACTCATCGGTGGTCCGATTGCCGTGCTTTTGTGAAGACTTCCATAAGGAATGTGTTCTGCCGATGGAGGAGGGATGGCGACTCTTCGGTGGTCCGATTGCCGTGCCTTTGTGAAAGCTTCCATAAGGAATGTGTTCTGCTGATGGTGGAGGGATTACGCCTCATCGGTGGTCCGATTGCCGTGCCTTTGTGAAAGCTTCCATAAGGAATGTGTCCTGCTGATGGTGGAGGGATTACGCCTCATCGGCGGTCCGATTGCCGTGCTTTTGTGAAGACTTCCATAAGGAATGTGTTCTGCTGATGGTGGAGGGATGGCGACTCTTCGGTGGTCCGATTGCCGTGCTTTTGTGAAGTCTTCCATATGGAATGTGTTCTGCTGATGGTGGAGGGATGGCGACTCATCGGTGGTCCGATTGCCGTGCTTTTGTGAAGACTTCCATAAGGAATGTGTTCTGCTGATGGTGGAGGGATGGCGACTCATCGGTGGTCCGATTGCCGTGCCTTTGTGAAAGCTTCCATAAGGAATGTGTTCTGCTGATGGTGGAGGGATTACGCCTCATCGGTGGCCCGATTGCCGTGCTTTTGTGAAGTCTTCCATATGGAATGTGTTCTGCTGATGGTGGAGGGATGGCGACTCATCGGTGGTCCGATTGCCGTGCTTTTGTGAAGTCTTCCATATGGAATGTGTTCTGCTGATGGTGGAGGGATGGCGACTCATCGGTGGTCCGATTGCCGTGCTTTTGTGAAGACTTCCATAAGGAATGTGTTCTGCTGATGGTGGAGGGATGGCGACTCATCGGTGGTCCGATTGCCGTGCCTTTGTGAAAGCTTCCATAAGGAATGTGTTCTGCTGATGGTGGAGGGATGGCGACTCATCGGTGGTCCGATTGCCGTGCTTTTGTGAAGACTTCCATAAGGAATGTGTTTCTGCTGATGGTGGAGGGATGGCGACTCATCGGTGGTCCGATTGCCGTGCTTTTGTGAAGACTTCCATAAGGAATGTGTTCTGCTGATGGTGGAGGGATGGCGACTCATCGGTGGTCCGATAGCCGTGCTTTTGTGAAGACTTCCATAAGGAATGTGTTCTGCTGATGGTGGAGGGATTACGCCTCATCGGTGGCCCGATTGCCGTGCTTTTGTGAAGTCTTGCATATGGAATGTGTTCTGCTGATGGTGGAGGGATGGCGACTCATCGGTGGTCCGATTGCCGTGCTTTTGTGAAGTCTTCCATATGGAATGTGTTCTGCTGATGGTGGAGGGATGGCGACTCATCGGTGGTCCGATTGCCGTGCTTTTGTGAAGTCTTCCATATGGAATGTGTTCTGCTGATGGTGGAGGGATGGCGACTCATCGGTGGTCCGATTGCCGTGCTTTTGTGAAGACTTCCATAAGGAATGTGTTCTGCTGATGGTGGAGGGATGGCGACTCATCGGTGGTCCGATTGCCGTGCTTTTGTGAAGACTTCCATAAGGAATGTGTTCTGCTGATGGTGGAGGGATGGCGACTCATCGGTGGTCCGATTGCCGTGCTTTTGTGAAGACTTCCATAAGGAATGTGTTCTGCTGATGGTGGAGGGATGGCGACTCATCGGTGGTCCGATTGCCGTGCTTTTGTGAAGTCTTCCATATGGAATGTGTTCTGCTGATGGTGGAGGGATGGCGACTCATCGGTGGTCCGATTGCCGTGCTTTTGTGAAGACTTCCATAAGGAATGTGTTCTGCTGATGGTGGAGGGATGGCGACTCATCGGTGGTCCGATTGCCGTGCTTTTGTGAAGACTTCCATAAGGAATGTGTTCTGCTGATGGTGGAGGGATGGCGACTCATCGGTGGTCCGATTGCCGTGCCTTTGTGAAAGCTTCCATAAGGAATGTGTTCTGCTGATGGTGGAGGGATTACGCCTCATCGGTGGCCCGATTGCCGTGTTTTTGTGAAAGCTTCCATAAGGAATGTGTTCTGCTGATGGTGGAGGGATGGCGACTCATCGGTGGTCCGATTGCCGTGCCTTTGTGAAAGCTTCCATAAGGAATGTGTTCTGCTGATGGTGGACGGATTGCGCCTCATCGGTGGTCCGATTGCCGTGCCTTTGTGAAGGCTTTCATATGGAATGTGTTCTGCTGATGATGGAAGGATTGCCCCTCATCGGTGGTCCGATTGCCGTGCTTTTGTGAAGGTTTCCATATGTAATATGTTCTGCTGATGATGGAAGGATTGCGCCTCATCGGTGGTGCGATTGCCGTGCTTTTGTGAAGGCTTCCTTATGGAATATGTTCTGCTGATGATGGAAGGATTGCCCGTCATCGGTGGTCCGATTGCCGTGCTTTTGTGAAGGTTTCCATATGTAATATGTTCTGCTGATGGTGGAAGGATTGCGCCTCATCGGTGGTGCGATTGCCGTGCCTTTGTGAAGGCTTCCATATGGAATATGTTCTCCTAAATAGTTCTTTATGAACAGCTCTTAGATCCACTAGCTTGATTTGCAATTTCGGCGTTTTGTTACATCACTTCCCCAAACATGAAATAAAAGCTCATATTCTAGTCAAATTAGATCCAGAACAGGCCTTTGAGTATAAAATGCGGTAGGTACCAGCGACAAATGATGAAACGTGCAAATGATGAAGAGTGCTGAACTCCGGAATGTTTTCCCTCGATTTGTCTAATTTGACTGAGCTTTCATGAATCCAAGACATGCGAGTATGGTTGAAATACCAAGAAAACAATATATCTAATAATTAGATTCGAACCATTTAGCCAGTTCTTTAAAATACTGTTTCTTATTCACAGACACTCGCGTGCATTATAATTGAAATTTAGAGGAAGTAAATCTCAAATTTGGTGCATAACAGCAAAGAAAAATTGTCAACGACACAAACAATAAATTACACTATTTCGCCATTGCCAGAAATAAAATTGACTTGAGTAGGAAATATTTTAAAATAGTACATTCACTTTTTTGCAAAATATGAATTACCAACGGACTGCTGGTGATCAACAAGCCAATACTGACGCCTACCAAATGTCTCGATGGTGTTCGTTGACCACGTCCGAAATAGTGCAGAAGCTACCATATTCCCTATTAGCTGATTTTTCAATCATAATGGAAAAATGGATAAGATGAAATGCACTTTCCACTGAAGTTCTGCACTGAATGTCTCCCAATAGTTCTGTTCACACTTTTGTTTACAACGTCGTCTGGGGTGGCTGCAATTACTGTTACTGCACACTGCTCTCCTGTCCAGCAACATTATTTTCGAACCCGTGTTAACCCTCCCGGCTAGAACGCTGCGCAGTTGTTAGCTTCTGGTTCTCTCGCCCCTCGAACCCCGGCGTACCATCCAACTACCAGCCCCTCTGGCCACAACTCAACTTCAGCTCAATTATGTGCTCTGTGGAAATGCGGAATAATTCCTGTTATAGACGTAAAATGAAGTTTAATCACCAACTTTTTTGGATAAATTGAATACATCGCCGCATATTGTCTATTTTGCGAGACAACTTTTGTTATCTTATATGGGTCATTCGATGTCAAGTGGTGTAATTTTGGAGAAGTGTCCCAAGCAACCATCTCATATTTTGATGCAATGTTGTATACAAAGTCTCACGTGTATCAAAGAAACTTTTGTCAAGTTGAATGATATATACATTTTTTTACATAAAGCGGCATATTTGATTCCGCTCAACGTCGTACAGAACGACTATCTATAAGATTCGCAAAAGGATGCAATGTCTCTTTGCTTGTTATTGGTAGAAAAATTAAATGCCACTGAGCTTACTTATACAATATTTTTGCTCCATTCAATGAAACTAACATATATTTTGCCTCTATTAACATAGTGTACAGTAGGTACTTTGCAGCAAATTTGTTGAAAAGTTTAGTTTCAAAACATCCAGAATTTAACATTGAATAGTGTGATTAAATTTGAATAAGAAAAGTGAAAGTTACATCATAACCCACCACTTAATTGTTTCTTTATGCATAATTTCAACCTTCTAGCTCTCTTACTTCAAAAATTATTTCTGATTTTGGCAAAAATACGATATTTTCAGCCCTTTTTTTACAAGAAAGAACATTCTAGAAGTTCTTTCAAACTTTTCGCATTAGAAACAGTAGGATTTGAAAATTAATTAGATTATCCACCAAAGGCATACTAAGTCATACTAATGCATACTACTTTTTTTCTTTTCTCAAAGATGTTGCTTCATCAATAGACCACAATGAAGTATCCATTGGAGTACTCTTAGATCTTTCGAAAGCTTTTGACGTTACTGAGCATAACATCTTGCTCTCGAAATTACCTCTGTATGGAATTCGTGGTATTGCCCTAGACTGGAAAACTTCGTACCTTAAACATCGGACTCAAAGAGTAGAAATACCATACTACCACGAAAGGACATTACATACATATTGTAGCATTACCGAATATTTATTAAATAGCGTACACGTGCGAGAACTCTCGCATGTTAAATCCCTCCCTTTCCCTATTTATTTGTCCATCCTTTCCATAAAAGAGAGGAACTACTAATGTACTTACAGAATATCAAACAAAATAAAAATGCAATTGATGTTTGCAACAAATTTTCAATTAAAGTTTATTCAACATTATAGAGAGATGTTCTTGGAACAATTTATACTTCTTTAAAAACATTTGAAGAAATGTTTCAATCCTCCTTGAGAGTTAGCTTTTCGCTTTCCTTGATAGTCAAATAATTGAAAAGGTTTTTACTCTTGAGAAAGCCAACTAAAGTAGTGCGAAAATACCGGATGGGGCAAGAACAGACCTACTCATTGCAATATTATTTAACTTTCCTTGATTTGTTATGAAGAACCGAGTGGGTTTTGGAGAGTCAGGACGCCAGCTTGCTGGGGTGAGAAAATTGAAAAATTATTTGTATACTAAAAAGTATTGAATTATTTTCTGCGTCCTTACGTACCTCAAGAAAAGCAATTCCGAGCCAAAAAATAATCAAACTAATGTTTTCACCTTTGAGTACTAAATACCATTTGTTAGCATTAGAAACAATTTAGTAGGCATTAGTAAACCCACTTCGGTACATGGGAATGTTGCTCAAACGATGTTTGAATTTTTAATATCTTAACGAACCGACACTTTGAGTTTAATATCAAACGGTGTGTATATTGTAGGCTAGCGCGTTTTGATTTTTGTTTTCCATTTATTTCAAGCTATTTTACTTTAGCTACTTTAAAATGTTTGTTCTTTGTGTTGTGCCATACCACAAGTTTTTCCCCACTACCTCTGCGTACCTGTGCGAGAACTCTCGCATGTTAGACACCACACTCATTCCTATCCTTCTATTTTTATTCTAAGAGGGAAAGTAGTTTACGAAACGTGTTTATTTGTTTAAAATCTATGAAGGTAACTTGCAATGTACTAACACAACTACAAATACAAATAAAAAAACATTGCAATTAATGTGTAAAAGAAATTTTCAATAAATATTTATTCAGTATCATGGAGAATTTGCTTGGAACAATTCCCAAAACTTACTTAAAGACATTTGAAGTAATTATTCAATATTCTTTGTCAGTTAGGTTTTAGTTGACAGACTATGAAAAAACGTTAATTAAATAGTTTCACTACACGCATAAGAAACAATCTTCATAGGTATAGGTATCAAGCAACTATAATAGTACTTCTAGTTGTTGCTGGAGAGCAAATCTTGAATTAATGATTATGCAAATATACCTCGTCAGACTGCACAAACTACCGTGTTAACAGAAAGCGTAAATAAAGATTGTCGAATCTAAGCCTTCTAAGCGTGTCGCCACAAAATTTGCTACCAGCAGAAAGGGCTGAAATATTGAGGTGGCCTTGATAGTATTGAAGCGTGGAACCGAAAAGTTAATTGAATGGATCGGAGAATGTCTCATCTTGGGCTGGGCCGCTGTCTATGATTGGACGAAAGGACTGCTACTGCGTAGTAAGTGTCAGCCAATCTCTAATGAGATTACTCCAGATTATGGAAAATTCCGGAATCTTTTGATGAATTTTGGTGGAGGGAAACAGAGCTGCCGCTTTGTAACGCAAGCAGAGAAAAAGACTTGATTTTTGAACGTTGGAGAGTGCGGAGCTCCGTGTCAGGAGGAGAGAGAGAAGGGGGGGGGGTCGCGCACTTCGAGATTTTTCCCGAATCGGCTGAATTAAGTGCCGAATTGGACGATTCTTTTTTTGATCAGAGAATTTCTTCTGTTGGCAGCAGCGCCCAGAAGTAAATGACTTATTCACGCCTAGAAATTGGGTCTGAAGTGGTGTTCTTTTTTGAGCCGTGCTTGGCTGTGAACGGATATAGTGAAAATTATAGTTATAAATAAAAACTCGCTCGAGACATTTAGTTGCTGTAACTCGGTGCCGTTCCATTCACGCAGCGTAACCCAGAGAACCGTCGTTGCCCGTCCCGACGGCTGTTCGCAAGCTGAACGTCGAGACGTCGCCTCCAACCCAGCTGGCGTATACCTGCGTGGAGAAAGAAACTCCATTCACGCCGCTCCGCCCTGCGCCTCGCGGGACGACCTCCAGCTGAAGAGAAGCCGACGACCTCTGAAGGGTGACGCTTTGCATTTTCGTGCCAGCCTGAGCTCGCAACTGCCCTTCTGGCGAAAAATGTATTTAACCAGAACATTAAATTCTGAAAATCATTAAAAGTTTCTTAATTGTATCATTTCGAAGAACGGTTCGTGGCCGCGCTCAGGCCTACAGCGTAACATTTGTCAAATTATTAGTTCTAAAACTTATTGTAATTGGTATTTTTTGGGGAGGAATACGAGCTCGTGATTGAGGTTTCTTGAGAAAGATAACGTGTTTTTTTTGACAAAGTAATTTTAATTTTGAAATTAAATCTTAATTTTGTTTAACTTCATTTCACTTTTTTTATTTCATTCGTACGCAGTGTCGCTCCACCATTCATCAGTTCTATTTCAGCCGACCCATCTGCCATCTGAGCTAGCCTGGCAGGTAAGTCCGCCGACCTCGGCGTGTCGGTGAGAGGGTGGCGTCGCAATATGTTTCCAATTCTTTGCCAATTGAGCATGGGGTCCCGCAAGTTTCGATCTTAGGTCTTATCCTCTTTCTGTTATATGTAAACTATATGCCCTCGTCTATTAAAAATGGAAGAACAATTCTGTTTGCCTATGACACGAATGTTCTTTGCAAAAATGAAGTAGTAAATAGTACGATTTCAGAAGTTTCAAATTGGTTTAATAATTTAATTGTTAAAAAATAAAAACTGTTTCAATGCATTTTTGCATTTCAAATCGCCAATAGCATGTTCCATTGAAAATGAACAATATGCAATTAGCTGATGTTGAGGCAACAACATTTTTAGGTCTTTCAATTTAATCAAATCTCAAATGAAATGTACATATAACAGAATTAAACACTAAATTATGTTCATTATGTTACGCATTCAGAATTCTTTCAAATTCTTTCACGCATCTTGTTGCGTGTACTTGCAAATGTACATTCCCGCCTGAGATATGGCATAGTATTCTGGGGAAGCTCATCCTGTAGTGCTCAGACCTTCAGATTGCCAAAGAAAATTATTCGAATAATGAAAAAATGCCTTCCACGAGATCCCTGCAAGCCTTTTTTCATTGAGCTTAGAATCTTACCATTGCCTTGCTTTTTTATTTACGAATCTGTAATATTTGTCAAAATGACCTACTTAACGGAGGGAACATATTTTCATGCAATATTGATATTTATAATTACAACACACGTCGTTGAAATCATGTGCATCAAGTGTCAGTATCAACAGCTCAATAAACGAAATCCACATACAATGTACGTACGTTACTTTACAACGCATTACCAGATGATATTAAACAGTTAAAGTCGGTACACAAAATGAAGTTAAAAGTAAAATCTTTTCTGCTACATAACTGTTTCCATACAATTAGAGACTATACTGATCGTCAAAAAGGGAAATAATGATTTTGACACTATGTTTATTTTAACAAAACAATGATATAATGAATTAATTTACATTTGTATTTTATACATTTAAAAAAAATATTTAATACGCCTGTAACAAGCAATGTACTTCAGCTTCCGGGTCAATGACCCCCATCTTGATCAGGTTTTTGTCCAGTTTCCATGAACCATTAATCAAATGCTGAGATGGCCCATTGTTTTGCTTCTGGACGTAAATGTAGCTTCACTGTGCGCACGTTTTGTTGAGCACTCCTTTTACTTGCAGTGGTAGGAGTAGAACTGATGTCTGTTACTATTTTGTTAGCAACGCAGAAAAATCAAATCAGCAGTTCATTTACCGTTGAAATTGGTTCTCTATAACTCGGGAACAAAAATTTTTCTAATTTCAATTTTTCTAAATTAATAATTCTTCTAAATTCTTGTTCTAGTTTTTCAAATGTTGCTAATTTCGCTTTTTTTAAATTCTGGGTCTCAAGAAAATGTACGCAGATAATCTCTTTCGCCATTAGTCATATGCTGTTTTTACTGTTTTGACAAAATAAATAATTAAATAAAAAATCAAAAATAAGTAAAATGCTAACGAAAAAATGGTAATTTCCTCAAAATTCAAACAAGAAAATTAAAATATAGTTCATTAAATCGCAACATAACACTGTTTTTGGGTGAAACAGTTCGTTCATACAGAAAATTACTTTTAAACAGATTTGAAGCATACCTCACTAGGGACAGCACGTTTTGAAACCTCTAGTACAGTGGATGTATTTGACAATGTTGGCATACAAAGGATCAAGTGAGAGGTAAAGTTGGAAGACAATGCAATGTAGACGGGATATGTTTAACAAACAAAACTCCATCTCATTGATTCATTTGCATTTTAAGTTAATATTTTACCATAGTATAAAGTAATTGTCATTTCCATTGCCATTACCAATTTCAATTCAAGACTTGAACTAATAATCCCCTTCCCTTAGGAATAGAGGGTAAATACTTTGAAAAAATTTCTCAAAATTATAACAAAACTTTTTTAAAAACATTTCGTTTAATTACATATAGGTGCATACAAAAAACTGGGAACATCTAAGAAACTTTCAAATTTGGAAGAGTTGTTAAAATTAACTTTGTTTCGAAATTTTTTTTATTCATTTGAAATATAATTGGAATGACTCTCAGAATTATAATTGGTAACTATGTGTATTCACTTTCTTTTCTCTTTGCGCGAGATCTCAATGCTTGTATTGCCATTGCCTGTGCAGTCACTGACAGAGGGGTCGTAGGGTTGGAGCCCCGATGTTTTACAAAATTACAGCTAACGCTAGTATCCGTAAACTTGTAAATGTGAGAGACCACGTTTGTGTCGCATTCAAACCGAGTCTGAAGGAAAAGTCTTGCGACGGCTCATATCAATCGGTTCTGATCGGCAGGTTTTCGTACTTTCTCCAATTAATAGTTGGCGAATGCCGGATCAGTGGCTTTGGAAACGGACCGCGGATTGAATGTAATTCTTCCTTTCTCATTATTATCCCTTCTTTTCTCTCCCTTTCCATCTCTCTCTCTCTCTTTATTTCCACACACACACACACACACACACACACACACACACACACACACACTTACATGCACTAAACTGCTGCATATATCAGAAGAGCTGTCGAGATCGTCGAGTTCGTCCCGGCTGGGGTAGCGCCCATATGTTGAGGGCATAAACCCTGCAAGCAGATATGGAGGTCGACGTCGGATCTCACGTTCCAGTGGGGGAGGAAGATTGCCCATTCCACTCACAGAACTAATGACCTAAGAACTTGTTCGGGCAAGATATTAACCCTTCAGCGCGCGCGGCGTACGGCGAACGTAAGTGAGCGCGCGGCGGACGGTGTGTGCCAAGTAGATTTCTGTTGTCTCTGCAACTATACTGTACATCTGTCTTTCAACATATGGTGTGATATACCAAATACGTAGAGAACAAAATATTATCATTCATAATATTATCAAACATAGGGTTCATAATGCGCAGAGGCGTAATATGACACCACAGCATTGTAAGTAGCATTGCGACAGGTGGGTTGTAAAAGGTGGGTTATGTATTAAGACACCATAGTTATTACGTGAACATAATTGATTCTATGAAAGGAGAGAAAGTATTTCGTTAGCGGACGTTTCAAAAAAGTGATATACACAAACGAAAAACTGTTGAGGGAGGTTTCGAGAAATGTGCAGATGGATTTGGAATTATTAGACCTCCAGACTTGTTAGTGAACAAGTGAACTGGTGTATTTGAACAAGTGAACTGGTGTATTTGTGCGGTGCGTGTGATACAAATGGGACTTAGAAATATTATTAGGAACTCGGATATTTAAGTAACATCTTTATGATATTGCAAGACTTGGTATTGTAGCCAAACCCTATTCTTTGATTTGTTACAAATAGCAAATCTTTCATTTACTAATTCCGTGACGGGTAGCTGTCCCGTCACGCACTCCTGGGAAATTTCTAGGTAGAATAAAATTCCCTATCGGGGGTGGGTTCGTCTTTTCAACTAACTACCAATTAACATTCCAACACAATTTGAAATAACATTGAAGATATATTCTTATAAAGGAAAGTTTTGTACAACTAAATTTACATTTAATTACGGTAGCTATCTTTCCCTACCTAAAAACTGCAGTTTTCTCTAAGAAGATGTTAACTTTGCACCTTATTTCCACGTAATAGCTTATACACACACAAAATCAATGAGAAAAAAAAACATACAAAATACACTTCAAACACAATAACCCTGAAAAAAAAATACATACACATACAATATTCAAATGTCTTGTAACACCTTTGGATTCGTTACACGTAAATTTAGTGAATTAATTCTGTACAAAAAACACAATTTTCCATTATTTACAAAATACCCTATCTGATTTCAATTACGACTTTAGGAAGAAAAAGAAATGACTTGTCAGATTAGCAAGAATACTGTGCGGTACAGTTCTGAATTGAGATTCAGTAAAGTTCTTTTGGTTTCGTTAAACTCACGGCCGTCGAACCTCCGTAGAATTCCACGCTGCGAAGACGGCTGCAAAATATTGTCCACGCCACCAAGGTCGCAGGGTCCCGTGCTCCGCTCCGCGCGCTGCCTGCTGCGTCGAAATCGTGAGGCCACCGGGCGCCGTCTCCCCTCGGTTAGCGGTGCTTTACAGTTGGCTCCTCAGGCGATGATCCCCTCCGAATCCAAGTCCAGAATCTCCACTTATGACTTCGTAGTTGGCAAAAGTCAAATTAATTACAATGTCGATTATAGTTCTTATATTTCTGGAGATTTTATAAAAATGTTTTCAGAATGAAATTTCAAAAATAGTACAGACTTTCTGGTACAGCATACTCGCTCTTTTACGTGTCGCTCAACGTCGTCGTAGCGCACAAGATGGCTGACTATTCACTTTGGTAACTCCAACAAGATAAGAAAACGAATACATACAACTGCTCGCTTCGGCGACTCGGACAAGAAGAAGGTTGAATTCTTTTGGCACAAGCTCTTGCCGTTACTGTTGGTTCATACTAGTTTTTCATTGGCTGGCACAAGAGTGCGTTCAGAAATTAAGTTTACGACTGTCGCCATCTCCTCCTCACCAGATGAACTATTTGTCCCAGATACGGTGTCGTGCCTTCACTACTAGTTTCCCCACTTATTTAAACTGTAATCGCGTATTAGCGGTTACAGTATAATTTCGTGAGACAGATTGTTGGCGAGTAGGCGTCCGCCCAAGACGCAAACAATAGGGAGTGCACATAGACAGAAGACATTTATTTTTGGATCGTGTTTTACAAGCTAGAAGAGGTACCACAGCAAGAGAGAAGTGAAGGGTTTTTGGTAACTGGTCGGCCTAAGGTTGGGTCGAGGTAACGGACGGTGCCGCTTCAAGGAGACGGGAAGATCCTGCGAGGCGCCATCTACCCCGTCGAGAAAGAGAGCTCAGGGCCAAGTTCGTACGAGCTATTTATTTTAAGTTGTATAGTTATCACTAATGTGATTTTCAATATTCATCAATCAGCAAGGTTACTTCAGTAAATAAATTTGCTTGATGCTGTTTAACTAAAAACAACTGATTATTATTGTGCAATCTACCACGAAATAAGAACTTTCAGATTGTTTTCCTTTCCGTATGGAGAGCGGATCGGGTGACATTGTTAGCAATAGTCATTTGTCGAACCCAAGAAGTATGAACTAGCGCGGTGGTAATGTATGAGAAGCTGGGCAAGAGTGGTTTAGTTGGAAAACATAAACATTGGTTAACATAATTGTATTTTATTTAAGAATCGCGTTATAACAATTTGATGGCAGCGTTTCAATGGCACATATCATCACAGTCAATTATTAAAGGCACCGTCAATGCTTTACAACACACTGCTTGCTCCTCTTCGTAGCAAAAGTTTTGTAATGCGACAGGTGTCTCTTTCAAAATCACCCCTGGAACAAAATGTTATTGTTTCTCAAAAGAATACGATTTGAATTTGCTAGTTTGTGTACAGTGAGTATAAAAGGATTTTTTCCGTCAACGTGGAGAGATCAAAGTTCACAACAAGGATAATTTGAGACTCAACATAACACTACGCGCGGCGCGGCGCGGCGCCGCACAGTATGCGACAGACGGTCCGTCGATGACTGATCCACCAATAATTCAACCCAGGATTGAGTGAGGTCAACGAAAGTTCACACACGGGAAGCCAAGGCTACACTGAAAGGTTACATGAAGTGATAACGAATGTCGACTCATCTATCGGAAATGACGCAACAATATCTGCCGATGGCGCACGCTGTTCGCCTTCGAGTCCACTTAAGGGTTAATACAGCCTACAAATATCCGACGTGAAAATCGAGTGTTATGCAGGCTTAAATTTGCTTATAGTTTGTCAGATTAACATGTACAGAATTGCTACTTATACACGCTCTGTTAAGCTTCGTAGAACCGTAATATGAAAGCCGTTTGATTGTTGCGTAATAAGATTGTTGGGTCATCCTACCAGACTCTGGAAGTGCCCACGACCACAAGAAGTGCCATCACTCGCAGTCAGAGTGCAGCACATAAGTAGAGACAGTACCAGCCAATCACAATTCTAAAATTATTATATTATTTACAAAATTTGTATTAAACTCTAAACTCAGCTCCTTTCTAAGAGTTAAAGTGCAAGAGACAACTTGCCTTTAAATTACATTAATTAGTCAACATTTACAACATCGATGTTCATTTCCCTACTATATTAGTATCTAATTTATCATTTTCAGGTAATATGGCGCCTCAACTCATAACAGAGAAACGGTGGGATCTCGACTACTTCATGCGCAGATTTGATAGAGAGAGGATGTGTTCCACGCTCGTAATGCATCTTAGAATGCATCTAGTTGAATTTAGTTGTAATGCAACTAAGCAACTAAACATTAATAGGAACAGTATTGATTGTCGTAAGATATGTAGCTATGTAAATCATAGTATAATTCCTGACTTATGGGTTTAATTATAATTAGATCATGTTGCTGGAACGTGTTGTTGGAGCGTAGTGTAATGTATTAGCGAACTAACCCAGTGGTAGCTATTTGGGAAGGGGCGGAAAGTGATGAGCAACAGGAAATCACCTCGCCACAGGAGGGAGAGAAAGGCTTTCCCTAAAGCAAACGCGTGGTCAAAGGATGAACAAAACATCGGTGCCGCGTGCAAGCATTAGCGAACTGTCGAGGCGGCGTGACGTAGTGCGTCACGTGAGGGACAGGTATATAAGGGAGTGTACAGAGCCAGTGGGTGGGTTCTGGAGAAAGCGTAGAACCTCGTGCGGATGCACAAACTTGCGCCAGGATGGTGCAGCGGCGATCAGGATTCGCGAGGCAAGTCACGTGTTAACGCGCCTGTGGGGACTTTCTGTCCCAAGTGTGACTGCGGTCACGTGGGAGTGACGCTGTGTGCGAGCTCCGAGGTGAAGAATGGTTGAGATCCAGACTCACACCGTTCGTCAATCAGTTAAGATCGCTCCTGCGATCAAGGCACATCATTGATTGATGCGCCTGTATGGACTTTTTGAGTGTGACAGCCGGTCACGGAAGCTCGGCTTTGTGCGCGCTTCAAATTTAGGATTGACGAGTGCCACAAATTAAACCGATCATCAATCGGATTTGGATCGCTCTCGCGATCAGGGGATAGTATCTATCAGAGCTAGTGTATAAAGTATAAATATTTCAATGTACATATTTGTTTTACGTATAAATATAACTGTATATATTAAAGCAGGAGTCTGTGTTCGCTGTGAGTACCATGAGGTGAAAACAGTATTGTTTCTGGTAAGATGTTATGTCTTGCATTTAACATTTAATTTCTAGCAAGATAGTTTTCTTTTTAACTTGCTAAACTTAAGATGTAATTTCATCTTGTTTTACATTTTCACAATCTCAATCTTATAAATAAGCCTCGAAATATTTCAATGTATTACGTAAAAGCTAATAAAAGAACATTATTTGCATTTGATCAGACGCTAATTTATTGTTCAAGGTTTTATGTTTTAAATAATCCCCAATGTTAAACTCTCTCCTACTTTAAAATTGTAAATATATTGTCGATCAGTATTATAGTAGTGTGTGACAACATTGTAATTATGATCGTGAATCTACTAACTTCAATAAAGTTCAAATTAAATATTCATTATTTAAAATTTGACGCATCGATATTTAACTGTTGACAATACCAGCCTTCCTCTTTAAGAATTTTATTGACATTGAAGTTTGCCTATTTGTATTAATTGTTCACCCACTATGTGAACGGAGCTGTTGCTTAAAAATAAGTATGCACAAAAATAAAGTCCACTACTTGATATGTCTGGAAACACTTGTCCACTACTTGATATGTCTGGTACTTACCGACGACGGGAAAGCTCTGGAAGTGCTCAGCACTGTGAAGACCGTCGTCTTCTTTGGCCTGCCTCATCGTCTGATCTCCTCCTGACTGAGAACATCTGAGATCACGCAGGATGCATTACAACACCGGACAACTGACATGAGAATCAATTTATGAACTATTTGTAGACACTAAGTATACTGTTCATATATACACTCACACATCATAGAAGAAGTAGTGTTTCTTACAGACAGAGAAATTATTAATGTACACAATAATGCCATATCTATTACTAAATATATCTTCAATAATTGTCCCGTTCCCTTTACCCGCAACCCGAAATACACTTCATTTCGACCCCTTTCTGAGTACTATATCGTTTTTCTTTTCCAGTGTATATATTATAATTTTGCTAGAAGGTTTGGACCAAAATTTATCAATGGACTGATAACAATTATGTAGTAAAAAAGTTCTTTTTTTTAACTTCCTTGACTGATTTGTTTCCAGTTACGAGTAATGAGATATAGGAATTCTCGGGACGCTTGTGATCCATGACCCCCGATTGAAGAAGATTAGATGCAATGCACGCGAATATTAAAAATATAGTTAGACGTACCGCGTCACAATGTCACCGCGTCCCCATTTCCGAGGCCCATCTTTTGTGAGAAAGAAGCCTTTGTTGGAAATATTTTATGGTCTTTTACAACTCGTGTCGCCCTCTGAAAAAACTTGTAAATCATCGACCACTTATAGTGCCATTTTTCTGGCTCTGCCCCCCAAGACCCTATGGCCGCGATGGAATATCACACGGCATTTCGCGGTCATTCTCGGTCTTGCCGGTATAAGTCGCATGATCGCTTGCACTGCTTGATACGGTCGCGATCATGCGAAATCTAGAGGCACGACTGAGAAAGATGTGAAATACCGTGACATATTCCACCACGAAGATGGGCCTTGAGGGGCGAAGTTAGAAAAATCGCAGTATAGGCCTGACAGACAGGCACCCCCCTTTGAGGACTATAGTTGCCACGCGGCGCCTACACCGCCCCTCTGACCCTCCCTGCCCACGCCGCCGTAATTCTGGTACAGAACGTGATTTACGGTGTCACGCGTATTTGACCGCGAGCCCGGACATCCGTGAGACTATGTCATCCCTTTCCAGCGCCCCCGCGCCGTTGCGAGCCACTCCGGATGCCAGCTCTCCGCACGCATGCACTGCTAGTAACGACGCACGAAGAAAGAGCCGTCAGTCACACCCTTTCAATAGGCCCAGGAACACGCGCCCGGTGCCACCGCCCCTTCGGCCACCCACGCCCCACGAGGACGCACCGCGGAAATGACAGCTCGTTACGCCTTTCAGTACAGCAATAACACCTGTAAAAAATTATCCGAACAAAGAGAGAACGTTAACTTAATTCGAGTCCGAGATTCTGAGACAAATCAAAGAAGTTCATTCGGTCAATTACACGACAAAGTTAAAGGAAGCTTTAAGATACTTGCCCGCGTAACATCTGCGTCAGCCAATGGGTGAGTTCGAAATCGCTGCGAGTCTCATGTGTCAAAATTATTATATTATTATTGGTAGAGTAGCGAACAGATGGTATGGGATCGATATTTTATGCGGGAAGCCCAGACTTTGAGGCAGGAGCGCTTCGCAGAAAGTGACACTCAACTGACAGACTCAACAATGAACACTCATCTGACTGACTTCGTCTAATACTCGACTAACAGACTTCTTCGAAAGCTGAACTTATTTAACTTCGAACAGTCAACTCACTTGTCAACTTTGACTTCAAGATTGCATTTCAACCGTAGATGTGACGCTGATAGGACTGCAAACTTATGTTTATTACGCGTTCGCGCGCTTCATCGATTACGCAACGTAGGAATGACAACAGATCTCACCGGACCAAAAGTCGCGAGTGAAGTATTCAATTCACGACCATCAGTCGGCGTAAAAAGTCGAGACCATCGCACGGGTTTCACGCCCACCGGAGACGTGAACGCAGCGAGCTTGCATCTCATTGCCCACACACCTGTCGCATTTCGGGATAGCACCTTCCGCATTCCGGACCAGGCCGACGAACGGCCGGAACTAAAAGGTTTGAGGATAAAGGCTAGCGCCTAGCGGCCCACCCCGGGGACTTGTCCCCCGGTAGAACAAGAAGGAGTGTGGAGTTGTAAACCACACAGGGTTCCACTAAAGGATATTGTGTATATACGTGCTTGCCAGATGTGGCACCCCCAACACTTGTATCTTATTAGGGGGCCGAAGTCCCAGGGTGGGCGCAAGGTCGTTAGCCTCTAAACCTCACCCTCGTTGGGTGTACAAGTACACACCCCGACTAAAACCCAGTTCTCGCCCGGACGCTGTTAGCCCCCGCAGCAACCTTCCCTTACAATGCCTGGGTCTAGGGGCGCCCTATTAGCACAGATCTACTATCTGTCCGGCTAGTACCGGAGTCAATGTTGTCTGTATGACAACGCGCCACTCACATTCGCCGGAACACCAGTCCCTCCTCTATGCCCATAGTATTGGGCTACAGCCACGACGAAGCCACGAGCCCAACTGGGGGCCACCCGAACGAAGGTCCGGGCGCCTCGGGGTCCCCATTCCGTCTCCCCACTGCCTGCACCTTTAGGCGAACGACCTGGGTCGGACCGTAACCAAAGCAACCTGAGTGTAGGTAATTTCTCGCCGGACTTCTATATGTGAATTCCAGAGTACCCCGAGGGGGTTCCCAAACCTGCCTTAAGGGCAAAAGGGTGCTTGACGTAAGGAAAACTACTTCATTGCAGTGGAGAAGCGTCAGGATAGGCAGAGTAAGCTGAGCTATCCCAAAGAATTTTGAAGAAGGCGAGAAATATCTCACTTTAAAAAATTAAATTGTATATTCACATTGTTGCTTTTTATTCAATGAATACCATATATACGGCGAACCAAGTTCTTTTTTTCTGGTATTATACTTATGCCATGCGATGTGTCTTTTCGTGACCCGGAGAGACAGGCCTGGCCTGGGCAAGGCTGAATCTTGTCAGCCTAAAGCATTACGACGTCACTAGACAAGGGACGGGACGCGGGGAAGTGAGCGCTCATGAGCATTGAGTAGGCTGGCGTTTTGTCCCGCGCGTAAGTTAAGCCGGCCTTTCTACTGTGTAAGTAATTGAAACGCTTCCAGGTAGGCTCTCCCTTCACCACCAGCTTGCGTGGAATTTCCGGGTATGTCCGCTAGATGTCACTGAGCAACTTCAAACATCGCGAGTAAAGCATTAATTTAGTTCAAATGTCAGTATTTCAATTCCTTTGTCCCTAATTCTTTAAGTATAATATTAAGATTTTTCACTTTTTTCTGTCACATTATTTAACTTTGTGATAACTTTTAATAAAACCCGATCATTTAGAAAATGTTAATTTTCAGCATTTGAAGGTTGGCACCGCGGCGAGTGTATGACCTGTGAAACCCCTAGTCATATTATGTTGTGGAAAGATCAAACAGGGTCATTTCAAATACTGCTTGAATGGTGTGTTCTGTGTAGTTACAAGTGAAAAGTCGTTCAAACAAGAACAGTATGCCAAGGTGTACAATGTGGTTGTTGGTTTTGTTTTATAATTAAAATATAAGAAACTAGCGTTCCCATGCGAGAACTCTCGCATGTTAAATCCCACCCTTTCCCTATCCATTTGTCTATCCGTTCCATAAAGGAGAGGAACTACTAATGTACTTACAGAATATCAAACAAAATAACAATTGATGTTTGAAACAAATTTTCAATTAAAGTTTATTCAACATTATAGAGAGATGTTCTTGGAACAATTCACTCTTCTTTAAAAACAACATTTGAAGAAATTTTTCAATCTTCCTTGAGAGTTAGCTTTTCGCTTTCCTTGATATTCAAATAGTAGAAAAGGTTTTTACTCTTGAGAAAGCCAAGTAAAGTAGTGCAAAATACCGGATCGAGCAAGAACAGACCTACTCATTGCAATATTATTTAACTTTCCTTGATTTGTTATGAAGAACCGAGTGGGTTTTGGAGAGTCAGGGTGCCAGCTTGCTGGGGTGAGAAAATTGAAAAACATTTGTTTGAAAAATATTTGTTTACTAAAAAGTATTGAATTATTTTCTGCGTCCTTACATACCTCAAGAAAAACAATTCCGAGCCAAAAAATAATCAAACTAAAGTTTTCACCTTTGAGTACTAAATACCATTTGTTACCATTAGAAACAATTTAGTAGGCATTAGTAAGCCCACTTCGGTACATGGGAATGTTGCTCAAACTATGTTGCATTTTTAATATCTTAACGAACCGACACCTTGAGTTTAATATCAAACGGTGTTTTATTTACAATATGAGTTTGCAGTTGGGGATTAGTGTACATACTTACAGATATCGCCAACATTTAAATTGTGCGTTTGGACTGCGATCGTTGGAAGTTGTCGGGTGACTTGCACTATTCTTTCTATAATTTTAAATTTAGTTGTTTTTTAATTGATTCACGTAGGCTAGCGTGTTTTGATTTTTGTTTTTCATTTATTTCAAGCTATTTTACTTTAGCTACTTTAAAAAGTTTGTTCTTTGTGTTGTGCCATAGCACAAGTTTTCCCCCACTACCTCTGCGTACCCGTGCGAGAACTCTCGCATATTAGACTTCACACTCATCCCTATCCTTTTATTTTCATTCTAAGAGGGAAAGTAGTTAACGAAACGTGTTTATTTGTATCTATACTACTTACTACTATCTATACTACTATACTTTTATTTGTATCTATAAAGGTAACTTGCAATGTACTAACACAATTACAAATAAAAATAAAAACAATTCAATTAATGTGTAAAAGAAATTTTCAATAAATATTTATTCAATATCATGGAGAATTTGCATGGAACAATTCCCAACACATACTTAAAGACATTTGAAGTAATTATTCAATATTCTTTGTCAATTAGGTTTTAGTTTTTCGTGATAGTCACAAAAATATTAGCTTTTTACTTTTGAGAAAGCTACGTGTCTGAACCCGTTGACTTGAAAATTTCCTCGAATGATAACGAAAATATTGGTACGGGTAAAACACAAACACAGTCTTCACTCTTCACTGAACACCCACATCCTTCCACAATTAAGTACACAGCACTTATAGATCATGAAAAAACGTTAATTGTATAGTTTGACTACAGGCATAAGAAACAATCTTCATAGGTATAGGTATCAAGCAACTATAATAGTACTTCTAGTTGTTGCTGGAGAGCAAATCTTGAATTAATGATTATGCAAATAAACCTCGTCAGACTGCACAAACTACGGTGTTAACAGAAAGCGTAAATAAATATTGTCGAATCTAAGCCTTCTAAGCGTGTTGCCACAAAAATTGCTACCAGCAGGAAGGGTTGAAATATTTAGGTGGCCTTGATGGTATTAAAGCGTAAAACCGAAAAGTTAATTGAATGGATCGGAAAAGTCTCATCTTGTAGATTATGGTGTGAAAAACGTTTCTTTGAGGCCATTGGCCTCAAAATTTTACGTTTTAAGGCTCTAAAATGCTTCGTTTATGAGTTATTTGCCGATATAGTTTGACATGTGATGCGGGTTGCATTTTACATGAATATTTCGATGCGTTTTTTTAAAGAAATCATCCATATTTTTAAAGTCAAAGTAGAATTCGTCAAGTCTCCGTGAAATTCTCTTTCTTTGGAGCCCTCATTTATAAAGATTGGTTGCGTGTGAGAGCCGGAACCCAAAGGTATACTACTGAAATAATACAGGAGACGATAGTTTAGGTTTATGTGATTGGAGCCACATGACAAAATGGAAGATTTTGTGAGTATAGATGGTGACTCATTTGATTCAGTTAAAAGTTTGTTGCGTAATTCAGTTGAGGTGTTGTCTTTTGAGCAAAGAGTGCAAGTGAAAGAAAAAATATCCAGACCAAAATTAAATATTTCACAAAAGGATGGGAAATTTACAAGGACTTGATTTCAGTATTGTTCCATGATAGAATTAATAATATTAATATTATGAATAATATTTATTATTATTATATTTGTAGTCTCTGATCTCTAGCTCCGTAATATTCGATATTCACAAGTTAAGTATGTGTGTTTACAATATATTCGTCACTCAGCTTATCCAAAATTTAACCTCACTCTTCGCCTCTGCTTTGTTGTAACAAAAACTGTGAGTGTGGAAGAGTAATTTGTAAAGTGCAGATTTGAAAACTAAAAACTAATGAACAGAAATATTTCAGCACTTCAAGAGAGAAGAACAAGAATCCTTTAATGCATGACCACTTTCATTTATTTATTTCTTTGCTTTTTGTGTTTATTATTCATGTATGAATATTTTGAGAATGAAATGTGTGTTGAAATGTGTATTGTGGCATAATAATTAATACCTAGTAATAAATAAAGTGGCGTCCCATGTGGAACCACGTTGTTCAAATAAATTCATTTCATTACACAATAGCCAGAAATCACATCTGATCCTAACTATAATCCTACCCATTTAACGCAAATGAGGCTCCACCCTGTAGAACTCTCTAAGCTCTACCGGGAGTGATGTCAAAAAGATCTTCGCCTGCTGCTGAAAATCGGCTAATAAGATATGTTAGTGGACAGTGTCCACTGCTGCTTGGAGATTTAGCCTGGCGCCCACCTACATGGTGAGATCCGGCGCCCACCTACCGGTCGGCTAGCGGGATTTTCCTCAACCAGGAATCTCCCACCAGTGGGCCACCGCCTCAGCCCGGTGAAGCTCTAAACTACCGACTGGTCTCCCGACATGTGTGATAGTGTAGTGCATGTAAGTGTGTAGGTATGGGTGATCGATAGGAGTAGAAACATCGCGCGCGGTCCGTGGCCCATTTGTTAGAGTATTACTCCGGCATTCGCCTGGTGTTGATTGGAGAGACCACGGTAAACAACCTATCAGAGCATCCGACCGCAATAATTATCTTCCAGATAGCGATTGAATCCGACCCAGGTAGCTAACTAGTGTCGAAAATCCTGCCACCGACATTAGTTGAGCCAACTCTCGAAGTATTTTAGAATGTGAGACGATATAGACTGTGATCCGGGCGTTATTTTTCATTCTAAAAATGTATTTACCTTCGAAAAGCACCATGTAATAAAAATTAATAGAAGAAAATGGAAAAGTGAATAAATGAAAAAAAGAAATGAAAAGACCAAAAGAAAAATAAAGAAATGAAAGAACAAAAAATAAAGAAAAGAAAGAAAAACTAAAACATAACTAAAGAAATGAAAGAACAAATAAATAAATCGAAATAAATGTTCAAATTATCGTAATGATGGGACGTTTTGGTCTTCAGTAGCCGTAGAGCGTTGCCTGTCCTCGGGCCTGGCCGTCGCTCGAGGCGTGGCGAGGCGAGGCGAGGCGAGGCGAGGCGAGGCGAGGCGAGGCGAGGCGAGGCGAGGCGAAGCGAGGCGAGGCGAGGCGAGGCGAGGCGAGGCAAGGCGAGGCGAGGAGACATTCGCACGAGGGATTTGGAAGGGGAATTCCCGGCCTCGGCGCTGACACAAGGACTTAGCCTTGCCAGCGCGACAAGCGTGTTTTGTTTGGGGAGAGCAGCCACGTGTGGACACTGTAGACGTGGATGGCCGGCACAGATTGCGAGAAGCCCCTGAGGGTGAAGAGGAGAAAGTGCTTTCTGAAAGCCACGATGGAGTTAGGAGGAAGTGGTAGGCCTAGAAGGAAAGATAGCTGAAGTACGAAAACAGTTTAGGGGCAGAACATTACACTCAGGTGAATATGCAGCACAGCAAATCATATCAAAGAGAGGTATGGTAGGGCTCAATGAATTCACTCACCTCTAATCGTCACTTCACTGACATAGAAAGAAAGAAACGAATGTCAAAAAGTCGACACCTAAAAACATGCAAGAGGAATGGCGTATATTTAAGAGGAATGAAGAGAGAACATTTCTCCTACCTAAAATATGCAATGCGAGATACAATAAAACTTGTAATATCAGTCATTAGTTCCATTACATGCTTTTTTCCCTCACTTCAGAAAACGTCTCGTAACATACAGTTCTTATGTACAATTTTATTACACTAGAAACAACCAAAAAGAGTGAAGCGTTCAGGGATCCGTAGTAAATTTCAAACGTTATCATTTTATGCTACTTTACGAGTCAATTAAATCGTCGTTGCTGGAATTCAGTCGAAGAACAATTTTAATTACCAGATGCATTCACGAAGAGATATCCGATGCTAATAGTAGCTCAACAGACCGATCGCCTTTCCTCCATCGTACTCGATAAATGTACGCGTGGATTTATCGTAGTAATTAGAATATATTTCACTTAAACACTAAGAGTAGTAAATGGCAGTGGCTAAGAGAAGCTTCTTCATAAAAATGACGGTTTTGAAAGTAAACCTTCCATTGACAAAAATTTTATGGATGTAATAGATTCCTGTTCACAGCTCTTGTGATCGTTTCGCACGTTACATAAAACCTACATGAATTAATTGCAGCTCTCTCCTTCTCACTACATTGTGAAAAAATAATGTGTTCAATGCAAACCCATATTTTTTCTATTTTGTACACCCTACGTGTTCAATATTATATTACATCCGTTCTTTTAATACTAAAACCAACTACATCTATTTAAAAAATTGTAAATATTTTGTTCACAATTTATGTTTTACTTTTCCTCTTCTTGTGCAACGTATAATAAATTATTAATATTTTTAATTTGTCTAAAATGTAATGATACAAAATTATTCGTATGCTGTAATATCATTCAAGAAAGCTTACATGAGTGAAAACTACTTTGAGTAGAGATGAATAGTTTAGTTCTGATTTTAACCTCAAAAGAGGTCGTGCGGAAGGACAAGGATTTTTTATTTCTATAGGACTGTTCTACATCATTGTGATTTCGAATCTGTCAATTCACAGACACTACTCAGGCCATTCAGTTGCGAAGGACCTCAATTTTTTTAACTTATTTTGATATATTAGATTTACAATTAACAGCGCATCCTGGTGATGGGCTTATGAAGGTTTTGGGATCAATCAGATTTTTTTATTGATATGTTTGAATGTAAGACAGATGTCGTTTCTCTCTAACAATCTTCAAAAAATATATTTCATCAGCCTTGAAAAAGTGGACAAAAATGTGCACTAAAATGGGAATTCAGAGAGGGAAAGAAAATATTCATATCTGAAGATAAAGTGGTTTTGTACAAGATGTAAATGATGCTTCTTACATTATGAGAAATCGTGTAGAAGAATATGAAAAATGTGGATTGGAAATTAACATGGAAAATACTCATTATTTGGTAGTTGGTGATTTACGAGAAGATATAATCCTAGAGAGTTCTAAGATTAAAAATGTAACACATTTCAAGTATTTTGAAGTAATTTTGACTGAAAAGGGTACAGATATTTTTTTCAAAAATCGAAAAGGGTCGACAATCAATAAATGAAACCAACTACTTTGGAGTAAGGATATAAGAACTAAAAAATCCAGATGTTTAAGCCTTGGTAGAGAGCTTAGTAAAATATGGCTCCAAATTTGGGTTCTTAAGCAAGCACTGAAAAAGAAAATTAATAGTGTTGAAAATAACTTTTGGAAAAAATGCTATGGAGTCATGCTACTTCAGTATGTGAAAACAGAGATGATAAAACGACGTTAGGAGGATGCTTAAGTGATATTGAAAAGAAAAGATTGTAATGGTACGGCCACTTACCAAGGATAGATTCAGAAAGACTGCCCAGAAGGTTTATATCTGGACGCCAGCAAGAAAAAAGTAAAGAGGTCGGTCAAGAGTGAAATGGAAGGAAGGTGTGACCATGGCAATGGAAAAAAGAGATATGTTACAAGAAACTTGGCATAACAAAACAAAATGGCGCCTTCGATATGATAAATGGCCAATATAGTGCTGTAAACATCGCATGTGTCTATCTCTAGTAAACAATTTAACCCTTGAGTGGTCGCGCTCAGAATTGGAAAGCAGGTGGTCGCGTGGATTCCAACTGTAATTCGTTTTAAAAAATCTTATTAATATATTTTACAAACAAACATTTTTGGTTCAAATATTGACGAGCAATGGTATCTAGAACACTGAACACTAACAAAATACTAAATAATTTATTAGAACGTCATCATATTACAAAGTCTATGAAATGCTACACAAAAACGCATGTATGCCTTTAAACAAATGTACTCAAATTCATACGGGTTGATATTTGTTTTTGAAAATTCTTGTGCTCTATATGTATTGCGCAGTTGTTATAGTTTTCATTATGATTAATAAATAAAGCAATTTAACAAAATTGTTAAAACATCTGGAGCCTCTATTCTGAATGTGTTTCAATGTCAAAATGAGGTGAATAGTATACCCCAGATTTTCTGAGTGTAGCATACCCACCGGGCACAATTTTCGGAGGTTTTGGTGTTTCGTCGAATCAGAGATAACAACATCTCACGTTGAACTTTGGTGGCTCCGATGAACCCTCGGTCCCTTCTCGGAAACCCACAAGATGTCCCCCGCGTGTTCATATCGCTGCCGGCACAGATTTTCTCTCCATCTTCCTTTTCATGTCTGCTTTCATAAAGGATAAATAAAGATCCTTTCCTGGTCCAAGAGTGAAACCAACATCCTTCCATCCCTTTAGGAATTCCCTCCTAGTCGCTGTTGTACTTTGCATAAACATTCGGAGAATCGATTGCAGCGGTATTCATGATGTCCCTCTTCGGTCAGAAGCTAAACCGCAAGGGGTCGCGTGGATTATTATTGTAATCCAAACCGTTTCAGGCGCTTATTAGCTAGTGCAGCATCAGTTCTCACTTGATGCATATAATTCGATAGCTGAGGCCTTCAACGAAAGGTACGAAAAGTTTGTGAATTCTCGCTGTAAACTGTGAATGAATACAACTGAATTACAATATCAATCCACCTGACCACTGAAGGGTTAATTTTTTCAGGAACTTTCTAACATTTCGGACAAACGTATTGGGGAGAAATTTGGTAAAACTATTCACATTTTGCCTAATATGAGAATCAACTTTATTTTGCAGGAATATTTTCAATAATGCCTGGCTTTTATTTCCAATCATTAGATTTATCTCTTTATCAAAAATGTAAAACTATGAAAGTAGTTTAAATTCTCTAAAACACTGTTTTTAAATCATCACTGATGAAAAGAAACAAGAAAACTGTAAACGCGATTGTAAACAAACTGTTAACCAAAGCTTTTTAGAATAAATGCTAGCGACTCACCAAACATCCTTTTTATATTATCACAAGTAATTAATGGAGTAGTTAGGGTTATCATCGTCCACCAAACAAACAGGATCACTTGTACATAAATATGTAACACCGCCGCTTTTTGAAGTTGACTGTGCGACAAACTGTGTTTTTCTCTTGCATATTATGCTTTTTGCTTGTTTTACTGTCGGAGTACTTTCAATGGATTAACGAGCGTGTTCATTGTCCAATTAATATTTCTAATTTTGATAATAATCACATTAAAGTAATATAGGTTTTCTTTTAAATACACTACTTGAACAAACCAACATTTAGTTTTTAGAAATTTCTGACACTACATCATTATTGAAAAATATTTTTAAATGATTGACTTTCTACATATAAATGAAGAGTCAGGTTGTAAAAATAGAATGGGAGTGCACTTCATAACAATGGAGGACTGCCGTCCCAAATGGAGTAGGTGAGGAAAAATTAAGGTAAATAGAGTAATGTAAACTAGTGGTGCTACAGAATGGCACAGACTTTCCCGTATTAGTTTTTCCTTGGGTCTTCGCTAGCTATTCGGAATTGCCACATACTCTTTCTTGCCAGCTACCATCTATCACCGCCAAAAGTACATTTTTTTGTCATTTTCTTAATTTTTCGGTTTCCTATTGGTAGAACGAAAATATTAATTTTAGAATATTAAAGAACACAGAAACCTAGCCGTAAATGGCAACTTTCTTTTAAAAATTATGTGCCGTTTAAGAGAATATGGCGTTTTAGCACTACTAAAAATGCGAAATTTGAAGCTCATTTTCACAGAAAATTTTTGAGTTTTCAAAATACTTTATTTGAAGTTATTTGAAGCACTTACACTCACAAATAAAATCATCTTTACAAATTGCTGATAATGTGCATATTAAAGATGTGAGAGATCTTTCAAAAAATTTACATTTATATAATTTTTGAAAAAAACAAAAAAAACTCAAAATCAACTTCACGCTATACTAATGAGTGTAATTAGCACTATCCGTCACAAAAGTTTCAAGAAAAAAATTGCAGCCATATACGAGAAAATGGCGTTTGAGCATTTCTGAAAATGCCGAAATTTGAGCTACTTTTCACAGAAGACGGTAGTGTTTTCGAGAAACTTTACTTGACATTATTTAAAGCATACATACTCGTAAATATAATAATGTGAAAAAATCGCAGATAATGTAAATATTAACGACGTGAGAGACAAGTAAAAAAATTTACATTTTGGTAATTTTTGAAAATCTCAACCGATAGACCAAAATTGATTTGATGTCATTGATAGAGTACATTTACCACTATCCCTACCAAAAGTTTAAAGAAAAAATTTGAAGCCGTTTTTGAGAAAATCTTGTTTTTGTAATTTTTTAAAATTGCACATATTGCACGCAATATTGCACGAACACTACCAAAATTTTGAAAAACATTTACATGACCTTTATTAAAGAACTCAATATGCAGAACAAATTTTATTTGAAGAAAAAATCTCTATCTTCAGTTTTGTAGTTGGAGAAAGACGCCGAAAAAATCAAACTTTCACAATTTTTGAAAATTCAAAGATGTACGTGAAAATCGGACCTATGCCATGTTAAAAAGTGTATTATACTCTATTCATACAAAAAATGTAAAGAAAAAATTGGAGCCGTTTTTGAGAAAAAGTTGAAAATCCCCGGGGGGCTTCAAATAAAGTACCCCCAAATTTTGATGAATCTTTTTCAAAATCTCAAAGCTTCGACTAGAACCAGATCGACCGGGGAATATCCATTTTGGAAGAAATCGTACTTATGGTTTAGGCGCTAGCAGTGTTCACAGACGGACAGACGGACGTTTTCCTTTCAATTGAGTTTTCGGTGTCAATGACCTAGAAAACAGGGTTTCTGGCTACACTACGTGTTAGGGGATTTTTTCTTCATTTAGCAACTGGTTTTATCCACTTATTCGTTTTCACGGCCCGGCAATTAATTTTTTTCCGCCGAAAATTGGCCATTTTTTCGCGTAGCATTACATAACTTTCCCTATACTACGTATATACGTACTATACGTACGTGTATACGTACGTATACGGGAAAGTAAAAAACAGTGAATCACGTCAGTACGCTGCTTGAGTTCTTTCGAGTCTGTATTGCCATGTAATAATGAAAAACACATATTTTTTTCTTCTGAAAAATTGCGTTTTATGACTTATTCATCTTTTACCCATCTCCTTTAGTAAAATTATGTTATAATGAAATAAAATATTTTAATTTCTCTTTTAAGTTAACTCCACATGGTAACAATTTATTTGACGTATGTTTCGAGAGAAGTCAATTATTGGCAATGTTTCAGTTCCCATTTAACCCATATTAGATATTGAAAATTGCGACTTCTTAAATGATTTGCAACTTGGTATATTGTTATTTTGTGTCCGCGGAACAGTGTAAATCACTACACATTTACAGCGTAAACTTATTTGGCTAATGAGAGCAAAAATAAGTGACGTGGCAGCGTAGTGGCTAGGACAAACGTTTTCTCAAAACTTGAAGGACCTAGGTTCACACCCCAATAAAGCTAGGGGTTATCATCCTGCTATGCCTGATTCAGAACGATCCTAAGGTCCACTTACCCTTCTTTCAATATGAGTACCAATATTTAATGGTATTATTAACAATAAATATTGAGGAAAGTTTCGAAGCAGGAGCTTGCCAAGTCATCCTCTCCCACTTCTAAAAAAGTAATACACTATCTTTTATGGTTTACTAGTTTATTGTTGTGTGTTTACGGTCCTGAAACAAAACACGTAACGGTTTTGTTAATACCCCTGCGGGCCTTGCAAATTCAAGGGGCTGCGATATCAGCTAGATCAATTGAATAACAAGAGAATTTGGAGAAAATAAACTGAATGATTTAGGCGCTAGCGTTGCTCACAGACTGACAGAGAGGCAAACATTCTGTCGTCAATCGATTTTTCGGTATCACAAACCCATAAAACATGGGTTCAGACTATGTAAGGTGTTAAAGGAAGTAATTTACTATGTTTAAGAAAAAGATTTATCTACGTTTTCGTTACCAGAGCCCGACAATAAGAATCCTTCGGTCGAAAATTCGCCGTTTTCCAGCCGCAGTATTACAACGATCTCGCGCGGCGTGCTACTTCGCCCACACAGCCAGGCCCTACCTCGCCCCGCGCGAGTACAGAGAGATTGTTGACAAGATCTGTGCCCCCCGCCCTCACCGCACCAACGGCAGCGGCAGCAGCAGCAGCAGCAGCAGCAGCAGCAGCAGTAGTACCGGCGAAGCACTCGCGTCACAGGCGCCACACTCGTCCCTCACGGAGTAGAACTGTTTTCCTTAACTTTTTAACTTTTTCTTTAGCTATTAACTCTTTTTTCTCTCTCTCTTCTTTAACCTTTAACTTTTTGTTAACTTTTTTTTATATATATTTTTCTTTAATTATTAACTATTGTATTAAAAATTGTATTTGAAAAAGTCTGAATAAAAATCTTCTTCTGTGCAAGTAGTAGGAGAAAGTGAAATATGGAGAATGTCAAAAAATGTAGTATTTATGGTTTTAAATCTCCATCAATGAAACAAAACAATGAATACATTTGTATTTGAAAAGGATTACAGAATTTTTTCGTATGTCAATAATTTCTACGTATTTCGATAAAAATAATCGGAAAAATAAGAGCGGATTTATCGGAAAAATAAGAAAACGTACAGACGATTCGTCAACTTACGTAAGAAAATGTAAGTATAAAAATCTGTAGGACAAATTAATTATTGAGTATTCTTTTAATATTGAGGTAGCATTTACATTGGTTATAATCAGATTGAAATCTACTCCATCTCATCTCTAAATGAAAAGCGTTGAAACATAAAAAAAAACAAATATTAGAGCAAAATAATTTAGAAACGTGCCGTAGTCACCAACACAACTACATGAATGTTTACACTAACCTTCAATGTAATAAATCATTGTATTCATCATGTATTGAACGTAAATAAACCTATAAATCCTTTATAGCTACAAGATTGATATAGTAAAAATGTTCCATCGTATTGCAACCTCAATGAATTTTTTCACTAATTCTCATCACATTCATTATTATGCCCCGTCTGGAAAAAAATTTTTCAGGATATTTTGTCAGATATTATGTACAGGAAATTACCAATTGCCTAAAACCCTTATATCTGTATGTTAGATGTAGTAAAGTGTTGCATTATATTGCAAGCTCAGTCAATTTCCTCCCTAATTCTCATCACTAGAACGTGAAGCTCATTATTTTGCCCCTATTGAAGAAAGCTTTTCAGGTAATTTTGACAGATTATCTATAGGAAATCAGCAATTGTGATGTCTTGTTCCAGATCCAGCGGTAAAATGCGTACGGCATGCATCTTAGAGTGGCCTGACGGCCATTCGATGATCTCAACGATGGATTATGTGTGAGTACTAGTCTAATTTTATCCCTAGTTCATTATTAGTATTCCTGTTTATTATTCAATTCGTCTTTAAATTTGGGAAATTAATTTTGTATGAATCCTTTCATCTGTGATATTGAATACATTTTATACTTATTTCACTGGCATGTTAATTGTTTGTTAAATTATATACAATAATCATGTAAGTTAAATCATCACCAATTTGGAGTATCTTCAATAAAGTAGAAGCAATTAATGAATTGAAAAAGTGATTATTAATTAGTACCAGTTTTGAATTGGAGACGTCTTTATATCTTAATAACTCATAACGTACATTTTTACTTCACTTTTCGAAAAGTATTAATGATATATTAATTTTAATGTGTAATAGTGATTACTACTAAGAGTTTCTAAATCAGTTTCATAAAATTAACGACGCTTAGTGACATTAATTAATACATCACGATGCTGAGAAAGAACCGGTTATTTGCAGTTATGTGAAAGTATTTGCTCCTTAAAATGTTAGTTTTCGAAAATTTCTATCAACTGAATGTTTTATATCTATTTTTTACATTATAAAACGTTTTTCTCATTGTATTACGTTATAACCATGTCGTAAAAAACACACTTCCTTCATGGTAACAAAATAGTTTCGCCCCATGTTTGACTCGAAAAATTCATAACTTCATTCAGTACAGACAACATACAATATTTTTAGCGTACTAAAATGTAAAAGAATAATTTTAATGTAATAAAATACACTTCCTTTTTGGAAATAGAATAGTTTTGCCCCGTGTGTAACTTTAAACATTCATAACTCGTCATTTGGTATAGATAACACATATTTTTAACGACCAATGTGGGTTCGCTAAGTTCTTAAGGGTACATTTTACGACCCTTGAATTTCAGTTCGATTTATTTTCTCTCCAAATACCGGTCGTTATAGGAGATGAACATTTTCCCTCGGTACGTAAAGCATTATACTTGATATGGCTACTAGATGCACGTTCTGCACGATAAAAGAATGCGCCGGACTCTCTGGTGCAGTCCATTTACGTCCACGCAACAATAAAATTGTAATAGACTGAGACGTATACCTGGGACTATCGTTGTGAATGAGAGCATATTCCCTCGTAGAAACGAGGGTGAATCGTAATCTGTAGGTATATCTCGTGGGATGAACATTTATGTACTCCCGTTAATGTATAGTTTGCCACCCCGAGTGTGACTGAATTGAAAGAGCACAGTCATAGCTTCTACTCTTATTTTACCAGCATTGCACCGTTGAGTATTCGATTCTTCAAAAAGGATGAATGCCTCACTCTTAAATGCAACATTTCCTGCCCTGTGAACACGCTGTAAGATATTTCTTACACCGTGTCTGTAAATCAGATGCCCTGTGAACACGCTGTAAGATATTTCTTACACCGTGGCTGTAAATCAGATGCAACAGTGATCCATTAAAATCAGCGTGCCTACAAAATAGCTGTTGTTTCCGAAACTTCATTGTCCTCTTTGGTGTTTGTAAAAGAACAAGATTAATTAATGAGCATAGTAGTTTTAAGTTCTATTACTTTATTTTAATGCAGTTAGCAATTTGTAGCCAATTTAGGTTAGGGTGTGTGCTGGTTAAACGCACAAAGTATGTGACCGTGCAATCCACACCAGTGACGTGGAATGGCGAGTACAACGCGATCCAAGTAAGTGCCTACATAATTATGGAATCGTGTTGCGCAGAGAACAAACTGATAACTAGAAGTACACAGACTAACAGTTTCTGAAAACGAAAATATAATTAAAACATTCTGTCTAAAACCTACTCCCAGTATCGTGACGAACATTAAAAAATGTGAGAGACATTTTAATAATAAAATTTGTGAGCATGAATCATGGATATGCGAATGTAAAAGCCTTCAAAAACTTGTGTTGAATTTTAATGTTTACGCAGATTTAAATAATATTTACAAAGCTATCAAGACGCGCAATAAGTACTCGTACACTCACGTAGCACGTGAGAAACAGTTTAAAATGTTTGAAAAATCTGAGAGGTTAGAATTTTATATACATAACCTGCACAGGCTTTGTTGAGCAATACAATAGTCACATAAGGAAAAATAGGGAATTTCTGTCGCACTTGTATACTTTTTCCGGAGACAAGGGCTTGCATTTCGATGTCGTAAAAAGAGGTAGGGGATCATCAAATAGAGAAAATATCATAGAAGTTAAATAATGAAACATGATAAAACTCTCGAGGATGGTGTGAAAAATTCTATTGTGTTTCTTGCAACCTGGCCAGAAATTAAGAACTATTGGATTTCAAGTGTGAGCATGGTAATGTACCGTAAAAGTAAAAATGAAATTTCTAAATCCCCTCAACACTGGATGAAATCCCTGATGTAAGAATAACTGTCAACTATTTTTCGTTACTTGTCTGTAAATTGATTGATTTTTTTATCTTTCTTATTGTTATTATAGATCATTGCTTTACATTTTATAAATTATGCAAATTCGAATGAGTCCGAAATGATATGGATTGAGTAATTTTGAAAATAATTGAGTTTGAGAATGTTCCCATTATTAAAATATGAGAAAACACATTTTCTAGGTCGTGATGTTCAGCCAACTTTCTCTAACCTTTAACCAGTACATGAAGTACGTGAAACATTATTACTTTTACTGGATCAGTTTTTATTTTAAATATACAAATTATTGGTGTGATCTAATTGACCAAAGTGTCAGAAATGGTATTGATGAATGAGGAATATCTACTAGAAGTTTTAAATTATTTTCCCATTTCTTGGGTAACAAACCCTAAGTCAAAAGTCAAGCTAGGCCATTGGAGGTTCTGTTTCGAAGGTTCTGCCCTAATTTGCAGGTCATATCAATACTTGGAACTGCTCGTTCTTGACTGTTCTCGGCAGTATTGGCGAAGAGTTCTCTGTGCGCAGTTTTCTTTGAATTTATTGCGTCTTAGTTATTTTAATTATTCACTATTTTTAATCGACGCTCTTAGCCCCTGGTCAAGCATTCAGCGTCTTTTCCGGAGTAATCCTCCATTAATGTTTGTTATTATGTATGTCTCGTCTCGTCTGTCAGTTGTCAAAAAGACCTCCAGGTATCATCTCCGCGTACGCGTTTCTTGCTCCTGCGTCACTACCCTGCGACCAAAATTGGAAAGGAATTAGGATAACAGTTAAGGACACTTCACAGAGGCTGGACTTGCTTGTTGGTAGTTTCGGGGTGTTTCGCTGCCGATAATCATTATGAGCCCTTTTGTAAATGGGAAAATAATTATATTAAAGAAATGTAATTATTATTATTATTAATAATAATAATAAAAAATTAGAACTTATTTTTTAAATAAATGACATAATTTTCTTACACGCGTAGTTTCTTTTGCACAATTATGAAGGTTTACAACGTGCCTAGTCCGATCAAATATTTTTATACAGTTTTCGTTATAGAACATGCCATACTGATTTGTACACACAGTTCAGTTACCCTTTCATTGAAATTGGAGTAAATACTGCGTTAAAGACGTTTTGTAGAAATGGGTTAAGCGATAAATGGTGTCGAAAAATCCAAAGACACCTCCGCCATTCTTCGTCCATTGTTGCCTTTTCATCCACCGACATGAAAGGCGAACCCCGACAACAGGTCTAGCAGAAGGATCGTACGTTCTAGCAGAAGGATCGTACGTTCTCGATACTCAGTATCGAGGCCAGTTTGGCCATGCCGGAACTAGCCTTTTCGGATATATTGGTCTCTGCGCTAGTCTGATGGCCGATACCAATTGAGCAGAATATCATTAGATCAGGTTCTAGATTATATTGATTGATTCGTGATTTCGCTCGCGTCAACTGCTGAGGGCATTAGACCCGTAAGGGTAGCTCATGTTTCCATTGCAGAGATGGCAGTGAACTTCCCCCGCTGGATGGCGATATCCGGTGTCGATGAACGTCGGTTATCGGGAATATTCCCCAACCAGTTACCTCCCACCAGCGGGACACCCCCCTGGTCCTAACCTCCCGACTGGTCTCCCGATAAGAGTGATCGTGTAGTGTACGGAGTGTGTGTAAGTAAGGATTGACGATAGGACAAGGAAGGGGAAGGATAGATCGCGCGCGCGGTCCGTGGCCCGTTTGTTAGGGTACTGCTCCAGTATTCGCTCGGTATTAATCGGAGAAATCAACGGAAAACTACCGATCAGAGTAGCCAGTCGCTAGAATCGGGACTCGAACACCAGACCTCCCGGTCAGAGGCAGAGCAGTGACATCAGTGGATGCCGTGAGCCAATTTTGCCAGTCAGGTTCTAAAAATATTCATCATCTGAAAATTATTTTAGATGTGCCCATATGTTATATTTAAAAATCAAAAATTCTAAAATACATTTGTTATAAATACAGGTGTCCGGGAAGGAAACTTCAAAACTTCGAAAATAAGCTCTTAAGACAATTCTAGGTGTATTTTGTCTAATAAACTACATGGTTATTCCGAATGGTTGAGCCGCAATATGCACTCAAAAATTGGTTTGAAAAATTGATTTCTAGGCAAAACTTTGCATTATAGAAGTATATAAACACCCCAAAAACATATAAATTGTTTATTATTTACAAAAGAAATTAATATATTTGTTCAGAAAGAAAAATTAACCGAGAAATAAAAGAAGCACCGAATTTACACAATTCGACTGCTTTTTATTTCTCGCTTAATTTTTCTGTCTGAACAAATATATTAATTTCTTTTGTAAATAATAAAAAATAACATTTTTTTGGAGTGTTTCCATGTTTCCATAATGCAAATTTTTGCCTAGAAATGATTTTTTCAAACCAATTTTTGAGTGCTCATTGCGGCTCAACCATTCGGAATATCCACTTAGTTTATTAGACAAAATACGCTTAGAATTGTCTTAAGAGGTTATTTTCGAAGTTTCGATGTTCCTCCCCGGACACTCTGTATAATCTGAACGAAAGGCTAAGTCGTCTCTTAAACACTTCATGTTTGTAGGGCGCACAGCATTATTGCAAAAAGTATTAGTCCCAACTTTAATAATCAATATTTAACGACTGGGATGGTAGACGTGATTTTCGTATCGTTTAAATGAGCTGCATGCTCGTAGAACATTCGTGAATAACCTTTCATATTAAACGGACGGCTAATTTACTGTGTTGTGGGAGGATTACCAACTCCATAAATAAATACAATGGTAGAAGACAAGGAATAAAGCTTGAGAAGATACTAATATTAAGACAAAATAAATTTATTTAAATTGCAATTGGGTATAACCCAGTGGCAGCTCATTACATCGATACGGTAAAATCACTAACAAACTATATAGTAGTAATAATAATAATAATAATAATAATAATAATAATAATAATAATAATAATAATTTAAAAACTGATTCTTTAAACATTAGATAACATTAACAAAATTTCTTTAATCTAACTCCGCACTGAATGTTTGTTCAATTTGAATTCCACTGCACTTCACTCCACTAAGACCAATAAAACACTTCCTTCTTTATTTCTCTGGTATGCACTGCACGACATCTCACTTCACAAGAGAACACTAACGCATCGCTATATAACCTACTATTATCCCTCATTTACTTAATCACACCCTAAATTAATTCCCTGAACTGTTGAACGCTTTGAGGTAAGGCTTCAAAGGTTTTTGCACGCAATCTATTCCATTCCGTTATCGTTCGTGAAAGAAAATTTCCCGACATGCCTTCTCTGCAGTCTTAAATTTATTTTGTGCCTGCGATCCCCTCTATTGATGCATGTAGGAATATATAGCCGCCGATTAATTTCTTTCCGAGTTGGATGACCGCTCTAAGCTTTATACAAGGCGCAGAGTCTTGCTACAGAGCGCCTGTTTTCGAATGAATCCCACCCCGCCCTTTTCTTGTCCTGAAAGTTAATTTAGCTGTACTACGCTGAAGCCTTTCCAAATTTTTACACTGCAAAATTTAGTGCGGATCCCAACAAATTTCACGAACTTCACGTTTTCACGAATTCCATTTTTAACATACAACTGGGATATCCTCTTTATCTCCCTTCCTTTTACGAACATATTTATAAAATACTGTCCAGTTATTTCCTTCCCATCTAGAATATAATTGAAATGAAGGGTAACAAAAGAAAGGTCAGTGAAATGAGCCATAGACGAAAGACAGAGAAAGTCCCCTTTTGCGAAACAGAAACGGAAGTTACCGAGACCAATAAATACTTCAAACAAATTTACAGTCATATGAAGTCAGGTGTTTTGGAAAAGATGATTTATACGGCTTATAACTTTTATACGGCGATTAACTTATATAATTTGAAGCTGTACCTAACTGAAAACTAAATATTGACAAATGGGTTAGTAGTCCCAATTATTAATCTCAAAAGCTATCAATTCCGAGCACAAGCAGAACAGAAAATAGCCTTTTCAAATGATTTTTTTCTCAAGTCAAAAACAAAAGGAAATGCATCTATTTGTATTGACAAACATTTTTAATGGACAGTGAATGAATCTATTTGTCACATGATATACCACTTAAAATAATTATTGATTTCTCTCTAAGGTATTAATTCGCTTCACAGACACTCTCTGTTTTAGGAGTAATTTACTCCCTTAAAGAGTTAGAAACTACAGTTTTTTATAATTTCCGTTAACTTTAAGCAGAAATTATGCAAAAACTCCCCGTTTTTTAAACATCGTACACGTGACTCACCGGATAACAAGATAACCTGCAGGTCCCTAATCGAAAGATGAGCATCGCTTCACAAGGTGTGGGCCGGTAACTTACGAATGTGCAAATTTTCCGCTTATCACTGTTATAACAATAACCAATTCAAATTTATATTGCCGTTCTGAAAATCCGGGATCACGTGGTTTCCTTCCTCGAACTCAGTTTAAATTTTCGTTGCGTTTGGAAAACCGTTGCCTCGGCAGCGCGGAGAACTATTACAAGGTCTGTCAACCTGTGTCAGATTTCCAGCGCGGTCATTCTTTCACGACTGGTGGGAAAGATTATATTCCTTAGTCTCTTTTTAGTTTGAAGTGCAATGACAAGCGTTCTTAATAATTCTACCTACGCGACGTCAGTTGCAAGGATATCGTAAACGAATGTCATTATTAAGAAAACTGAAATAGAAACTGTCAGACGATGCACCTGATGACATTGTGTTACATATATTCTGAGTTTAAACATTTATTATTAGACCCCATTATTGTGAACATTTTGTTTCCAAAATGCAAAGTATTTATTTATGTATCGTAAATTGAGGCTACAATTTAAAGGACCCACATCTTTGCAAAATTTGCATTTGAATTATTCAAGCAAGTGTTCTATCTCCTCGTCTGTCCAGTACTGTGACGTAAACATACGTTTTTGCAGTCATGCGCGCCCTCCGAGGTAATCGACACTGCCTGCAGATGGGCTGATAGCGGCGGCGCGGCCCACGAGGAACGGCTGCAGTGAGGTCGTGGAGGGTCTCAATATGAATGGTCGCCAATACACTACTTGCAAGTTATGTCACTCGGAGCGAAACTAAACGTTTTTGTGACGTCATGAGTTGTAAATATCGACACTAAATCTTGAATAAAATTCCTGTATAGAAACTAAACTCCCACGATAATATAGTTTCGTTCTGTAACGAAACTATATTCCCAGCCACAGTAAAGTTTCGTTCCAGACGCACTTTCGTTACTAGTCAATGGATTTCTTCGCCGCGCTTTGGACTTTAGTTTCGTTGCGTACTTTAGTTTCTGTGCACAAGAAACTAACGAAATGCTTAATTTCGCTTAGTTTCGTTTCTGTTGCCATCCTTGATTCTGACGTGTTAGAGGGAGTACTTTACTACGTACAGGAACAAAATTTATCTAGTTTTTCGTTACCAGTGATAGGAAGAAAGAGTTTTTCTGTGGAAAATTCGCTGTTTTCTGGCGCATGATTACATTACGTTCTTTTCGTACGAAGTATGGGGCGAGAAAGTAAAAAAAATTGTTTTCTTGGAGGGCTATTGCTTAATAGAAGGCATCTTCTTCAACAGAAAATAGTATATTGTATGGTTATTTAGGAACGTGCATATTTCATTTCAAAGATTTCAAAGTGATTATTTTATTTCAAGTTCATAATTTATTTAGTATTGTAAGGCTTTTAATTTACTGTGTGAAATTAAAAGATTGGTTATTACCAATAAATAAAACTGTATAAATATATATGAGTATAATCGTAAAATCGAATAATTCCGAGGACGATTTTTTGCCAATTTTGACGTTCTGCTATATCCATGTTCAAGCTTATTACCTTATTTTTAAATGTATTTTTAATAATTATTCGTGTCTCCTTCTCTTTGTTAAAAACAAACGTTTAAAAAATTTTCAGTTTTAATATTCCTTGTTTTATTACCAACAAGTAATCTCTATTTTCTGTAGAGTCCAAATATGTCATTTTTTATCTACGTATGACTCATTCTAATCTTGGCAGCTCAAAAAATCGCTTTTCTGACACTTCTTCGCACAATGAAGAAAAATTAAAAAACAGGGGTGAGTGCTTGGCACAGATTCCGGACGCAACCTCAACTATCCTGTTAAGGGTTGGGTCGATAACGCTGACTTCCACCATTGGTGATCTTCCATATGACTTATTTTTTCAGGAAAACAACTGTTAATTGAATAATTAAAATGTATATCGTTTCTTCATATCCTCGACACATTAGAAGAAATGAAACCGAAATGGAGCGAACAGCTAAGTACCATATCAGTTGCCACAGTACGTTTTTATATTATTTCCGGAATGCCTGAACCCCAGATTTCTTCAAGCACTGAAGTTCAGGCAAAGGGCGCATCATGCAAATGGATACACAATGTCGTCAATTCTAATTTTACTCACAGAAAATTGTATTTTTACAATTTTACTTTCCCGTATACAAACGTATATACGGAATAATATTCGCAGTGTAGGGAAAGTAATGTAATGCTTCGGAAAATTGATTTCGAGATTTTAACGGAAATACACGTGTTGGGGTCCCCGTCCCTCCGTCCGTCCTTCCATGCCTTCCTCCGTCTGCACGTCCCTCCGTCCGTCCATCCCTCCGTCCGTCCGTCCGTCCGTCCGTCCGTCCGTTCATCCGTCCGTCCCTCCGTTCGTCCGTCCCTCCGTCCGTCCGTCCGTCCGTCCGTCCGTCCCTCCGTCCGTTCGTCCGTCCGTCCCTCCGTCCGTCCGTCTCTCCGTCCGTCCGTCTCTCCGTCCGTGCGTCTCTCCGTCCGTGCGTCTCTCCGTCCGTGCGTCTCTCCGTCCGTGCGTCTCTCCGTCCGTCCGTCTCTCCGTCCGTCCGTCCGTCCGGTATATGTGAACAACACTAGCGCCTAAACTATGAGTACGATTTTGTCAAAATTCAATCATTCATCATTCATTTTGTCAAAAGTCTATCTGGCCTGTGTGGAATCTCTGAGATTTTGAAATAATTCTTTAAAATTTGAAGGTATTCAACAAAACATGAAGTCCCTCGGACATTTTCCAAATTGTCTCAAAAACATCTCCAATGTTTTTATTTGCAATATTTGCAATTTTAAAAAATAACAGAAATTTATTCTAACCTCTTATTTTAAATAAAGAGGCGTTTTTCTACAAGCATAAAACCATTGTTTCTTTAGTTTTAAAATTTCATACTGATACTTCCCATAGTCATAAATACCTTTTTATTTTCACATGCCCTTATTGCTCTGCATATTTTTGTTATTCTCCCTCTTGTCTTCAAGACTTAAGTGGTTACTTTTATCGCGAGAACAAATGCGATGGCTTGGCACGTCGCCAGGGGGCACGCTTAAAACCTCGCCGCGGGCGACATAAGAAGGACGGCGTGCGCAGGGAAGGGTGGCAGCGCGGCGTGTGGGCACGTGACTTGGGCGTCCGAGGCGACTCGACGTGCCGGAGTAAAACTATGGGGCTTCCTTCACGTTCAAAAGCGAGGGCGAAAACAAGGGTATAAAAGAGGGAGGTGTTGAGGATTAGGGGGTGGAGACAGGTCGACAGGGGGTGATTGTGTACGCGAGAAAGAAAGAGAAGAGAAAATAAGCAAGTGGCCCACGTTGCGATGAAAGAACACTAGTGCCCGTACTAAAACTGCACGTACTTTCCCGCTCGAACTTTCACGCAAAATTACGCGAAAAGTATTCAAATTTTTGAAAACTTGTACGTGGCCATATTTCAAAATCTATCTTTAAGGAATAGGTTTTATTCAGGGAAAAAATATCTATCTTTAATATTTTTCTAGCAAAACTCAGAAAAATTTTTTGAACTTACGCAATTTTTGAAAAATAGGGGTTTTCAACGAACGCGAGACCTGCACCATTCTCAAAACGTTATTCACACTACCCAATAATAAAGTTTAATAACAAACGATGCAGCCATTTTTTTGAAAATTTAGAAGTGTCCCTTGGTTTTCATGTAAAGTACCTCCCAATATTAAAATATCCGATTCAAATTCGTCGGGAACGTCAGGTATTTAGCAGAACTGAATTTTTTGGGGGCTAAAAGTCAGTACAATATATGGTCTATTTTTACATCGATGCAACGTTATTAAAAATAAACGTGTACCAAGTGTACCTTGGTGATGTTCATGTTACTTATATCACCGGAATGTGAAGTTTATAGTTTGTTTTCTTTTTTGTTATGGAGCAACAGTGTTTATAGTCTACTTGGAACAGAAGAGTGTCTCTATTGTTAGCACATTTTGGTCGGCGCGGACAAGTTCCTGCGACTTCCGCCCACCCCTTCCGCCCTGTTGGCGCCATGTAAGCTCGAAACAGAATCCCGCTGATCTGCTAACCCGTGGTGTCTCCCCCCAGGCACTGCAACACAGTACCCTCTGGTTTTTAGGACCGCCGTGGTTGAAGCAGCCAGTGTCAATGTGGGCCAAGCCTTTTGTCGATGCTGAGGTAGCAGATAATGGTAAGGTAGATGCTCTCTGTTGTATGTTCACTGCATACCAAACAAGTATGCCTTTTTCAGATGTAGGTGAAACCCAAAATTCATTTGTTCAAGTGCTGCTTAGCAAAAATTCAAAATATCACAAATTGATAAGGGTGTTAGCGCTATGCTTAAGGTTCATTAACAATATACGAGCTGCAATTGTTGCTCTCATTGACCCTGCTTCGGCTCAGATGAGGAGAAGGGGTTGGTTGTCACCGCTTGAATTGAGAGAAGCCACAGTGGTTATCATAAGGCTCATTCAACAAGACATATACCCCCTTGAATATAAGGCACTTTCAAAAGAAAAGGGATTACCTCCCAAGTCATCTCTCCTAAGCTTGAATCCTTATCTAGGCCCTGATGGTCTTTTGCGGGTGGGTGGCCGTTTAATGAATTCTCAAGTGGAGAGGTTAAACAAGCATCCTATTATACTTCCGCCTAACCACAAATTTACTGTCCTTTTCTTAGAAATGATACACCTCGCATTTCTACATGCGGGCTTAGCACTGATGATTGGATGTGTGCGCCAGCAGTATTGGATTCCCTCCCTACGACGGGTAGCGAAAAAAGTAATCAATGCTTGTCTGACTTGCAAGCGCTGGCACGCAACTCCTGTTGGGCAGATTATGGGTTCATTGCCCCCTAGCCGCGTAAATCCTTCTCGGCCATGGGCTCACACATCCTTAGATTATTGTGGCCCAATTTTGACAAGGCCGTCTCTCACGAGATCAAAAATGTCTCAGAAGACTTGGATTGCTGTATTTATATGCCATTCCACGAAAACTTCGCATTTAGAAATTGTCGAAAATCTATCTTCCTCTCAATTCATTGCGGCCTTTGAACGTTTTGGGTCGAGAAGAGGTTATCCTGTGCACATGTTCAGTGATAACGCTAGTACATTCAAAAGTGCTAGTCGTCTCCTAGCAGAGGCTAATCGCTTTGTTCTTTCCGCTCGGGATTTATAGGTTATCACCAAATTTTTATCAGTGCAGGGTACCTCCTGGCACTTTTGTCCCACCTACTCTCCGCACCGAAACTCGTTAGCTGAGGCTTGTGTTAAAAGTCTTAAATTCCATTTGCGTCGCGCTTTAGGGCAACAAGTTGTGCCCTTGCTTACATTGTACACTCTCTTAGCCAAAATAGAAGCTTGTTTAAACTCAAGACCGCTTGAAGTCACGTCTACAGATACGGATGTGAATTTGATTTTGACCCCAAATCACTTAGTCTACGGGCACGCGCTTAATAATTTTCCTATAGATACTGACTCGCCTCTTGTGCATATAACTCCTGCGCAACAGTTCCGCCATTTAAATAACAAATTAGCAATAATTTGGAAATATTTGTCGCGAAACTACCTTCACACCTTGCAACAAAGGGTGAAGTGGAAAAGGGAGTCACCACCACTAGGTGTAAATGATTTAGTACTTTTAATTGAGGAATCTCCGCCCTCTCAATGGAAATTAGGTGTAGTGGAGAAATTGTTCCCTGATCAAGCCGGGGTTGTGCGTACTGTTGAAGTACGAACTAGCCAGGGCAAATTATGGCGACCAGTGCAAAAATTATGTGCACTGGCTAGATCCTCCCATGAGTAAGCCCCAAACCATGATATTTATCTCTACTCTTTCCCCCTCGGTCGACCAGAGATGCTCAGCTGATTTTTTCTTTCTCTTTGCCGCCTGGTGAACAGGCGTACCATTATTATTTTATAGGTCATACTGTGTAGGCCTGGCCACTTGGCGTTTTTTAATTCCTTGTTGTACTAATCGGTATATAATTTTTTGATTAAGCACTGCTACAAATTCTATGTGATTTTGTTACTTCTATGTTAGGATAATTGCTACGAGGTATTCAGTAATGGTTAGAGGTGATTACAATATGTACGCTAGGCAAACGCCTATGCTTTCATTTGCTGTATGCCCTCCTCACGTGTTTTATAGTAGGAATGGAGTCTCTCAAGCTAATGCAGAACTGTGGTGGACTTCTCAGTGCTTATTGCTGAAAGAAGTGAGTGGGAGACGGACGGTACCGAACTCGAGCATCGCCATGCGCCCGGCCCCAATAAATGTTAGCACATTTTGGTCGGCGCGGACAGGTTCCTGCGACTTCCGCCCACCTGGGCACTCTTTATGATACTCCCGCTAAATTATGGGAGTTCCATGCTACACCAGTGTGTTATGGGGGCGCCAACTCCAAAGTTCGCGCGTCCCACTTAAAAAAAATCAACAATCAATCAATCAATGATTGAATTAAGACATTAATTGATCATTGTTTCCCCGCGTCTCGATGCGTGTGGCGGTTCTCCCGCCGCCCGGCCAGGTTGCAACCAGCTACCCTCGGCGCCGACACCGATGACGTCACGTCGACATCACCACCGTCACCGCCACTACCACCACCATCACGCCGTCGCCGCCCGTATCTCCCCCCGCAGACGTCCGCCCCTCCGCCGGCTACCCGGCTGCCCGCCCCCCTGGCTGGTGGAGTGTGGGCCAAGCGGAAGGGGCTATGGTGGACCTTGAGCGTGAAGCATCCACGGTGGTGAAAGGCATTTTCTTGATCTCTGCATTTGAGACCCTCTACTAGACAGCTGTGTAATTTGGAGGAGCTGTGGTGCTGTGAGAGTGGTCTGGGTTGGAAAATCCAGCCATGTGTGCCTCGTAACCTTTCAATACATTCTGCAATGTTACATTAATTGTTTTTTCTTGCTGTGTTAGTCAGGTAGCATCGCTTGGTCAGTGTGTGCCTTTAATTTTGTGTTTTCGCATCATTGCAAGAGTTTTGTGAAATTGTTAAAGTTTTTTTTTTGTATTCTTTGACACTATTAAAATTCTAATATTTTCCCGCTGCTTTGATATTTAAAAATCCTCCTTAAGGCCTGACGTTTTCATAAACTTCAGTATTCGAGAGGAAATAATAATAAGTTTTATTTATTGCATGATTTATGTAGTTAAATGAGATCAAGTTGAAAGAGAAGTGCAAAATCATTTTATCCTACACTTAATAATTTAAACTAAAATGTTACCATTTGGGGTTATGAGAGCCATTAGGAGGGGGAAACTGGAGCCTAGTTTTGATAATCCTATGCTTGTTTTCATTACACGTTCGTTATTTTACCTTAACACGATTAAACAAACTCATTACAATGCGATTTATTGCGTTTCCATCGATTGCAGATTGCAGCTTTGCAGATTTATTGCATCGAAAATGTCCGTGGGCCACAGATAAGGCAAAATGGACTTAACATGAACTAGATACAGCTGTGAAGTGCATCTTGTAAGACTCAACTTTTTATAGAGCTGCAAAATCTTCTGGAATTCCTTACTTTACTCTGAAGAAGCTGTACAGGCTATAAGTGATGTTGGAAATGGTGCTCTGAAACGTCTTTTCTGAAACTCAAGAAAAGAAGCTCGCGGACCACCTACTTACATTTAGCAACATGTTTTACGCCCTTAGTAGTTAGCAGTTCTGTTCACTTGCGTATGAATGTGCAATAGCCAACCGCATCATCTAACTGCGAATCCTTAAATTCGGGCTACAACAAGATCTCTTTGTCAAAACGGTTGGTCCGCTGAGAACAATAACCCCATATGAGATGGTAGAGATTTTTAATTAAATGCTGGCAGAGATTTTTAATTAAGCACTTTCTAAGACTGCTTCCGTAGAAAATGGAAAAGCTGCTTTCAATGCAAGAGAAATCTGGTCTTAAAATGTTGCAATTCTTTGAAAATGATGACTTTTCAGATAAAATTACGAGTGAACCTCAAACTGTAATTGAGACTACAACCAATGCGTCCCTCACTATGTTCTCGAAGGCGAACCCTTCGAAGAGATGGACGGCGACGAAAACCAACGCACTTCTGAAGAAACAATAGTCATCTTCATCTAAAGCTCAAGAACGTCGTGTTGCTCTGCACACAGTAGAGGTAATCAGAGCAAAGGTGAAGATTCCTTTACAAACATTTGTCCTCGATCTCCATTACGCCAAAAATAGGCTACCAACCCCTCAACAATGCTCATAAGAAACGGCATTCGGAGATTTCGACTGCTTCACCTTTTCAAAAACTCTGAAGAAAGGGAACAACGAAAAACGGAGAAGACAGAAGGCAAAATTTCGTCGAAGAAAAGATCCGAATTTTCTACTGCAAAAAAGGAAAACAAACGGTCATAACAAGGAGGGATGGACCACCCAAACGGAGCTCTACAAGCAATTTGTAATAATTCATAGATTAATAATTCGATTTGCATTAACAATGAAACTGACGTTTCCTGTATAAAATGTCACTGTCATATGTACAAATGTATCTCACCTGGTCTCTTCAGAATGTGATGTTGAACGTCTTTTATTTACAAATTTTACGCTCGGAAATAATTATTTATAGTGTAAAAATTTAAATGAATTTGTAAATCATCTAACGATGATGATTTAATTAATATATATTACTTTTGCACAATGTTTCGTGGAAGTTTGTTGAGCATGAAACAGTGCTACTTAAAATAAGACTCCTTTTTATGTAATAAATGTAGAATGTTTCTAACCAGCGAAAGTTTAAGCAAAACTTTGTTCTTTTTGCTACCTCGTTTTAATTGTTATTCTGTCCTCTGGGCCTACTTCCATATTCTCTCTTACTTTATACATCTCTGTGGTCTCGTATGAAAGTTCTCTAACATTCACCGAGATTACGATGTCTTGAAAATACAAGGGCTGTAGTGAGAACTTGTAAAGTAGTTGCAAATATATTTACTCGTTTAAAGTTTGTGTCCAGTAAAATATATAATGAAACAGATATACTTGTTTGCACAAAGTATGTGAAGGAAATACAAAATTTAAAAAAAGTAAACAGACTTCTGAAAAGCACCAAATAAGTTTCACGTAACGCATTATCTTGTTTGGGATTTCAATACTCAAATACAAACCATCTAATTCTCCATTAAAATCAAATGTTGAACCCAAATTAATTCTACAATTTTGCACTAAACGTTTTGTACAGTTATGTATTTAATTATGACACAAAATATTTTGAAGTAGGTGCAAAGCGAAATTTAAGTACTGATTTTAATTTTGGTACCATAGGTGAGTGAGTCGACAAAGAAAATCTATCACTAATCAATATAAGTTGGAGATAAGCAACATTGCATCGTCGATAACATAAATATTGATTCTAATTGAAAATCCATTATCATTAGACGACTTAATAATCATAACCGTTTGGCTTTCCGACGAATTAAAAATACTTTAAGAATTAAAGAGAGATTGTTACTTATTATAAAGAGGCAAAACTCGTATCGATTATATTGTTCGATGCCACATTCATTTACTCATGATATTTCAGAAATAAAATACACACGGAAGACTGTGTGTTTTTAAACAAGGTAGATTGTACAAGTTCTCTAAATTATGGTCTAGATCGTTAAGACCCATTAGGAAAGTTCCACAAGAGACAGTTAACGTCTAATGTCTTGTAAGTGTCGTGTAGATGTCAAGAATACCTCGCAGCAGGCGCAATATATCCTTGCCATTTCCTTTTAATTCGCAAGGGGGAGAGATAGTTTCATACACAGCATGTACTGCACAGATAGATTCAAACTTCAAACTTCTCTTGTTTGTACCTCAAGAAATTCTTCGCAGTCCTGTGCCATAAATGGTGATATTTCATGTCTATTTCTAATTATTAAGGAATGTCACAAGGACTAGAAATATAATTCATTTACAGCGTCAACGTGTGTGTTGCATTTCCAGAACTACTAAATTTGATAGACGTGCGTGTGGATGAGTATAAAAATAATAGTTCGATCGATGGATAGAACCTGAAACACAATTCACTAAGATAAATGCCAAACTCATTTCTCACTTCAAACTCAATTCTGGGCTTAAATGAGAGAGCAGACATTCGTCTTCATTTTCCTCACCAGGTGATCATTGGCAGTTTGTTTTTACCTGCCATTCAATGAAAAATGGTAGGGTAATAATAAGAGGCGAATAATGATAACAGATAAAGGACGGGATGCTGCTCAGAGGAAATACACGGTTTAACCTGGATGGCCGCGATGGCTAAGGGCGTGTACCGACAGCGCTTCGGCCCGAAGCGTCGCGATTTCGAGTCTCGTCTTGGGCATGGTTGTTTGTCCCTTGGGCCTCATGTATGTGTTGTCGCGGAGGGCCTCGCGTTCTGCTGACCCCAGATCAGAGGAGCCTGAAAGCGTGTTGGTGTCTAGTGAATGGTCGAATATGCGTCCCAACGGGGAGTAAAGGGTAACCGTCTGTGGGCGGATAAAGACCTACAAAAAAAGGAAACATATGTAGTATGAAAAGTCTACAATAGCATTATGTCTATCATACATGTAATATCCGCGTACGTTGTCTAACTTCGTTCGCTACGAGAGGAGTAAGGAGTAAATATTTCGATGCCAGTATTATCAAACCACCCCCGTAGCGCGTTTGTTCTGGTAAATAATTCCTGTTAAATGCGGGGGCGAAAATTTCCTGTTATCAAATATCTTCAACAACTATCATTGCTATATTTTATTATTTAATTGAACCGAGTCGGTAAACGATGGAAGGAATCTATTTAGGATCTCAAGAAAATGTGCGAGTGTAATACATTCATATCCTACATGAGACACTAACAGACGGCCTTCAGCTCCGCAAACTTGGGCATTGTTCCAAGTAAATTACCAAATACAAAAAAAGCTTTTAAAACTCAATACACCCACAATTGTTGATTAATTGATGATATAGACGTCGTTCAGGGATTACAACTTCAGAGTATATTCTGAACGAACACATAATCATAAATTTATTTGGTTATGTTTGGTTACGTAAATTCAGAGAAAATGCAAAACAGTTTTTAATGGAATCCTTTAATTTTATTGTCCCTTCATGTTTCGTTTTATGCAGAGGGTGTCCTACACATTTGAAGACATGAGGACAATAACATGCCATGCAACTATACGCAAGTTTTCATAAAAAGGAATAAGGGTATAAAGGTTTAAACATTGCCTTCCACACATTGGGAGAAAGAACATTAAGTCATGAATTACACGGTCAACTTGCGGCAAATCTTTAAAATAAAAACCCAACATCTAGAGACATCTATGGGGCGCCAAAATACACTAATATCTCAATTTCATCAGAAATGTGGCAAGGCATATTATTGCCCCAAGGTCTTTATTTGTATAACCTTACATGCCTTATCATTTATTTTATAAAAATGGGATATACAATTAATAAATTATTACTAATATTTTTTCACAATATTAGTTTAAGTGACATGAGATTCCAATTTATATACATTTTGAAATTTATAAAAAACATTATTGAAAATAGCGGCGTTATATTCTGAGATTGTCAAGAAAGCTATAGTTTTCATTGGAGATAAAGACATTTATCACATAATCCTACGATAGGCTACAATAGGATTTCATGTATATGTTTTACTACCTTGTAATGCTTAGAAAAACAAAAATAGGCTCAGAGATACACAGATGTTCAATAAAAGCTTTTAGATCCTGTTAGAGGTATTCAGTTCCAATTAGTTGCTGGTTTTAAAGTATTTTTTCGATTCCACCACATGCAAAAACCAGTTATTATAAAGATACGTTATTTCCTATTGACGATAATGTTTACTACGACATTGGATTTACCGTCTTGCAAAACGTCTCTAATAACATATTTTCCGAGAGAAACTTTGTCACGTGTTTTCTTCTTTGCCTTCAATCCCATCTTTTGAATTTGTATAATCTAATATCTTTGTTTTATACTACATTTACCTAATTTTCTTGAAAAAGTATATTGTAAAAAGTTTGCGATTCCCGTTCTTCCGTGATGCACGGGTTCCCAGGCGATGTGAAATCTTACTTAAATACATATTTCAATTGGAAATGCCAGCATACTTACTTTGACATTGACAACCTCACAAAGTATTTTGTTTTGATTGCACAACCATCTATCTGCAAAACGCTTCGTTCTTCCTTCAAGTGACAAGATTAAACTCTTTGTTGCGTAACGAAACAATGATGACTTGTAACTTGTCGCCGGCAGAGGAGCAAAGTATAAAAGAATATCGAAAGCGGCAGATGGCAACGTCAGGTTGGCATATTCATATCGAAAACAAAGGAAAACAGCTTTGTGTGTGATCGAACGAGAGCGTTCTACAATCAAATCGGGCGTACGAAAAAACATATTTTCTTGAAGCATTCTGAGAACGGAAGTCTGTAGTTTGTGACATTGAAGGCTGTTCCAAGTAAACGTAAAAATTCGCTACCACAAAAATCATCTTAGGGCACTCGAATGAAATAAATTTGCCCAACGTTATCGAGTAAGTTAAGTCGAGTTAAGTAAAATAATATACTCTGTTATAAATATATCACGTCAATCTATGAGGTCTTACACATACATCATTTCTAGGGGAAATTAATTATTTTCAAAATAACCATGCAAATCTCACACCATTATAACTACCGGTCAAATTCGGTTCCTAAAGCCAAATTCGGCTTGTAAAAAGTCGGTACAGATTTAGAAATTCAGTCAATACATAATAAATAGGAGAAGGTGTAGTTTTATGAACGACAGAGTGAACGCAATTCAGTTATAAACGAGGATCCAATGCGATGTATGATGTAAATCTGATGAATCAGTTATGTATGAGTTCTACTAAATACATAGTCTCATATGGCAACTCAGTATTCAGGCGAAGTGAAGTCGCTGTTTCTAGAGACGAAATTTACCGTGGTTTGTAAGAAAACGTCCACTTCGGGTAGGGTGTGTGATAACGTACCTCAGGAGGTTTTTCAGTATCAAATTTCTAAGGCGGGTTGCGTTTACCAGGGGACGATTTGGCGTGAATCGTGAGGGTCTATTTATTTTATTTATTTATTTATTTATTTACGTCAAAAACAGTTAAAAACTGCGTATGACGAGCTATGGGGAGAAGTGAATTTTGTGCACGTTTTCATAATTCTGTGGTCTCTATCCTAAACCATATTCTAGTCGAAGTTTGAATACAGAAAAGAGAGATTTTTTTCGAGTTTTGTTGACAAAAATATTCCCTCCTATATAATAAAATATATTTTCAAAGGTAAATTAGCTATAAATTCCTACCCTGAACCCTCATGTTCTTCATGAAAGAATAATACTTTTTGCCGCGATAATATGAAAAACGATAATTTGAATAACTATATTTCCCACTGAAATTCAGAAGACGTGCACAAATAATGAAGTTACATTTATGTCCAGAAGCAAAACAAGGGACCATCTCAGCATTTGCTCAAGGATCAGGGAAACTGGACGAAAAACCTGATCGAGATGGGGGCCATCAACCCAGAAACTGTGGTACAATACTTGTTACAGGTTCTTTAGAATTATACAGTCCAAATGATAAATAATTACATGAACTATCATTGTTAAAATTAATTCTACTTTCCTTTTTGATGCTCGGTATAGTCTCGAATTGTATAGAAACAGTTATGCAGCAGAAAAGATTTTACTTGGGACTTAAACTTTTCTATTGAATTTAATCGTTTAATGTCTTCTGGCAAAGTGTTGTAGAGTAATGTACATGAATTGTATGTGAATTTTTTGTAGTGAGCTGTTGATACTGCCACCTGGTGAATATGATTACTACGTCGTGTGTTATACTTATAGACATCGGCGTTTGCTGAAAATATATTCCCGTCCTTATGTAAGTCATTTTTGACAAAAACTACTGATTCGTAAATCAGGAGACAAGGTAATGGTAAAATTCCTAGATTAATAAAGAGTGACTTACAAGAATCACGTGGGTTGGATTTGTTTATTATTCGTACAATTCTTTTTTGTAATCTGAAAGTCTGTGAACTATAAGATGTGTTTCCCCAAAATATTATGCCATATCTCAGGCGGGAGTAAACATTGGCAAAATATACACAACGAGCTGTATGAAGGCTGACGGAATTTGAAAGAATTCTGAACGCGTAGCATAATGAGCTTAATTTTGTGTTCAATTCATTTAAGTGGGCATTCCATTTGAGGTTTGACTGAATTGATAGACCTAAAAATTTTGTTACATTAACATCAGTCAATGGCACACCGTTCATTTTCAATGGAGTACAGAATTTTTTATTTGATATGGAAAACTGCATTGAAACTGTTTTATTTTCATTTACTTTTAATTTGTTATTACGGAACCAATTTGAAACGTCTGATATTGTACTATTTACGTTTTTTTTGTTGCAAAGAATATTTGTATCATCCGCAAAGAGAACTGTTCTTCCGTTTCGAATCGCTAAGGGCATGTCATTTACGTATAATAGGAAGAGAATAGGGCCTAAAATCGATCCTTGCGGGACTCCACGTACAATTGGCAAAGAACCGGAAAGGTGTGTACATAAAGTTCCATCATTCCAGTAAGGTATTTCTACTCTCTGAGATCGTTGTTTAAGGTACGAACATAGCCAATCTAGAGCAATACCACGGATTCCATACGAAGGTAATTTTGAAAGTAAAATGTTATGATCAATGACGTCAAAAGCTTTTGAAAGATCTAAAAATATTCCAATAGTTGCTTCGTTTTGATCCAATGATGAGGCAACATCCTTAAGAAAAGAAAAAATGGCTGTTTCCGTAGATTTTGATTTCCGGAATCCATGTTGGCAATTTGAAAACGCGTCGTGTTTATTGAGAAAGGTTTCCATTCGCACATAAAAAAGTCTCTCTAATATTTTTGAAAAAACTGACAAAAGAGAAATTGGCCGATAATTTTGAACTTCATTTTTGTGGCCTTTTTTGAAGAGCGGCTTAATCTTAGCTGTTTTAAAAATATCTGGAAAAATTCCGGTGCATAAGGATGCATTAAATATGTGAGTTAACGGGTGTATAATGGCTGGCGCGCACGTCTTTAACAAACAATCCGGAAATTCATCTAAACCGGCCGAATATTTATTTTTTAATTTACCGATTATTTTGAGAATTTCATAGGAAGAGGTTTCGGAAACGAACATAGTGTCTAAGACTTTTAGGGAAACGTCAGATGTTGAATTTTGTGGCTGAAAACCCTTAGCGAGATCGACAGCAATTCTCGAAAAGTATTGGTTAAAGAGACTAGCCACTGTTGCCGGATCGTTCACATCTCTATCGTTATCTTTTAAAACAACATTCTCTACAAGGTTTCTAGTTGGTTTGGTCGCATTTTTTACTATATCCCACATTGATTTTGTTTTGTTATTTGAGTTCAAAATATCCTGATAGTGTTTCATGATTTTAGCCTGCCTTATGACTTTTCTTAACAACGATTTGTATTTTTTAAAGTACAGGAGGAAATCTTGAGATACGTTATGATGCTTAGAAATGAAAGAAAGAATTCGTTTGTTTTTAGATAGATAGATAGATAGATAGATAGATAGATAGATTTATTTAAACTGCAAATGGGTATAACCCGGTGGCAGCTAATTACAAAAACAAAAATACACAGTCATTAAATAATAAATTACATTAAGTACATAATTTACATGATGTTCTAATCCCTTATGTTATCCAAGAATTGTTTTTGCGTGAAATATTTAATTTTCTTTTCTGAAGAGGAAAGCAAGTGTTAAAATGAAATGAAAGCGTTGAAAAAAAAGAATAATATTTATCGTTTGTATCAATAGTATTATAAACTGCGTCCCATGACTCCTGCAGCAAGTAATCAATGAATAATTTTATTTTACTTTTAGAAAACACTCTACTCATACGTGTATTATTTATTGTGTCATTGTTCGCATTTCGTATAATGGTAAGAATTTGTGCATCGTGGTCACTGTATCCTAAATCTTTCGTTTCAATTTCATGTCGAGTAGTGGTTTTGTTAATTATAATTTGATCGATTGCCTTCTTTGAATTTGCTGTGATCCGTGTAGGTACTTTTATTGTAATATCTAAATTGAAGGAATTAATTAAGTTAAGAAACTGCTCTTTCTCGCAAGATTCGACCAGAAAATCAATGTTAAAATCTCCACATACAACAATGGATTCAAAAGAGCGATTGATGACTTTGATAAGTGTTATCTCTAGTTTTTCTAAGAACAAAATGTAATCTGCAGCTCTCTTTGTTGGAGGCCTGTAGATGCAAAGCAATATCATTTTTAGCACAGGAAGATGTACAACAGAAATTTCAAAAACATTTTCAACGGCATACTCATTGAATTCCGTCAAGGAGATAGAATCAATATTATTTTTAACGTAAATACAAGAACTTCCATATGCCGGACTTTTATGAGATTCTCTTTTTCTACAATAATAGCCTGCGAGGTAAAAGTTTGGAATTTGGAAAATGCTAAGTTCATTAGGAGATAACCAATGTTCTGTAAAGCAAAGAAAATCCATTTGATTTAAATCGCTCTGTAGAGCTGCCTCGATAAACTCAGTTTTATTTGAAAGGGATTGAACATTATGGTGCAATATCTTTATTTTTTGCAAGTACCTACACGAATGTTTTTCTGCTGCATCTGACTGTAGTTGCTATATATTTATTCCATTTTTACCTCGAGTGCGTGGTCGAAGGTTGTAATGTGTCCCAGCAGTCACAGGTTGTGAGGAAATAGAGGCGTCATTGGTAGTGGGAATGGAAGAAACGGGAGTAGGTTCACAGGAGGGGGTAAGAGGGTTCAGAATAAGGGTGGGGGGTGGGGAACGTAAGGAAGGTGAAAGGGATGGATTTTTGGCAGGAGGCTGCGTAGGACTGGAGTTGATGATGTATTGTGCAAGCTTTTCACCGACTGCATGTTTTCCAGCAAGGTTCATGTGGAGACCGTGCCGGGTGAAGTGTTTTACTGAGAGGAAGTTCATTTCAAAAAGTGTTACATCTGTTTCTCTCAGTTGCAGTTTTAGTTGTTGGTTTGCGTGCTTAATTTCGCTGCAGAGTGTTGGCCTGTTGTACCAGAAGGGCAGAGTCGAGACTACAATGTTAGTATTTTGGGCGGCACATTGTAATTTGTTTACATGTTGCTCAGGTGTAAAGTTACCGCCCAAATTAATGTCATTCTGCCCTCCGATGATAAAGACTGTGTCCTGATTGGTCATTGTCTTCGTGTGAGTGTCCAACTCTGCAGTCACGTCTGCAAACCTCCCGTTAGGTTTAAAAATAGACGAGACTGAGTAGTTGGGGGGTAACTTCCTACTGAGAATGGAGGAAAGATGGCGACCATGGCTGTCAGCTAAAATAAGTACCTGTTTTTTAGGCTCAGTAGGAATGGCTTTGTTTTCAAGTGGGCTAGGATGCGAAGCTTTACGTGTTTTGGTTTTGACACGCTTCCTAGCCTGTTTGCGTTGGTTTGTGCATGTATTTGTCGATGGAAGGGAAGGGTTGTGAGGATCAGGAAGGCGAGGAAAATCTGTTTCATAATCTAAAACACTAAATCTGTTTTGAATTGCGACTGGATGTGGTGTCTGTGTCTTATGTGCAGTCACGGGTGCACGGTTGGGGAAATTCGCAGTGTTGCCTACTTGTGCCCAACCGTCATTGTAGAGAACGACCTCTTCCAGTCTTCGGATATGTTTATCTAAATTACTGTTTACGTGTGTGAAGGCTTTCAGAAGGTCGGCTTTGAGGGTGTAGAGAGTAAAAAGAGTAGAACGAACAGTAGCCATGTCACGAATGCGTGTTAAAGTACGTGATAAAATTGGAATAAATACAAGAAAACTCAGATAAAAGCAACAGTCACCTAGCTTAATATTATAAAAGTGTAAGATTTATGTGTATTCGATCAATTAAAAATTAAGATTCGATGCAAGAAAGAGAAGGTATGCTAACTACAAAATCTATTGAAAGCTAGTACTTACGAAATTTGGCAATGCGGTTGCGTATTTCCGTTCACTTAAGCTGCAACTGTTTAATACAATGTCGACTATACTTTACCGTAAATAGATAAAGATATTAGATGAAATTTGTCTTCAAAATATTGAATAAGATTTGAAACAAATTCAAAACAACTCGATACACCGTCCTCGTAACATTCAAATTAACTGAATAATCACTCGCCACAAAAATAAAATAAACTGATTAGTCACTCGTCACAAAAATAGAATAAATATTTCAGTAATTAAGTTAAAACAGTGATATAAAATCGAAAATAAACTGATCTGTTTATAGATTTTGACACTTGATCACCAACTTGTAATTCTGAAGTTCGTTAAGGTTCAGTAATATTTAAAATTCGTTAGCTGTTGGTTCGTCTTGGTTAGAGCAAAAAACCAGCCAAAATTATATTTGGGTGAAGCGTTCATGTTTGAAGAGTGGTCTGCGACGATCAGACAGGGGGAAGTCCTTCATGGCAAAGTACATACTCGTATTTCATAATGAAAATAATTCCTATTTATAAAAAAATAATATATCTGAAGTGTTTGTGGAACGATGCATTTCCTGACGAACGTGAAGGCTGGAAGTTCTGAACCTTTGAAGGGAGAAGTAATGTAACTAGCTTCCCTCTCCCTTAGCCTTAAGCGTTGTAATGCTATTGGAGGACACTTCTAACGACCGTGTAGTCTAGAATTCACTTTCATTATAGAAATTGGCCTGACTGATAAGGTACTTACATTGATAGACTAATTTTCTTTTTCATTTATTTTCTTCCCGTTCGACTTTCGTCTTTCGAGGATTCTAACGGGTGCAATGTTACATACGATGAATTTACGGGGCCATCCTAAGGCAAATGAGGGTCTCGGTGCAACCCTTTACTATTTTTAAAATTTCATATTAGAAATACTTGACTAGTCTAAGATTTGTATTTATTGTCTGGAAGTGGAAGGAGGGTGTTTATGGGAAAGGGGGCAAATGATTTTATGATTCATGGTGGAAGAAAGAGATCTTTGGGGAATCTGTATCTAATGCGTGATAATGTGCTTTTTGACCGAGATAGAATATTGGAGTGTTAGGACATGCGTGGAGGAGAGAATAATATTTTTGAGAGGTTTGCGACATGAATTCGGAGAGGAGAGGTACTTTAAGCTCTCGATGGATTTGTGAATTAGAAATGAACCATGGTGCTTTCAAGGATTGTCTTAAATATTTATTCTGGATTGTCTGTAAAATGGATAGGTTGGTAGGTGCTATGTTGCGCCATATTGGACAAGCATATGTCATTGTGGGTCTTATGACCTTTTTATAGATGAGCAGCCCAGTTTCTATGCTAAGGGTGGAATTTCTGTTGATAAAATAATTGGTATAATTTAAAACTTTTTGCACGTGTTTGTGGGCGGTTGAAATAATATGCGGTTTCCAAGTTAACCGTTTGTCTAGGAAGACACCTAAGTATTTGACTGGCGAAGAATGAGAAAGCCAGGGAATATAATAGACTAAAAGAGAGCTGACAAACGAAGTACTGCCCGTGACAAACTGATAGAAGCCTGACTGACGATGTAGTGACGTACAGTAACATACTGAATGTGTCCTGATATTGCTCCTGATCCATTTTCAGAACTCTGTCATATCGCCATCCATCAAGAAATGGACTCAGTCTCGAAACCTTAATGGTCTTCATAACCACAAATGAGATACTATATTACTAAAGATATTTTATTAGATTGGCAAAGGGACATTTATTTGTCATCGAAAATTGTAAAATTTTCATTTAATAGTCCAAGTTCAAATCTTCATTCGGCTTATAATTTATAAGCACGTGGCGGCACTACTACTGTACAAACAACACATGCAATTTCAATAATACATCGTATTCAGAACAATTACATTTCTACATTCCTAAATGAGAAATATTTCGTAACAATTTACTCACTGAATAACCTTTGATATGAAACTGCTCCCAATACAAGCAAGAATTCGTCCAAAACCCAAGCATTCCATTCTCCCGCTAATAAGAGTCTTCCCGCGCCACTTGCTCGCTCGGAGGCGCCCCGCTGAAGCGTCTGAAGTGTATCCTCGCGAATAAAGAAATGCATTGTGCTGCGCCCGCCTCGGCGCGCGCACACACCGCAACGCGAACAAAGCGCGTCCGGGTGGTGTGGGCGGGCGGGTGGGGGGGGGCGGCGGCGGGTGGTGAGGATGGGCGAGGTCGAGTTGGGTCGGGTGGGGATGGCCGGCGTATGAGGTGGGGAGGGGCGGGCGTATGGGGTGGGCGGGCGTATGGGGTGGGCGGGCGGGCGTATGGGGCGGGCGGGCGGGCGGGCGGGCGGGCGGGCGGGCGGGCGGGCGGGCGGGCGGGCGGGCGGGCGGGCGGGCGGGCGTGTGAGAGAGTGGGGCGGGCGAGCGCCCAAGTGGTGTGTTGGGTGGGATGGTGTGGGGTGGGGTGTGGTGGAGTGGAGTGGAGTGGAGTGGAGTGGAGTGGGTTGGGGTGGGGTGGGGTGTGGTGTGGTGGAGTGGTGTAAGGTGGGGCGGGCGGGCGAGTGTAGGGCGGGCGGGCGAGTGTAGGACGGGCGGGCGGGCGGGCGGGCGAGTGTAGGGCGGGCGAGTGTAGGTAGGGCGGGCGAGTGTAGGTAGGGCGGGCGGGCGAGTGTAAGGCGGGCGGGCGGGCGAGTGTAGGGCGGGCGGGCGGGCGAGTGTAGGGCGGGCGGGCGGGCGAGTGTAGGGCGGGCGGGCGGGCGAGTGTAGGGCGGGCGGGCGGGCGGGCGGGCGAGTGTAGGGCGGGCGGGCGAGTATAGGGCGGGCGGGCGAGTGTAGGGCGGGCGAGTGTAGGGCGGGCGGGCGGGCGGGCGAGTGTAGGGCGGGCGGGCGGGCGGGCGGGCGGGCGAGTGTAGGGCGGGCGGGCGGGCGGGCGGGCGAGTGTAGGGCGGGCGGGCGAGTGTAGGTAGGGCGGGCGAGTGTAGGTAGGGCGGGCGAGTGTAGGTAGGGCGGGCGGGCGAGTGTAAGGCGGGCGGGCGGGCGAGTGTAGGGCGGGCGGGCGGGCGAGTGTAGGGCGGGCGGGCGGGCGGGCGGGCGGGCGAGTGTAGGGCGGGCGGGCGGGCGGGCGGGCGGGCGAGTGTAGGGCGGGCGGGCGAGTGTAGGTAGGGCGGGCGAGTGTAGGTAGGGCGGGCGAGTGTAGGGCGGGCGGGCGGGCGGGCGGGCGGGCGAGTGTAGGGCGGGCGGGCGGGCGAGTGTAGGGCGGGCGGGCGGGCGAGCGAGCGAGCGAGTGTAGGGCGGGCGGGCGGGCGGGCGTGCCTATGGGGTGGGGCGGCCGAGCGTATGGGGCGGGACGGGCGGTTGTACGGGGTGGGGCGGGCGGGTGTAGGGGGTGAGGCGGGCGGGTGTAGAGGGTGGGGCGGGTGAGCGTATGGGGTGGGGCGGGCGGGCCGGGTTGGCGGATGTTGTGGGAGGGCGGGGCGGTTTGTCAAGACAAGACGGCAGCTTCGCGACGCCTCTGGCAGCCGGGCGCCCTCAGCTGGCGGCGCGGCGCAGCGTGGCGTAATGAAGACCATTTATTAAACCCCAGACAATGGGCCGACTGCCACGCCCCCTGTCCCTGAGGACCTGCGTGTTGCTCCCTGCTGCCGCTGCTGTTGCCCTGGAGCAGAAGTGATACCACGCGGCGAAGCTCTTGAGCGAAGGGTGCGCTGTGCGGAAAGTGGAGCAATGCGGGGGATTTGTCGGGTGAATGTGGTAACGCGGGGGAAAAGAAGCGTAGTGTGTCGCTGACGAACTGTAGAATAAACGTGTGTAAGGACGATAAAAAATGGATTTTTTTACAAAAATAAACTGGAAATCAAATGTTTATATTTTGAGTCGTACAAAAAGAACTGTCCAAAATGTTTATTTTAATCTCCATGTTTATTTAATGTCTTGTTACTTATTTACATTTTGGAAGTAAATGATGTTGAAATGCGTCTGGTCATGAATTCTTTTCATGATTCACGCCGATATCAGCGCCTTTACTAGGGATATTCCGACTAGCTCTTCCTATGAAACTCTTTTCTATATATAATTCTCAAAGAATAGAATACGGTTTTTGGTAATTTTTTTAAAGAGAGCATGTCTAAAAAACGCGGTATGCTTGCTACTTCTATACAAGTAATTACATCCCAGTCCTATATCCCATATATTTATGAATAAAAATTATTATGACATAAAAATAGATCATTGCAATGAAAACATTCTTGCGTAACTCGAAACCTTAGTCACGTGACTTCTACGGTGGGCATATCGCTTAATTACTTAACAACTTAAGTCTATCACTTAATTACAAACAAAGAAAATGTGTCAACTAGCGTCGCAGGCACGACCTCTCAGTGGCTGGTTTTGTATAATTTAATTACGAATTATAATGGACTTTTTATGTGCAAAAGCCTCTGCGACATTCAAGAAAAGAGTATACTCGTAGTTGCGAACAGCTATATCCTTGGTACTTGCAAGCAGCACTTACCTTTGGTGACATGACGAGTGTATTATATCATCAGATATTCACTGATAATTCATTTATTTATCTAATCTTACGCAATTCCTTCTTTCTGGGACATGTTCTGGTAAAGAAACCAGTACTTTTCCCAGCTTCCTGATTTTGTGTAAAGTCTAATTAAGTGTCGATTATTACGTGTTATGAATTAAAAATTTTGGTTAGGTTTGTTAGAGACAACTATATTTAATAGCTTTTCAAAAAATGCCAAATTGCAGTATCTTTTACTTATAATGAGTTCAGTGCTTTAGCAGGATCTAGAGAAAGCATATTGAAATAACAGTAAATCTGTAGAATAATGGTATGAATGAAGGATTATGAGTAGAAATAAGAAGAGTACTCACGAAAACAATTCTGGAACAACGATTGAAAATATGACAACAGTACGATGGAAATATAAAACTGTTGTATAAAATAACTGTAACACCTTTAAAGTGCGCGACGTCATAAAGAAATAGTAACTCGGAATCTAGATTTGAAAGCATCATAAGCCACCATGCAACGACGCACCCGTCGGAGCAAAAACAACCGAGGGCAGTAGCGAACTAAGAGGCAACTTGAGCAGCGCAATAACCCTTAAAAGTTACTCGTGAACAGAACTGCAGGTCGTGAACACGCGACCAAGCTCCTTTAAGGTAGAACGTTCTGGCATCCCGGCGATTGTGATCGAACAATGCAACCAGAAAATAATGTCGTGGAAGTGAAAAAGCCAAGAGAATGAAGGAATGAGGAAGAAGCGGTGAAAACTGAAGACGCGTTGGCGGCACCATCTGCCCTAGAGCGGAATGTTTCCCACAAATATAGCGACGCTCTTACTTACGCTAACAGACACCATCTAGTATGCGAAATAGGTCATAACTACCGCGACCTGGGCCACGAAAGCACGTGCTCAGCCTGAGGTCTATTGTCGAGTCCCAAGTTCTCAACTTCATACTTCTCTCCTCTGCTTGTAATGTCTGTCTCTCTGGAGCAAGTTTTCGAATTGCAGCAGAATACACAGCTACACCTCACCGTTTGCATGTTCATGTTCTGCCTATTAACCATGTTACACAGAGAGACAAGCCACCTATGATTACGTTCTCACACATGTGATATCTAGGCTGCTGTTGATTATGTATTCTGGTGTGTCTCGGTTCCAAACCTCAATCATCAGCTTTATAAACGTTTGCCACGTTTCGCGGAACATTTACAACGTGCAAGTTCAAGGGTGAGTGATACAATTTTCTACTGAAGAAAACTGTAAGGTTGGACCAAACGATAGAATTAAACCTTGGACAGAAATATGCTATAACTGCACGCAGCATGCGTTTAATTTGTAGAATCATCTGAGGGTACCTCCTTATAAAGAATATGTTGGAAGATGAAGATGAGAAACTTTTTTAACTTAAAGCTTCACAAAAAAAGTGCGAAATCACATTTATTTCTTCTACTGATTGACATGTTTCTACATATAACTAGTGGTGATACAGAATGGTACAGACTTTCCCGTATTAGATTCTATTTCCTTTAGTCTCGGCTAGTTATTCGTACATGCTACATTTTCTTGCCATATGCCCATCTATCGACGCCCTAACTTTATTTTGTTGACATTTTATTAATTTTTCGGTTTCCTAATGGTAGAACGGAAATACATTAATTTTGGAATATTAAGGAACAGTAAAACCTCGTCCAAAATGTCATTTTTTTTTAAATCATTTGGAGACGTTTTTAAGCAAATGGCGTTTCAATGCTATTGTAAATGCGAAATTTGAAGTTCTTTTTCACATAAAATTTTTGAGTTTTCAAAAACATAATTTGATGTCATTTGAAGTACATCAACTCACAAATACAACAGTGTTTACAATTTGCTGGAAATGTGCATATAAACGGTGTGAGAGATATTTCAAAAACTTAAATTTGTGTACTTTTTGAAAATATACTCCAAAATTAACTTTACATCATATTAAAGAGTGACATTAGCACTATCCGTTCGAAAAGTTTGGAGAAAAAATTTGGAGCTATTTATGAGAAAATGGCGTTCGAGCGTTTCTGAAAATGCGCAATGTTGAGCTAGTTTTCACAGAAAATGGTTGAGTTTTCCAGACACTTTATTTAAAGCAAATGTACTCTTCAATACAATAAGATTAACAAATTGCCGCTAACGTAAATATTAACGATGTGAAAGAGATACAAAAAGATTGAATGTTTGTAATTTTTGAAAGAACAAAGGAATACAGCAGTTGGGAGTTAATGTCATCTCGTAGTGTATATTAGGCATTATTCCTACCAAAAGGTTAAAGACAAATTTGGAGCCGTTTATGAGAAAATTGTGGTTTTGTATTTTTTTTAATTGCACATGTTGCACGCAATATTACGCGAAAACTGCTAAAATTTTCAAAAAAAAAAAATACACATGACCTGCATGAAAGAAATCACTAAGGAGAACAAATGTTATTTAAGAAAAAAATATTTATCTTTAATTTTGTAATTAAAGGAAGAGGCCGAAAAAGTTTTGAAATTTTCGAAAAATCAGAGTTAACTGTGAAAATGGGACGTATGTCACCTTAATACGTGCATTTTACTCTATTCTTACAAGAAATTTAAAGAAAAAGTTGGATCCGTTTTTGAAAAAACTTTGAAAATGTCCGGGGGGCTTTAAGTAAAGTCCCCCCAAATTTTATAGGATCTTTTTAAAATTCTCAAATCTTCGACTCGAGGCAGGAGTTTCTTCAATAAGAAAAAAAATCCTACATAGATTTTGGCGCTAGTGGTGTTCACTAACGGACAGACGGACATTTTGTTTTGAATTGTTTTTCGTTATCAAGTACCCGGGGTTTCTGGCTACACCACGTGTTAGGATTTTTTTCTCAATTTAGCAAATTGTTCTATCCACTTTTTCCTTGTTAAGGGCCAGCAATGGATTTTGTTCTGCCGAAATTCTGCCGTTCTTACACGCAGCATTACATAACTTTCTCTATACTATGTATAGAACACCGTTTATACGTATATATACGGGAAATTAAAAAGTAGTACTTAAGAAAATAAGTTTTGTTTCTGCTATAACGTTAGAATATTCTATTTCTGTACAGAACGTCTATATCTTCAGTGCTTTTAGATAATATCAAAAATCAGGTAATATCGAAAATATCTAATGTCTACATCTTCAGATAACATTAGGAAATGCCAGATATCTCGAGGATATTTGCCTTTTTATAATTCAGATCTCTCATTAGCAATATTTGGAGTCAGAATTGAAAATGCGGTAAGACATTTTCGTTTGTCAACAAAAAATATAATTTGTCCGAGTCGATTGTTGATGTTGATAGGCAAATTTCGGGACACGTGCGCGATCAAGGCTGGAAGGGACATGATATCCCGGACATTGGACGCCAAGGACTATTGATTGGAAATAGCCTTAGTGAAGAACTAACTGCATATATCACGTAAAATGTTGGTATTTTATCCACAAGTTGTGTTTTCGAGAGAAACTCGTCTACCAATTGATAATGTTTCATCGGCTCCAAGGGTCGAATCCCGGCTCGGGCACGGATATTTGTGTGTGTTCGTGTGTGTATTATTTGAAACCGGATATTTGTGTGTGTCCTTACATGTTCTTCCTAAAGTTCCCTTTACAGTTAAAACAATGACAGTGATCGCTTTGTGACCAAGTTTTTAAGATGCGAACTAAAAAATTGATAACGTGGTTGAGTCCAGTGTGGGGGAAGAAAGTGAAAAGTGACTATAGTGAAACTATGTATATTCAACGACAAATTTGGTTAGAATATGACAACAAAAGAAATAAAAAAGTGAGGTTTTATGTGTATGCACATTTTAGTTCAGAATAACGCTAGATTTCTTTGAAAGCGAACGTAATAACATCAGATTCCGAAGTGAACGTATGTCAGGTTGACGCTAGACTTCATGGGAAAGTTTGCAAAACGACACCAGCGTTTCAGGTGGACGCGAATTAGGTCAGAGTTAAACTTAATGAAATACTTTTCAAAAGGCGGACTTGTTTTTAATAAGTTTCTGTCGAAACAAAGGCTGTCACAAAGGCTGACTTTACAAGCGTGCCTCGTAACGGGGAGCCATCAAGCTGCAAATGGGGGGAAAAAACAGTTAACTTTGAAGTGTTTGCTTCACATTGGTTAGTGATTTCAGGCGCGTCAACTGCTAATAGCATTAATCCCGTACGTTTAGTGCTGTTTTATCGCCGAAGGTGGCAGCATTCCTTCCCCGCTCATTGGCGAGATCCGGAGCCAGCCGACGTGGGCTTGCGGGGATTTACCTTAGACAGGTATCTCCCACCAGCGGTGCCCCGCTCCTACCGAGGTACGCTCTAAGCTCCTGACTGGTCTCCCGATAAGTGCGATAGTGTAATGCATGTGAGTGTAAGAATGCGGAAGAAAGGGGTGAGGGTAGGGCAAGGAAAAGGAAGGAAAGATCGAGCGCGTTCCGTTACTGCTCCAGCATCCGTTTGTTACAGTACTGCTCCAGCATTAGCCTGGTGTTCATCGGAGATATGAGAAGCCGGGCGTTAGAATTTTGCTCTTGAACTCTAGCTTGGGTCGAAAATCCTGCCACCGTCGGGACTCGAACCCTAAGATCAGAGACACTGCAGTGACATCAGTTGATGCCCTAAGCCAATTTTGCCGGTACAAATATAACAACAGGAAGAATATTCTCCGATGCACAAAAGCACGGATTACTGAGTACCAAGAACTGAAGAAATAAAAACATTTCATATAAACCAATATCGTGTCAGTTTTTCATTTTATTTAATGTCCGTGTCGTAATAAGTACTCAAATAATTACGTCAGAGAAAATTGTCTCCCATCAAGATTTCAAATAAAAATCTTTCGACTGTCAACCACAGGAATTTCAACTATTTAATTACTCTTCAAGCAATCACCAAAGATTGCTCACATTTTTCTGGGTGGACCTTCAGCTTGTCATGATTAATTGTATCGTCTCTTGTGTCCCCTCCCTCGCCCCCTCTCTCTTACTCTCTCTCCCCCTTCCCTTCCCCCTCCTTCCCTCTCTCTCTTTACCCATTCCATTTGCACCGTTCCGAACATTCGTTTTATCGACTTCGGCCGGAGGCGCAGCTATAAACTAAACGCCGGATATCCTGATAGCGATTAGAGCTACTTTATGTCCACGCTGTCATCGCAAGCGCTCCAACCTCATCGTTGCCATTTTCCAATTCCCTGCAGCACCAGCACTCGACCTGAAAATATCAGACGCATTGAAAAGATCCCGTATGGTTTAATTCATTCCTACACATGTGCTAATTTTATTTTTTGCTGTACGATGGAAAATATTGACCGAAATATGAAGGTCATATTCTTCCATGAAGTAATTAATAACACATGAAATATTTTAACTCTGATTTCTCCATGAAAACGCATGTAGGCATCTTCTTCACAGAAAGTAATATTTCCAATATCATTATATTGGATTGGAAAGTGTTGTGAAAAGAAAAAAGTAAATAATACGTATTTATTAAAATATTTTCTTTTTAAATTATTAAATAAATGACAATATATGGCATTGCGTAGAAAATCATATATTTCGAATATTATACTTATTATTATTATTATTCCACTACATCACGACTAAAGATCTTATGAGTCGGCTGAATATAAAATCTACTCCAGGTTGCAACCAGCTACCTAAGGAGCAGATTCGGTGACTATCAGTGCCTCTACAATACTTTACGCAAAATGTGGGCTGTTCCAAATAAAGCAATTTCTTGCACTTCCCAGTCTTTTGAATTACCTGGGAGTTTAGACAAGTTCTTACTCAAATTTTGCGGAACAAATCCCAGAGCTCCGATAACTATCGGGACGACCTGTGCTTTTACGCCCCACATTCGGCTGATCTCGATTTCCAAACTCTTGTATTTAAGATGTTTCTCTGCCTCCTTGGTAACGACGTTTTGATCGCAAGGTACAGCAACATCGATAAGTAAACACGATTTTTTCGCCAAATCCCGGATAACTATATCCGGTTTGTTTGCCGCTATCGTGCGATCAGTTTGAATTTGTTGGTCGTACAATATCGTACACAATCCAACAGACGTCACCGGTTTCGGTGAGTGTTCGTACCACTTGGGGCATGTGTTTGGAACGTCGAGGGCGGTACAGATCTGCCAGTGGAGGTAGCTACACACCCTATCATGTCTTTTAAGGTATTCGGTCTTTGCTAGGATTGGACAAGCTGAGACAATATGATCAATGGTTTCTACTTGCTCCAGGCAAATGCGGCATTTGTCATCTTGGGAAATTTTGAGAACCGCTTTATCATAATGTCGTGTTCTCAAGGCCTGATCTTGGGCAGCTATTACAAGTGCTTCCGATTCTGGCTTCATCCTTCCCCTTTTAAGCCACATAAATGATTGATCTTTATTGATCTGCACTTTGTCCATTCTTTTTAGGTATTGTCCGTGGAGTGGTTTGTCTCTCCACGATTTCTTTAACATTTTTTGTGTCTCACACTTCATGTTTAGCAGCATCAGAAATTCAGTGTCTGTGTTATTCGACGTGTCTTGCCTAGTTTTCTTCGCAATGTTTCTTGCTACACTAACAATGCCTCTGTTTCCCATTCTTCGGTCAGATTTCATGACCTGCCTCATTAGAGGGTCGTCTTGATGGCTGACTACATACTTCCCCAACCCGACTATTGCGTTGTGCCAGGAGGCCTCAATTTGTCTCAGGCCTCTTCCTCCTTCCTTACGTGCCACATAAAGTCTATGTACATCAGCTCGAGGGTGGGAAACATGATGCATTGTTAGCAGTTTTCTGGTTTTTCGATCCATGGTGCGAATTTCTTGCTCAGTCCAGTCCACTAGTCCAAAACTGTATTCGGCTACAGGTACCGCCAAACTACCTATTGCAGATATTTTATTCCTGGAATTCAGAGCGGACTGCAGGACCAGTCTCACTCTCCTATAATACTCCCTACGAATTCTCTCTTTCATTCTGTCATTCGAGATGGTTTCACATTCTTCAATGCCCAGATATTTGTAAGTTTTACCTGGCTCAAGATCTTGAATCACAGTGTGCGTATCAATTTCAATGTTCTCAGACGTTGTGAGTTTCCCTCTTTTTAAAGTGATTTTTGCACACTTGTCAAGACCAAACTTCATGCAGATGTCATTGCTAAAGTCATTCACGACAGACAGCATTTGGGAGAGAATCGCTTCATTCTTGGCAAACACTTTCAGATCATCCATGTAAAACAAATGTGATACTGGCCTTTCATCACCATGGAGCTTAAAACCAAAGTCAGCTTGCGACAACTGTCTCGATAGTGGGATCAAACTAATGCAAAACAGCAGAGGGGATAGTGAATCTCCTTGAAAAATACCCCTGTTAATCTGAATACTTCTGGTTTCTACTGCTTCCTTTCCGCTGTGGATTAGTAACCTGGTACTCCACGACTTCATAGTAGCCTTGCAAAATTCAATAAGTCTAGGATGAAATCGATAGATCTCCAGGGTCTTCAAAATCCAATCGTGTGGTACACTATCAAAGGCCTTTTGGTAGTCAATCCAAGCCATGCTCAAATTACGTTTCCGTTTCTTTACATCATTCAAGATGACTTTATTCAGTAGCAAGATTTCCTTACAGCCATAAGAGCCTTTACGACATCCTTTTTGTTCAGCTGGCATTAGATGATTCTTATCTAGATGTCTATACATTTTGTCAGCTATGGCTGAAGTTATAACTTTGTACAGTACTGGCAGACAAGTTATTGGCCTGTAGTTCTTCGCCAAAGAGCTGTCTCCCGCTTTGGGTAGCAAATACGTGATGCCGCGTGTGAGCCATTCCGGGATTTCCTTTGGGTTTTCAAAAATTTTATTAACAGCCTTTGCTAGATGAGAATGTATTGCTGTTAATTTCTTAATCCAATAAATCTGGATCTTATCAATCCCGGGTGACTTCCAGTTTCCCATGTTCTTAATTGCTTGGAAGAGGTCCTCTTCCGAGAATTGGTGAACATCTTCCACTGTTTCTACAAGTTCATCGGCAGCATCAACTTCAGATTGAAGCCAAGATGCGTCTTTGTTGTAGGATCTGCTCTCTTCCCAGATTCCTGCCCAAAATGCTTCGACGTCATCTTTTGAAGGAGTAACAGCTTTGCCATTCGGTTTTTGAGTCAGATTGCGATAGAATCTCTTCGCGTCTGTTTCAAACAACCGGTTCTGTACACGGAAATCTATTCTACGTTTGTACCTTCTTATTCGTTGAGCCCATGCTTGAATTTTCTCTTTTAGATTCTCAACTACCATTAGCCTGCTGGTGTCATTTTCAATTTGGTATTTTTGTTCAACATTGAATATTTTTCGTTGAACTTTGGAGGTGTGCGTTGATTTAGAAGATGCCTCAGCTAAGAGTGATATTTCACGCCGGGTGTCGGCTATCCGTTTCATAATTCTGTTCATCCATGGGGGTAAAGAGCTGTTTACTCTGTTTTGCTGTCGGCCGTCGGTGTTCTTGGCTGGCCCCAAAATTATCTGAGATACTAGATATCCAGTTGCGTATATGATGTGATTGATTTCAGTAATATCTAGATCTCTGCCTGGGGTCTCCACCACCTCATTTAAGACAGAATTCACTGTTTCTATCACTCTTTTAGCTTTGGCATTTTCGTATATTCTCCTCAACGGTTCGCGAGATTCAAACGGAAGTTGACTAACTCTTTCTATCTCGCGCCGAAGGAGATTTCGCATCATGTCCTTATCGTGTAAATCATTGCCAGATGAGTTTTCACCACTGACGTGTGTTTCACTGGAAAGCGATGAACCTTCCACGGGATCATCATTTTCAAGTTCTACGTGTTCGTCATGTGGATTGTTCGAGCGAAGTACATACTCCGCATTTCTCTCAATGTCAGCAAGTTGTTCTGCTGTGAATTTTCCACTGCTGAGTATGTATCGTCGTTGACTGGCAAGCTTCTTTGAGTCTAGGGTAGGTCTCATATCTGGGTTCCGCTCTCTCCATACCTTGAAAACTTCTATTTCTGAGCCCCCATTTTTCGCTTTTGCATAGTAAAAGCATCACATCACCTCCTTTAATTCATCCCGGGTCCATCTCTGACGATGGCTTCGAGCTACTGCCGGCTCTGGGTCCCTGGGACTAACACCCGTGGGATGGCCAGACGTCGACAAGGTGACATTAGCTCGGTTTCTGAGCAGGTATGGGACATTGGTAGAACAAGGCACGTTAAGATTCATTACATTGCTTGTTCTATCCATTTTGCTCATTGGTTTGAATTGAGGACTCGCAGGACGCAAGTTCGAGTTCACAGATCACACTTAACCCTCGGGTTGTTTCCTGCCATCCGTTACTGCGACCCACAGTGGCCTCGGGGCATCCCCCCGCAGGGCCCAGCAAGGGGTCCCTCCGATCGCCAGTCGGCATTACTAAACCCTACGGGATTTTCACTGACTGCTGAAGGCAGCCTCCTTCGCTGGCTAATGCAAGGTTCGGGCCTCCACTCTAATCAGTGGCCTGGTGTGCCAACCCAGTTTCTCTCCTGTACCCTCTATGAGCCGACAACAGGAAGTCCAAAGGTTCATGACCCTTCCCTCTCTACTTACTTCCCACTCTCCTCAAAATGGAGTACTTCTTCGTCTGACCCCTCACCTTCAACCTATTCAGCAAGGGAGGCCCTACCGGTAGCTAGGCTACCACTGACATAGCTTTAAGGCTCATGGGGGTACTCAAGCTCCACCACCAACTCCAAGGTCGTGTACTCCCTAGGTGGAGTTATTATTATTATTATTATTATTATTATTATTAACGATTATTATTATTAACGATTAGAAAGCTTTAAAAATGATACTTTGTAAGTATATTCCAAAATCAAAACTTTATTAGGTGCTACAACAATGTATACAAATGTATAATAAACACTAAAATAAATGCACAGAACCGTTGCAGACATTTTCAAACTATATTGAAAGTCCAGATGTTTTAAAGGCGGGAAAATGGTTTTTATTTTTTTAACTCCAGACCAGCAATCCAAAAAATCTGAAAAAAATACACAACAATTTGTGTTTTAAGAGGAACCTTTGATATTTTTTTGGAGCCTGTTTCAGGCTTCTAAGACACAGTAAAAAATATTTCTTGATATTTTTTTCGAAAATATTTGTTTGTGTTGGAGTTTGGGCCTGAGAAAAAATTGAAAAATGTTCTTATTTATCATATTTTTTTCAATCTGATAAAATAGTGTTAAGTTGTCGAAAAAAATTGAAATTGAAGAAACACGTTTTTGGCTGTACAGGGGTGTGGGTGGTGGGACGGAGGCTAAGAAACGTTTCAAAAATATTATTTTTATGTTAGAATTATAGTGTAACCACTCATATGTAATTTGGTTGAGGGGAACTTTTTACCATTATATCCGGGGGGACTCTTTCTGTATTTTCAAAGTCGCAAAAACTCAACTTTTCAAGTACAATATTATGATAAAAATATAGTTTTAAACAAAATATTCTAAAAAAGTATATCATTAAGAAAGGTCATGTAACTTGTTTTAAAAAGTAGTTGTTATCTAGTTTTTCAGCTTGAATTTAATACAATTTATAAAAAAAACATGTTCTCGAAAACGGATAGAAATTTTTCTTCTAATTTTTCCAACGAATAGAACAAAGGAAGCTTAAAGGAATGACGCAGGTTACCTTTTCGTTGAACATTCTGAATTTAGTAAAAGTTATAAATAACGCGCGAAAGAATGTGCTGCACCAGTGGTAATGAATTTGTATTACCACAATTATTGCAATAAAGAGAACATTTACTTTATTTGCAAAGTCGTCATCGTCTTCAACAGAACTGTTCAACTGGACTCTCTCGGGTCCCTCGTGAAGGTTGCGTGTGCGACTCCATTGGTCCTGCCATCGCATGAGCCGGCCCCAGAGGCGGGATGTCCGGCAGGGCGGGTCGCAACTGGGTCCGAGCGTAATCAGTGAACCTCCTGGGAGGCCCAGTGGGTTGGGCCCAGTGGGCGTGGCGGTTGGGGGCGGGGCGGGGCGGGGCGGGGCGGGGAAGGCCAACGGCTTGTTGAGGGCCTCGCGCGCGCTGCCCCCGGCGGCGAGGGCCAGCGACCGTGTGGGCGAGCACCGCGGGATTTCTCGAGGGGCGCCCAGGGGTATCCGCATGGCTCGAGGCGGGGCGTGGTGGGGAAGTGCTGGGCAGTGCGGGGAAGAGCGGGGCTTGACGGGGCAGGGAGGGGCAGGGCGGGGCGGAGCGGGGCGGGGCAGGGCGAAGTGTGGCAGGGCGGGGAGGGGCAGAGGGAGGTGGAGCGGAGCAGAGCGGAGCAGAGCGGGACAGGACGGAGCAGGGCGGGACAGCACAGGAAAGGGCGGGGAAGGGTAAGGCAGGGCGGGGTAGGGGAGGGGTGGGGCGGGGCGGGGCAGGGCCAGCCGGGGCAGGACGAGGAGGGGCGGCAAAAAGAGGAACGGGACGAGGAGTGGCAGGACAAGGAGGGGCGGGACGAGGATGGGTGGGACGAGGAGGGGATGGATGAGGAGGGGAGGGATGAGGAGGGGCGGGGAGTGGCAGGGGGCACGAGAATTGAAACGGAGCGTGAGAGCAAAGCGGATGTGGGAACTGGACTGGGGAAAAGGGTCCGAAACAGGAAAGCAACGGCAACAGAGCGATGCGCGAGCGTCGCATGCAGTGGGACCCAGGAAGGGATAGAGGGGCAGGCCGAAATGAAGCAGGGATAGATCGGATGGGTCGAAGTCGGGTGTATCGGAGAGGTAGCGGGATGGGGGAATGTTAAGCGGGACATGAATGTAAGAGGTGGGGCCTGGCTGGATATTAAGCCAGAGCTGGAATCGGGAACACGGCAGGCCAAGGCGAGGGTGAAGTCCAGCGCGGGAATAGTAAGTTTTTAAGAACATTTGTAACGACTTGACCTTATGCGCTATAAATCACTTCACACTGAACGTTAGGATCTCATAAGAGTTCAAAAGGAGCTCTAGCATGCTGGTGGCTTACTTTACGCACCATAATAAAATGAAGTCGTTAAGCACTAATTGAATTCACAAATATTTCATCACAAACTCATATTAGCTCTGCACACCAGTGATTCACATATGTGATATTCCTTTAACTTGTTACAAAATGAACAAGTTTGTAGCATTAATCGCTGCTTGTTTTCTCAATATTATTTACTTCTTGATTAACAGTTGGTTTTTTAAAATTTTTTTCATTTGTAATTACCTAAACTTTTAGCTAATATTACAAGAAGAAAAGCAAATAGGTAAACTGTAACATACCTTTATTAAAGGAAATCAAAATATTTGTAAATAAAAATACAAATTTTATATTTTAAATTTTAAAGGAATTTTAATTTCTATTTTAATAACAAATTGTTTTTGCTTAAGCATGAAATACGTCTTTTGGATAACGAAAACAAATTGGTATGTTTTGACTATGTTTTATCATGGTTGAATATACGAGTCGCAGGAGAATTTGATAGATTATTGAAGAATGTTTTGCCTGTTGAAAAAGATTTATGGGAATAAATTTCTAGTTTAGGATGTAGTCTTATTGAAAATTGATTTGACATTTTTTCTTAAAAATTTATTTTGTTTCACTTAACATTTCCTTATCATTTCCTTATATCTCAAATTAAGCGTAATGCCATACAGGACAAGCATAACTAAAGGATGGTCTAATAATGATTTGATAAGTATGCCACATTCAGTTTTAATGTTTAATTTATAATAAAGTGCAAAATTTGTGCAAGTTTTATCAACTATTATTTCAATGTGTGGCTTCCACGTTCATTTTTTATCCAATACACCACCCTGGCATTTAATACGTACATTATTGAAACAAGGTATATGAATATTGTTTATTAAAGCAGGTAGGGTGCTAGTTGATGACAAAAGAGAAAACATTTTTGCTTGAGTTTTTTTCTAAATTTATTCCTAATCTCCGTGTTTGCGTTCAATTTGAATACTGATAAATTGCATTTTGGATATTATGACAAGGAAGGTTTATTTTTTATGAGCAGAGAATAATTGTGTATCAATCTACATATATTTTTATGTTAGAATTGTTTAGTGATGGGATGTCTGACATATAATTATTGAATAATAGCGAGTATCAAATTAAGCCTCGAGGAACGTCAGAATTTATTATTCTCTAATTGTATAAAGATGAATTTATTTTAATAGCAAATTTTCTATTAATTAAAAAACTAATAATCATATTCAAACCACTCAAAGGATATCGTGAAGTGTGTTCAAAATTACACTCCAGAATGCCATTTTCTACCAAAGGCTTGAGATACATCTAGAAAGACTGCTATTGTATGCTTTTAGAAGTGGAAACTATTTGCTATAAATTATCTGACTAAGTAGTTAATGGTTGGTAGAATAGTTTGTTCTCAAACCAAATTGAATTTCTGAAGTAACGTTTAGTTCTTGTAAATAATTTTGTGATTTTATTTGGATTTTTTAAAAATACCATTGAAATTGCAGAAAGAAGACTAATTGTCTTATAATGAGAATATTTTTGTGGTGCCATGGAGCTCACCGTTAATGCCATGGAGAGGGGGTTACATATCTATTGGGCTAATCCGAATGAGAGGAGAGCTACTCGCTGAGAGGGATCGGGACTTCCTACAACCTACAGGAACCCCTTAATCAAGGAATTGATTACTGTGACAGTGGTTCTCTACGAAGTTTGCAGAAGGGTAATATATGAGCCGGTTTCCACGTCATTGGCAAATATTTCATCGTAACAGTAGATTTAAATTAACTGATAAGTTTAGCTTTTGAAGATTTTCCCCTTCCTTCTAGCATTTTGTCGCTTATTAAATTAAAAACCAGAGGATTTTTTAACATTTAAACATTTTATTATGATATACATTTCAGATGAAGATAGACGTTTAATTTTTAAAGGTCTATAAACAAGGAGAATTCTGTGTAGTTTTCTGTATAAGAATTAAATTAATTATTGACACCAGAATTGGAAAAGTATTCTCTGTATTATCAGCAATAATACATGATATTTGTTAATCCGTGTATACTATTTTGGCACATTCCTACTTTTGTACCCTCTTTATATGGGAATGTGTTTACAATCTCTGGAAAGTTTTTGTACTGTAGACCACATAGGTCAAAATGCTAGCGTAAATTTGACTTATTAAGTTTTGATATTGTTCATATTCATACTGGTAAATATTATGCTGATTTATTTTAAGTAACTTACAAATTTTTTTTATATCTTGTCTGCGATTATTTTGCCAGGAACGTCCCATATTATGTTTTAATGTAATTAAATGCAGTAAATTTATGGGTAATTGCTTTTTCAATATTTAATATGATCTCGTAAATATTGTTGATTTTTAATACGAATATGCAACATAGGAATTTTATTTCAACAATATATCTATACATTTCAAATAATATTACTATAAGAGGAGTAATACATGGGTTGAAATGAAGTATATGTATTTAAGTTGTTTTTAATCATATTTTGTTGAAACCGATTACCTTAAGTATTAGAGGAACTGCATCCCTAAGCCATGTTTAATATTAAAATATCCAGCAATGATAACACGATCATTATTGTTTAAAATTCACTGTATTCTCTTAAGGCGAAAGTTTCATTCGGATGTTCAAATGCTGCCATTAAAAAATAATATATGTGATTTATTTGAATTTGTATAGCCACACATTTCCAACAAGATGGGACAGGGAAAGAGAGCGATAAGACAGTTAAACTATTCTCTTGAGCAAAAGTATCACAAAACGGAAGAAGGTTCATATCTTTAAGACCGTCATACAGAGCATAAGTACCTACAGAGCTGAAACATGGACACTGAACAAAAGGGATAAATGTAGGTTGATGGCTCTTGAAATGGACTACTGGAGAAGGTGCTGCCAGGTGTCTAGGTTGGATCATGTTAGAAATGAAACAATAAGACAGATGATGAACGTAGAGAGCAGCATCTTGGATTCAATTGGAACCAAACGATTGAATTGGTATGAGAACCTCCAGCGTATGGAAAGAAATAGGTGGCCTAAGAAGATCTGGGCATGGACACCTACAGAGCGGAAGAAGCGTGGAAGACCACCAAGAAGTTGGAGAAAGAACATCCAAGAAGAAATGGAGGCAAGAGGCCTCAAAGATGGAGACTGGGAAGATCGGAAGAGGTGGAATTACGTTTAATGTAATTTCAATCAAAATTGCACCCTCATCTGAGACTTAGTTAGATATTCGGTCATTCGATTGATGTTTTAACTTGGAATATTGAATTTCTCCGGTATTAGTAGTATTTCCCCTATACATCCAATATCAATTTCATTAGAACTTAAAAAATTAATCAGAATGTTTTGACGTATAATTCCATTTACATTCCTGTTTAAACAATATCATTATTGGTTTTATTGGCCATAAATCATTTGAGGAAGTCGATTTTTAATATTGTTGTATATTTGATGAAAAAGTGTAGACACAATTTGATTTACCAAAAATTGATATGAAAGAGTTTTTTTTGTAGCGATGAATGAAAAAAAATAGTTGACAAAGTATGAATGACATATAATTTGAATAAGTATGGATATATGAACATCTCAAAGATAGTCTTCATCAAGCGGCTAAAGAAGCACTTGGAGAAATACCTTTAAATAAGAAAAGGAGAGGGAGGAGCTATTGGATTACTCAAAACCTGGTGCAAGAAATAAAGGAGAAGAAGAGACTATGAAAAATTTTTTGAGTACCAAGAAGGCGGAAAATAGGGAGGAATATAAAATCCAACGAAATAGAGTTACAAACATGATAAAAAAGGAAAACAATAATCATGGGAACGTAAATGCCAAAAAGTAAAAATGTAAATAGGTGGGACAACAACCAGCGAGATTAAAAGAGGTCAAATCTCCCCTAATGGAAAAGTCTGCATACATATCTGTAAGTAAATGGGAAGAGTACTTTAGAAAATTATTAAATGAAGGAAGATCCCATTTTCTTGGAAAAACAAAAAGGGAAAAGATATCTCCGGCCAGAGAAATTACAGTAACAGAAGAGAGGGTTAAGAGATGTATTAAAGAGGGTTAAGAGATGAAAGGCGGTAAGGCTCCCGGTCCAGGAAAAATCCCAAGCGAATGCGGATGAGGACGTCAAAGCTAGTGCGGAGGATGACGAAGCTAATTAATAGCTGTATAAATAAAGGCGATATACCTAAAGACTGGAAAATGGCTTATATAACACCAATAGGTAAGAAAGGAAGGAACGACATATATGAAAATTATAGAGGGAGAGCAGTGGCAAACACGTTCAGTAAGATATGTGGAATAATGTTAAGAGAATAAATAAAAGAGGGATACAAGGAATACGAAGAAGAAGAACCAAGTGGTTTTAGAGCGGGCCGATCTTGCATAGATTATCTGTTTTGTTTGTCCCAGGTGATGCAAAAGAAATGGCCAACAGAGAGAGAACTTCATCCTTGATTTAGCAAAGGCTTGTAATAGGGTACCAGTCCTAAAGTAATGGGAAGTAATGAATGAAAGTAATGTGAATAATATTTTAATAAATGCGGTGAAGGAATTGTGACAACATTATGAGAAATGGGGACTAAGCCTCAACACAGAGAAAACAGTGTACTGGACACTAGATGTATTGTCTATGGAAAGAGGTACCATGGTACACATGATGTATTTTCTATGGAAATTGGAGAAATAATAAGAACAGAGAACATAAAGTACTTAGGAACAACAATAAGGAAACAGAGTTTTTATGAACAGGAATGTGAACTGACTCGTTAAAGGAAGAAACATTTTAGGAGCCATGAATCCAGTGATATGGGATCCAAATATAAGCAGGAAAACGAAATTTAGAATATTTAAATGTATGATTGAAAGTGTTACATTATGCGGAGCAGAAATATGACAACTTTCAGAACAACAGAAAAGAAAATTGAGAGGCTTGGAAATGGATTTCCTCAGACGAGCAGTAGCAATATCTAGAAGGGAAAAAATTAGAAATGAACGAGTTAAGGAAATAATGAATTTGCACCATAATATAATAGAGGAAACTGAAAAGAAACAACTCACTTGGTTCGGACACGTACAGCGAATGGACGAGAAAAGACTCCTCAAAAGGTCATTAGAATGGCAACCAAGTGAAAGGAGAAAACGAGGAAGACCGAGACCAGGGTGGAACGACCAGATCAGAAAGACAATCGAGAAGTGGAAATTACCTCCTGATGCCTGGAAGAACAAAGAAGACTGGAGAAGATTAGGCGCCGGAAGACCGAAGTAGTGGTTAAGAAACCGGCAAGAAGAAGTAAGAATGATGTTATCATTACTATGAGTAATAAAATTAGATGAATCCGAGGTAGTGAGTTAATTTTAGATTTGATATATTTTTCTAGATTGCTATTTCATAGTAAAAAGTTTTTTTATAGAATAGCTATCCTGTATTGTTTGCTGTATGTTCGCCACCAAAATGTTCACGTTCTGGATTTTCAGATTTAGATATACGACACTTTGTGTAATGGTGATTGCCAACACATCTAATGCATATTTGGGTTAGTTCTAGTTAGCCTGACACTAATTAAATTTCTAACACCTTTTACATAGCATTAACTTTTGCTTCGAGCATCTATTGCACTGATCTCTATTCTGAAAAACATTTTTTGTAATTTAATTATCTTAGTGGCTTATTGATTTTTAATCGAATCTATTGCACATATGGCAATTGGAAATATTTCTTAATGAGAAGGTAAACTGTGATCACTGGTAGTATCAGACATTCTTATTCATTAAATTATAAATAAATAATACTATAAAAAAACCCTCACCCACTCTTGCAGTTTCACAACCCTAAGAAATTGACGTCCACGAATGTCTTCTTCAGGTCGCCAAAAAATGTGAAAATCTCAAGGGTAAATATCTGTGCTCTACATAAAATAAACTTTTTCACAGTCAAATCTCTGAAAAATACCCCTCACCGCATTTGCAGTATGAGGACGGGCATTATCATGCAAATGTGCCGTACGATAGTATTTCAGGGAGTTTCAACTTCATGGCGCGCCTTAGTTTCTTCGTATTTATTCGTCGAATGCCTTCATAACACTTGATATTTTCTGCGACTCCACGCTCGAGGGAGTCAACAAGCAGAGGGTCCCTGCAATCGAAGGGAAAGGTCATCAGATGTTACCGCAACTTGTGTGAACAGCTTTGGATTTCTTTGGCGAGGGAGAATTGACATGCTTTTATCGTTGGCTTTGCCGTTTGCTCTCGGGCTCAAAATGGTGGCACTACGTTTAGCTCCTATGAAGGTACGGGAGAGAAACGCATACTCTTTCTCGTACTACTGCTTAGAAATGAAGCCACTCTGTCAATCTTCTATCCCTCCGTCAGTTGATGCGAAACCCTTACCGCGCTTTTTTTTTAAGTGCAGGTGATATTTGAGGCAAGGCGGCAGAGCTAATTCCAACCAGAACAGGAATTTCTTTCTATGTGATTCGTGGACTATCCCACATAAGATCCGCGTAATCACATCAGGAGTAATGGTTCGATGGATCTGACATGAGTGCGAATCGTCTTGCTATGATGTGCGTCCTTCTCTGACTCCACTTGTGCACACTTGTCAGCAACATGCAGTGTTCTGTATACACAACAGAATGTGATGTTTCGTGTTTTCCAGCTCCCTTAACTACGAATAAATTGGCCCTACCTCTACTCTTTTTCTTGCCTCTATTTCTGATACCGAACGAACGCACTTTTCACGACGCTCAACTACAGAGAAATAAACATGTTTACCTGGGTGTTGACACTGCATTTCTCCAAACCAGAGACGGCAGTACCGGTAATTAACAAGTGTTGCCAACTTTTGCGAAGAGTGTCTTTTATGGAGGATGTTCGGTTTTCATTTGACTGCTCCTACTATATTGAGCAGATTGGTGTAACCGCACACCACTGCTCTATAAATTGAAGCGTAAAGTCAAGCCTTACGCGCAAAGTTCGCCGTTACGGTTCTAACGTCTGTTGCGTGGCTCGTAGTGCATAAAGGTGAAGACGCTAAAAAGTGCTCAAACTCCCTAGTTGGGCAGACTCGGAGAGCTAGAGTGCGCGTGGGATGGAGAGGCAGGGAGGATGTGGGGTGAGCACAGCGGGCTTCCTGGCTTTCAGGGGTGGGCGGAGGCGAACGGGAGGCAAGGCGGCTTGGGGCGCCGCGCCGCCGCCGGGACGGAGAAGGCAGCGACGGAGGACGAGCGCAGAAGCGAGGGGGAGGGGGGAGGTACGACTGCAGAGAGTGATGCTGTGGCGGGCGAATGGGGGCGCTGACGGCAAATGCGCGGCGTGGGTGGCGCGAGTTTGATGCGGGGGCGGCAATAATATGAAAAGGAAGCGCGGGGCGGAGTGTGCGATGCCAAGAAGACGAAATGAAACGAACGACGAGAAAGACGCGGGTTCAGACGTTGCGGCGCAGTCGCGGGAAGTGATGGGTAATTCAGCCGCTGTAAAGACCTGATTTCCTCCGCGTTTCCGACGAACTTTGTGTAGCTGTCACTGAGAAAGAAACCTATGAAATGTTGTGTCAGTGTGCGTGATTACGGCAAGCTCCAATACTACATTTCCTGAGAAATGCGAAGAATATTGTGCCAAATTTATTTCATTCACAGTTAAAATAATCCAGTGTCCAACTTTAAAACTAAATATAATAAAAACACGAATGGCAGGGTAATGCATCGTAATGTATAGTAAGGGCAATACATGTCAACAAGGAAAAAACTTCATTCTTATTATTTAATTATATTTTTGTCATATTCTTCATTGAATAGTTTTAAAAGGCTGAAGTATGTATCTTGATGCAATTGTCATCCCACATAGTATGTACGTTCGTTTCATATTTATAAATATGAGTTTTTGTCCCAGAATAGGAAAACCACAGGAAAATCCTCTAGAGGGCAGTATAAATAAGAGATGTAAAATAATTAAATATACTTAACTCAAATATTTATTTGCTTATGGAAAAACGAACTAATCACAAAACTCTTTAGGATATTGATTAGCATCAGGAAACATTTCGTTATATTACCAAGGCATCCATATATCGCTATCCCTATTAGGATACAGACTGTTTTGATGGACTGAACACACTGAAGATCCGTGACTGAGTGAGGAAACGTATCTTCAAACTAAAAGAATAACGCTATCTTCGCTTCTGCTAACTCCTAACGCGTGCTCAAGGTCAATCAAAATTCATCAAGGTGTCGGTACAAGCAAATGACGGGAAAATACACCATTGTCGGTAGATAGGTGTTCATTTTATTTGTTTCAGGATTTTGTTAAAATTTAGTATTTATTCTACACAAACGGTTAATCTTAGCAAGTGTTGACGCACCTGAGGCACACTACCTTCAGTTTTTTGCAAAAATCACTTAATTTGGATGAGTGGAAAGTTCAAATTTCCTTCTAAAAGAAATACCCTAGTGATTTAAAGTATTTATTATTATTATTCCTCTAAATCACGAAAAAAGATATTATGTGTCGGCTGAATATTAAGACAACTCCAGGTTGCCACCAGCTACCTAAGGAGTAGATATAGGGACTGTCGGTACCTCTACAATACTTTGCGCAAAATGTGGGCTATTCCAAATAAAGCAATTTCTTGCACTTCCCAGTCTTTTGAATTACCTGGGAGTTTTGCCAAATTCTTACACAAGTTCTGCGGAACAAATCCCAGAGCTCCGATCACTGTCGGGACGACCTGTGCTTTTACGCCCCACATTCGGCTGATCTCGATTTCCAAACTCTTGTATTTAAGACGTTTCTCTGCCTCCTTGGTAACGACGTTTTGATCGCAAGGTACAGCAACATCCACAAGTAAACACGATTTTTTCGCCAAATCCTGAATAACTATATCCGGTTTGTTTGCCGCTATCGTGCGATCAGTTTGAATTTGTTGGTCGTACGATGTTGTACACAATCCAACCGATGTCACCGGTTTTGGTGAGAGTTCGTACCACTTCGGGCATGTGTTTGGAACTTCGAGGGCGGTACAGATCTGCCAGTGGAGGTAGCTATACATCCTGGCGTGTCTTTTCAAGTATTCGGTCTCTGCTAGGATTGGACAAGCTGAGACAATATGATTAATAGTTTCTAGTGTTCCTGACAAATGCGGCATTTATCATCTTGGGAAATTTTGAGAACGGCTTTATCTTAATGTCGTGTTCTGAACGCCTGATCTTGAGCAGCTACTAGAACTGCTTCCGATTCTGGCTTCATTCTTCCCCTTTTAAGCCACATAAATGATTGATCTTTATTGATCTGCACCTTGTCCATTCTTTTTAGGTATTGTCCGTGGAGTGGTTTGTCTCTCCACGATTTCTTTAATAATTTTTTTGTCTCAAATTTCATGTTAAGTAGCATCAGAAGTTCAGTGCCTCTGTCATTCTGGGTGTCTTGCATAGTCTTATTCGCAATGCTTCTTGCTACACTTACAACGCCGCTGTTTCCCATTCTTCGGTCAGATTTCAAGACCTGCCTCATTAGAGGGTCATCTTGATGGCTGACTATATACTTCCCCAACCCGACTATTGGGTTGTGCCAGGAGGCCTCAATTTTTCTGAGGCCTCTTCCTCCTTCCTTATGTGACACATAGTCTATGTATATCAGCTCGAGGGTGGGAAACATGATGCATTGTTAGCAGTTTTCTGGTTTTTCGATCCATGGTGCGAATTTCTTGTTCAGTCCAGTCCATTAGTCCAAAACTGTATTCGGCTACAGGTACCGCCAAACTACCAATTGCAGATATTTTATTCCTGGAATTCAGAGCGGACTGCAGGACAAGTCTCACTCTCCTATAATACTCCCTACGAATTCTCTCTTTCATTCTGTCGTTTGATATGGTTTCACATTCTTCAATGCACCAGATATTTGTAAGTTTTACTTGGCTCAAGATCTTGAATCACAGTGTGCGTATCAATTTAATGTTCTCAGATGTTGAGAGTTTTCCTTTATTTAAATTGATTTTTCACACTTGTCAAGACCAAACTTCATGCAGATGTTATTGCTAAAGTCATTCACGACAGCCAGCATTTGGGAGAGAATCGCTTCATTCTTTGCAAACACTTTCAGATCATCCATGTAAAACAAATGTGATACAGGCCTTTCATCACCATGGAGCTTAAAGCCAAAGTCAGCTTGCAACATCTGTCTCGATAGTGGGATCAAACTAATGCAAAACAGCAGAGGGGATAGTGAATCTCCTTGAAGAATACCCCTGTTAATCTGAATACTTCTGGTTTCTACTGCTTCCTTTCCGCTGTGTATTAGTAACCTGGTACTCCATGATTTCATGTTAGCATTGCAAAATTCAATAAGTCTAGGTTGAAATCGATAGATCTCCAGGGTCTTCAAAATCCAATCGTGTGGTACACTATCAAAGGCCTTTTGGTAGTCAATCCAAGCCATGCTCAAATTACGTTTTCGTTTCTGTACATCAATTACGTTTTCGTTTCTTTACATTCAAGATGACTTTATTCAGTAGCAAGATTTCCTTACAGCCATAAGAGCCTTTACGACATCCTTTTTGTTCAGCTGGCATTAGATGATTCTTCTCTAGATGTCTGTACATTTTGTCAGCAATGGCTGCAGTGATAATATTGAACAGTACTGGCAGACAAGTAATTGGCCTGTAGTTCTTCGCCAAAGAGCTGTCTCCCGCTTTGGGTAGCAAATACGTGATGCCGCGTGTGAGCCATTCCGGGAGTTACATTGGGTTTTCTAACATTGTATTAACAGCTTTTGAAGGATGAGAATGTATTGCTGTTAATTTCTTAATCCAATAAATCTGGATCTTATCAATTCCGGGGGACATCCACGTTTCCCACGTTCTTAATTGTTTGAAAGAGGTCCTCTTCCGAGAGTTGAACATCTTCCCTGTCTCTACAAGTTCATCGACAGCATCAATTTCAGATTGAAGCCAAGATGCGTCTTTGTTGTAGGATCTGTTCTCCTCGCAGATTCCTGCCCAAAATGCTTCGACGTCATCTTTTGAAGGAGTAACAGCTTTGCCATTCGGTTTTTGAGTCAGATTGCGATACAATCTCTTCGCGTCTGTTTTAAACAACCGGTTCTGTACACGGAAATCTATTCTACGTTTGTAACGTCTAATTCTTTGAGCCCATGCTTGAATTTTCCCTTTCAGCTTCTCAACTACCATTAGCCTGCTGGTGTCATTTTCAATTTGGTATTTTTGATCAACATTGAATATCTTTCGTTGAACTTTCGAGGTGTGCGTTGATTTAGAAGATGCCTCAGCTGAGAGTGATATTTCGCGCCGGGTGTCGGCTATCCGTTTCATAATTCTGTTCATCCATGGGGGTACAGAGCTGTTTACTCTGCTTTGCTGTCGGCCGCCGGTGTTCTTGTCTGGCCCCAAAATTATCTGAGATACTAGATATCCAGTTGCATATATGATGTGATTGATTTCAGTAATATCTAGATCTCTGCCTGGGGTCTCGACCACCTCACTGAAGACAGAATTTACTGTTTCTATCACTCTTTTAGCTTTGGCATTTTCGTATATTCTCCTCAACGGTTCCCGAGATTCAAACGAAAGTTGACTAACTCTTTGTATCTCGCGCCGAAGGATATTTCGCATTATGTAATTCATTGCCAGATGAATTTTCACCACTGACGTGTTTCACTGGAAAGAGATGAACCTTCCACGGGATCATCATTTTCTAGTTCTACATGTTCGTCATGTGGATTGTTCGAGCGAAGTACATACTCCGCATTTCTCTCAATGTCAGCAAGTTGTTCTGCTGTGAATTTTCCGCTGCTGAGTATGTATCGTCGTTGACTGGCAAGCTTCTTTGCGTCTAGGGTAGGCCTCATAGCTGGGTTCCGCTCTCTCCTTACCTTGAAAACTTCTATTTCTGAGCCCCCATTTTTCGCTTTTGCACAGTAAAAGCACCACATCACCTCCTTTAATTCGACCCGGGTCCATCTCTGACGATGGCTTCGAGCTACTGCCGGCTCTGGGTCCCAGGGACTAACATCCGTGAGATGGCCAGACGTCGACAACGTGACATTAGCTCGGTTTCTGAGCAGGTATGGGACATTGGTAAAACAAGACACGTTGAGATTCATTACATTTCTTGTTCTATCCATTTTGCTCATTGGTTTGAATTGAAGATTCGCAGGACGCAAGTTCGAGTTCACAGATCACACTTAACCCTCGGGTTGTTTCCTGCCATCCGTTACTGCGACCCATAGTGGCCTCGGGGCATCCCCCCGCAGGGCCCAGCAAGGGGTCCCTCCGATCGCCAGTCGGCATTACTAAATCCTACGGGATTTTCATTGATTGCTGAAGGCAGCCTCCTTCGCTGGCTAATGCAAGGTTCGGGCCTCCACTCTAATCAGTGGCCTGTGTGCCAACCCAGTTTCTCTCCTGTATCCTCTATGGGCCGACAACAGGAAATCCAAATGTTCATGACCCTTCCCTCTCTACTTACTTCCCACTCTCCTCAAAATGGAGTACTTCTTCGTCGGACGCCTCACCTTCAACCTATTCAGCAAGGGAGGCCCTACCGGAAGCTAGGCTACCATAGACATAGCTCTAAGGCTCATGAGGGTACTCAAGCTCCACCACCAACTGCAAGGTCGTGTACTCCCTAGGTGGAGCTATTATTATTATTATTATTATTATTATTATTATTATTATTATTATTATTATTATAAGTATTTTCAACTGATTCATTCTCCGCTGGTCCCGAAAACATAATGCTTTTTCTGAAGCACAAACTTGTGCGAGGGAGTGCCAACAGATAAGGAAATTAGCGCAACAAAGGTGAAAGGCGAAACGCAGACTCCCGCGCGGCAAAGTCAACAGCACAAAAGCAAACACCGCGCTTGCTCTTCCCTCGAGGTTCTCAGATGCCCCGATTTGCTCCCCTGTAATAACAGTGGCTTTAAGCGCCTTCCGAGTGGGTGCTTCAGTCTAAACTACAGAAAAAATGTTCCCCTTAAGGAAGGATTTATGCACGTAAAATTTAATTTTCTATTCAACTTTTCAGGGTGTAATTTGAAATCAGAAAACCGGACTGCAGAAACACGTCACATACGTCGCGACGCGTCACTTTAAATTTGTGACTAGCCAGGCCATTCACAAAGTCTTAAAATTCTGCAGAACACCCCACTAAATAACAAACTTGTTACCATAGACCAATTCTTACATCTATTTTCTATATATTATAATAATAATAATAATAATAATAACAACAGCTGTCATTGATTTGTGTGTCCTACACAAACTAGATTGCTCACAAGTAGGCAATAGAATTAATAAACAAAATTAAATACTCGTGAAAGTATCACATTTATGAGTAGAAAAAAACCTAAAATTACAAAAACAAAACAAAACTGTATAATCTTAATTCGTGGTTACCAATAGTGCCGAAAATGAAATCGTCAGAAAATGTGGTTATACTTCCAATGTCTTGACAAAAACTAGAATAAAGGAAACAGCATCATTCATGATACTAAAACAAATATCAGCGATCACTTTTCCGTAACAACAATTCAGCTTGAGCGGTTAGGAAGAGTGTGAAAATGAGAACACGAAACAAATCTTCTGGCAAGTTTAACGCCGGTTCAACGAAAGTTTAACGCCGGAGATATGGAGACCGCCAATCCAAAAAGAAAGTAAGAAAGGCAGAAAATTTTGTACACGGTCCTTGGCAGTCCATTCACCTGATGCTCAAAAGTGCCTGATCCTGAAAAATACGAGTAATTCCGAGGGTTTTTTCCTCAATAGTTCTATGTTTTGGGGGATGATTTATTCGATTTTTATGATTTTCATCTCGAAAGAGATAAAATAGTTGCTATTCACGAGATACTTTAGGAAATAGCAAATTTTGGTATTCGTATCATGTAAAAAATGTAGTATCCGTAGACACTACATCGCGTTATTGCAGTATTCGTGAAGACTGTTCTGGTTCAAATATTTGTTTGATTGTAGAGTTATTAGAGAGTATTTTATTTATTGCTCTTGAGATATATGCGTACTATTTTTGGAAAATCATTTGGTGTAGTTATCCTGGCAAACTCACACAAAATGACCTTCAGTTTAAATTAGAAGGAATATATTATTTATCAACGTTCAGTAATCAATCCACTATTTATGTAAGGAGTACAAAAGTACCATTTTCAGAGGAACATAACACTATATGAATTAAATAACGTGTTCTCGGAACAATAGCAAACATTTTCGGACATTACTATCCTTAATATCGTAAAGTTATCCAGTCTACTTTTTTCTTTGGTATTAAGCCATAATTAACTTATGAAAATAAATATTCACCTCTAGATAACTGATTTCAATTCACGTTAATAGTCAACTATTAAAATATTGAGAATTATTTCTTAAATCAATAAAAAATTGCACAAATCGAATATGTAACTGGCAAATTTCATTTCTAATTCCGACCAGTTTTGGAAAACCTCGTGGACTTGTCAGCTTGAACTTTTTAAGTTCTCAGTTAAAATATTTGATATTTTAACACAGGCTCCGTTACTTTTCACTTAACTGACGTATTTTTACTCAGTGGAGACTCCATTCTGCTTACTACTATGCACTACTATTTTCCCATTTAATTAATTAATCATTATACAATCTTTGAGAAATATGTGTAACAAAATCTACTTTTTACTGAATGTCAAATCTACCATTTGCTTATCATGGAACTGTCTGGGCAACCCGATCCGCCCGCCATACGGGGGACGAGAAACATCTGAAAGTTTTTGGCTATTGATTGCTGCTGATTTGCTCGTTGTTTGCAGACATTTTGTCACTTCTGGATCACAATTCAACTTCTCCCTTCTCTGGTTTTCTCCATAAAACTTAAGTATTCCTTGACTGATCTTGGCGGGCGCTGCACCTAAATAACTTAAATTACTTTCAGGTTGCACTACACTCAGCAATTCTATTTTTACTTCAGTGAACGACTACAACTTCGGAGAACTTTTTGGTTTCAACTATCACTCGTCCAAACAAACAAAACGTTCTACCTCCTCCTGTTTTTTCCGGCTCCCTAGCAACCACATGCGATCGACTACTCTTTTCCTGAATAATTGGTATATCGCATGATCCATTAATATTCAATAACGAATATTCACGTATTGTTTGAATAGTGATTTCGAACACGTCAACTACTGTCATAAATCCCGTAAGTGTAGTGCATATTTGTATCGTGGGAATGGGAGGTGTTTCCCTCGCTGGATCGCGAGATCTGGCGTCAACCTAACCATAGGCTTGCGGAGTTTTCCCCAATCAGGTATCTCCCACTAGCGGGTCACCAGCGCAGCCGGGTCAAGCTCTAAGCTCCCTACTGGCCTCCCACCATATGTGGTAGAGTAGTGCGCATAAGAGTGTGTGTGTGCGAGTAAGAGGAAGGATAGATTGCGCGTGGTCCATGGCCCATTGTTAAGGTACTGCTTCGGCATAATCAAGTTGTGATCGGAGAAACTGCAGAAAACTACCTATCAGGGCAGCTAGAATTCCCTTTCACATAGTGACAAAAATCTGACCTGACTAGGTAGGTAGTGTCGAGAATTCTGCCATTGGCAGGATTCGAACTCTGCGACCTCCCAATCAGAGGCACCGCAGTGATATAAATTGATGCCCAGAGCCACCGAAGGAGGTTTTAGATATTGTAATAAGTAATAAATATGGATGTGCGTCAGAAGTAACCGACTGCGATGATCATCCACTGTCCGGTAGTAAGAAAGAGCCTCATTGGACATTTCTGGCTCCAGAAAACTATATATAAACTTTCCATTGCAACTCAGAGAAGGCTAAATTGAATAAAATAAGGATGAGTGCTTACTCTGAACTACTGAAATAATCCAAGCGTGGCGAAGCCCTCGCATGAAGTTCACAGGGCGTGCCAAATATCTCACAATATTATCTGAAGCGGTTAACTCAACAAATTTGGGGTTACATTTCTGAAAGCGTAACAATTCCAAGAAAAGGATTTTCTTGCGTGAATCCAATGTATATTGTCTACTTTGAGAATTTTAAATCACTGCTATTATGTGAGGTTTACTCGGGAAGGAATCGGCAAGCGAAGTTTTGTTCTAACACTTTTGTTCTCTTCACAATTTTCCTCCTTGATTACTGCTTTCAACGTAATGAACTCTTTTCCATTGTTGGAGTTTTCACAGCGTTGTAAAATATATTTATTATTATTATTACATTATGTTGCTTCAAAAACTAGAATTACAAATTAAGCTAGTTAATCCACTTAAAAATGAGAGGGTTCAAAGCAGATAGGATTTTCCAACATTTATTCGAAATGAACGTTAATGTACACAAATTTTGTAAGCAACCTGAAAAATCTTTTTTAATTTTGGACTTTACGCTAGACAAAACTAAATTTTCTCTAATGCGAAATTCAATATAACTTCCAACGAAATTCAGCAAAAACATACTTTGCACTATACGATAATAAATTGAGTACATACGTATTATGAAGAAAGCTAAACAATGCTGCACAAAATCGATATCGACAGATTGACACGTTTGAAGGGTCCCTCTTATGGAAAAAGTTTTCTTCTCAAACCGCTCCCCATAGATTGCACTTCGGACGTCCAAACGTTCGCCAGCTGTTCCACATGGCCATCTACGCATCTAGGCGGCCAATTGCTCGTCTATATGTCCGTTTCTCCGCCTATGTATACGTGTTCTCCATTTATACAGTCACTCTCCGTGTACACGGTCGTCTCTCCGTCTACACGGTCGTCTCTCCGTCTACACGGCCGTCTCTCCGTCTACACGGCCGTCTCTCCGTCTATACGGCCGTCTCTCCGTCTATACGGCCGTCTCTCCGTCTATACGGCCGGCTCTCCGTCTATACGGCCGGCTCTCCGTCTATACGGCCGGCTCTCCGTCTATACGGACGGCTCTCCGTCTATACGGACGGCTCTCCGTCTATACGGACGGCTCTCCGTCTATACGGACGGCTCTCCGTCTATACGGCCGTCTCTCCGTCTATACGGACGGCTCTCCGTCTATACGGACGGCTCTCCGTCTATACGGACGGCTCTCCGTCTATACGGCCGGCTCTCCGTCTATACGGCCGGCTCTCCGTCTATACGGCCGGCTCTCCGTCTATACGGACGGCTCTCCGTCTATACGGACGGCTCTCCGTCTATACGGACGGCTCTCCGTCTATACGGACGGCTCTCCGTCTATACGGACGGCTCCGTCTATACGGACGGCTCTCCGTCTATACGGACGGCTCTCCGTCTATACGGACGGCTCTCCGTCTATACGGACGGCTCTCCGTCTATACGGACGGCTCGCCGTCTATACGGACGGTTCTCCGTCTATACGGACGGCTCTCCGTCTATACGGACGGCTCTCCGTATATACGGACGGCTCTCCGTCTATACGGACGGCTCTCCGTCTATACGGACGGCTCTCCGTCTATACGGACGGTTCTCCGTCTATACGGACGGCTCTCCGTCTATACGGACGGCTCTCCGTATATACGGACGGCTCTCCGTCTATACGGACGGCTCTCCGTCTATACGGACGGCTCTCCGTCTATACGGACGGCTCTCCGTCTATACGGACGGCTCTCCGTCTATACGGACGGCTCTCCGTCTATACGGCCGTCTCTCCGTCTATACGGCCGTCTCTCCGTCTATACGGACATTCAAGAAGAATGCTAGATCCAGTTTATCCGAAAAAAAAATAGTCTTCAAGAAAACTGAATGTTCCTTCCGGGTTTAAATGTTCCTTCCAGTCGCGAAATTCAAACCGATTCACAACAGACCCACTGCGGCGTCTACCAACGGGGTTGGTCATAGCGCTTTCTTTCCTTTTCCGATGAACTTTTCAAGTGAGGCAAACATCGCTTGCCGCTCACTAGAGTATTTTAAAAGCATCAAGGGTTTTATGTGTATTATTCATTTAACGGCTTAGCAATTAACATAAACTAAGGCTTCAGAAAATTCCAGTAATGTTAGAATTATTTTTTGCGTATTTTGCGATGTTTTTACTATAGTTTTACACAATAATTTACAAACATTTTATGCACAGATGTTATTTGGAATTATTAATTAAGAAAGTGATACTAATTATTTGCTTTATTTACTATTTTATACGAAATAACAAAGAATGTTGTTTCCAGAAAACCATTCCAGCATATCTTCATAACTATCCATAGAAGTCTATCTTATCAACATGAGAATGTTTGAAAATGAACTACAAAATCGTAATAGACAAGTAACCCCAAGTTATCACTCAGAAACCGCAAAACATAATACTATAAAACAGAAAATCACGTTTTAAGAATTTTTCTTTTGTAAATTAGATGTAAAATGTGTCATTTCTAACACCAACTACATAAAAAAGCAATTATTTCCAACAAAATAAAACTTAAAAAACTGAAAGGTTTACAACACATGTAAAATTGGACATAAATAGACATATCTAAAAGGAGAAGTTCCTGTGTATAATTTTCACAATGTTGCAAAACATTATTTGCCCCTGGGGTAAAAAACAAACAGAGTCTAAGGACGTTGTCTTGAGTCCAGTGTTTTGAGGGCTGAGAAGTGAGCCACTTACATATAGAAAGGGTCTGCTATGTGCAACTCTTGAGTATTCATTTTGTGGTACATTTATTGAAATATGAATTTATTTGCAGAAATTAAATTACAATTGTTGTTCGTTCATTTAGCCAACATTATATTGCTGTTGTCAATTAATTAAACGCCCACAAGTGATTCATCAAGGTGTAACAAACATTTTTGAGATTGTAAAGTGGCCACAAACAGTGGATATATTTCTATGAAATTTTAAATTTAAGAACCCAGTTCAGACATTTGTTTGATTTTTTTCTGTAAATTAGTTATTTTGTGATTGCCATTGATAATAACCGTTTTTTATTTAGTTTTAAATTGTAATTGTATTAACTTAAAGTCTTTCAAATATGCTACAATAACATTTTCGTTATTGTATTACTTAAGCATTTTTCGCCCACCTCTTGGTGTCTAGTCATCCTCACATTGCATCCTTGGCTCTACGAGGGGACTTCGATTTCCAAATTGAGAAAGTTAGCATGTTGGCAAACTGAAATGAGGAGTACTGAACTCTGGCTTCGCTGAAGAATGTTGATAATATATTATTTTGGAATCTCAGCTTCCTGGCGACCGTAAAATCCTTTAATTTTAGTTCCTTCAGTTTGAAATTATTAAACGTCAACAGTGAGCGCCACAAAGAGGTATCCCTCCGACCCTGGCGTAAAGGGGTGAGGGCGTCACGTGGATTTAGTTCAATATTTTGCAAGGTTCAAAGAGAACCCATCAGTACTTCTCACGTTCAGCGGAATTTTAGCCAGTGAAAGAAATATTACAATAAAAATGGTCAGTCTCATATTTGAAAATTGAAAACAGTGCTTCTTGATAAGTGGACAATTATCAGAAAAGTAACAGAACACAATCCCGTCAAATTTAGTACATGTTTGAATCTTATTCTACAGCAAATATTAAAATTAAGGACGTTTATCATGCTATTAAATATTTGATTTTTATATTATTTTTACAATTTTAACTTTTATATTCCATTGTTAATCCAAATTTTACTCCATAATATGAACCATATGTATGTGCATATTTACATATGAGATTTTAATCCATATGTATGTGCAAATTTAAGTGCTTGTTAATCCATATAAATCCTAGCACTACTGATATGATATTGGTGCTTTGTCGTTTTTGATAATTGTTCTTGAAAAAGGCAGGTTTTAAATTACACTTTTTACAGTAATGCATGAATTGGCGATAAATTAGTTTAGACTTGTCCATATTTATGGTGATTGTTTCCACTCTTCGAGGATTAATGATAATTTGATCACACTTGTAGTAAATATGGTAGCTAATTATTCTAATTTGGATATATTTTTGTAGATGAACTGCAGGGGGTAGTATTAATATTTACGAGAGTTGATTTGAAATCCTCAAGTTTTGATCATGAAATTGGTGGTGAAATGTTATTTTCTGAGAGAGATCATTAGCAAATATATCTATATTTGACCAACAACAAAAGAGAGACTTAGACTAAATGCGAATAGATATTAGGTCTCAAAGACCTAGAACTCTTTGAAAATGGGGGCATCTTTAGCACTACATGAGTCTGTGATACTCAGAACACTACTCTGGTACATCTAAACAACCAGAAACATTTAAATGTTAACTAAACATTTCTTCCGAAACATTAAAATAATATTAGTCTAGGTTTTCGCTCCAAAATAATATTCTCAGGACGCTTGGCACATATTCCATACCACCTGCATCACAAGCCAATCTTTCTACGTGCTTACAAAATGTTTCAATGCACCTTGTGAAGAAAGTGCCTATGAGATTATTTCAATATAATCTATAAATATAGATTACGGAAGAAGCAACGTACGCTTTAATTACAAAAAGCATACCTTTATCAATTCGGATACTAGAATTTATTATCACTACTAAGAAATTACTTTGTGCCTATAACCTAAGAAAACATCAAAAATAACCTTTTTAAAATCCCTTTGAAAACACAACTCCATTGTACAAGAGGATACATACAATATGAGTATTACTATTTTTCAGTGGCAAAAGGGACAATCAGCTGGCCACCTATGCTTCACCCAATCTGACAGTGTCCCAAACATACGTATTCTCCCATAATCTAAACTCGTTAACCCTATCTATTTATTTTCTGAAGCATAAAAGCGCAATGTACGAAATGAATTAATGATTTGATTAAATAAATATTTATTTATAAAACATTATATGGTCCGATTAAAAGAAGTTGATGGTTGACAGTTGCGAATGGAAAGGAGCGACATTGACAGTTTGCATACCATTGAGCCCGTGTTCCCGGGACACGAAAGTAAACACTTGAAATAAATACATATTAAAGTAAACAAAACATACACTCATATTGTATGAAGCCACAGCTTCAAAAGCGCAACTGTCAACCACCAACGTATTTTAACCGGACCATAGTATATTAATTAATTAATTCTGACCACTACAACATCCTTTCCAATGGACCTGTTTACCGGGCACCCTCCTTAATCGCAGATTCCAGGGACTTCGGATTCCCTCGCCCACAAGCTTGTTCGAAATTTCCGAGAAAGGACCTTCTTCCTACTCTCTCTTCCTCGCATGCTGAGACGGGCCTTTGATATAGATAAGCGATCATTTTCCTCTGAAAATGTCTCAATGAATGTGCCGAGGTACTCCGCAGTTCCATTTCGGTCCCTACCAGGTTACGAGGGAGATAATTTACTAAGGAAATGAAAGGATGGAAGGATATGGAAAGGTGACACGGTGGTTGGGTGAGGCTTTCCAAAGCAAATCAGGTAAGCAAAGATAAATGCTGAAGCGAAATTCGAATTAAAATCCCTTCGTGACAATTACTCTCCTGCGCTATCCCCTTAACAATCTTCTTCCCAAGTCGGGTACGATTTTATTAAATAATATTTAAAATATAATTTTATGGAGACTTGTATCGTTTTCAAAATATACTAAAATTAGTGCTTTAACTTACAATTAATTATAATTTTTGAACATGTGAAATGTGTAATTTAAGGAAAACATGTTATTAATTGCTAAGTTTAATGTAAGCTATCATTATACCATTGTATTTGTGAGTCTTGTTTTGCATAAAAACTGAAATTCAAGTTTCGTCTCAACGTTCTTCAATACAGAATAATGCATTTAGGTAACCTGAAACAACAACATTTTCATCAAAATCATTAGTTGTTCTCAGAATTCTTTCATGTTTACTCTAAAATTGGTTTTGCCCAAGATCCTTGTCACACAAAATAATGCAGTTGAGAATCTATAAACATTTATCCATAATAAAACGAGACTAACTAGGAAACCAGAAGAGAAATCAGATAACCGCGATTACCTCTCCAAAACTGCCGTTCCTGGTCGTAGGGCCTGGCGTGAGTTGATCTTCAGTAATTGAATTTGAAGTATGTAAATTTAAAGCTTGGGAGCAACTTGCATAACCGTGAATTTAGGAAAAATACAAAAACAATGAATCGATAACATTTTCCATTTTGACTAAAAAATATAATATTTGATTGCGTTATTCCGCCCACTGTCGTATCTGGCGAACCGACTGAATTCTTATTGTCAGTGCGTTACTGTTTATAACACAGATTGCTTCATTCGATAGCATATATCCAAGAAACAGGCTCTAACATCCAATATTAGCTAATAACGTGCAGCGTTATAGAATTGCATTTTTTATATTCTTAATGTTGCATTCAAAAACTGTTGCATTGTACGTGTACTAAACCATGCTATTGCAATATTCATAAAGATTGTTTCTTTAAAATATTTAACTTATTAGCAGAGTTATATGAGGGTATTTTATTTGTTGCCGTCAAGCAGTTAGCGTATTACTTTTGGAAAAGCATTTTCTGGTTTTATCAGCAGAATATTTGCTACTACAGGAGCCAATATTTGCCTCTAGTTTCTTGCTATTTATATCACGCCTGGTGGTATCAAAAATGCTCTCAAAAATGAGCTTACCTTCAGCCGGTACCTACCTTCAGCTGCGTCAAGGTGGCTCCGCACATTCGGCATTCGCCGAGCAGCGAGCTACCGCTCGCCCGATCCCGACCAGCTGACGTGTTCGGTGAATGTTCGCTCCCTTTGATGTGTCCAAAAGACCGACACGCGGCGGGTAGGGCGAGCGCCGAATGTTCGTCACTCGGCAAATAGCAAGCAGCAGCTCATCCACACTTCTCGGGATTCGGCAAGCGGTTGCTCGCTGTTCGCCGAAGAGCGAATGTGTGGAGCCGCCTTCACAAACAGGCCCTGCTTTTAGGGGTCACGTGGGGGGGGGCGGAAGGCCACTGTTCCTTTTCTACTACGTCCCTGGAGGGCCAGGCTACGGGTCACAGCGCTGCAACGCACCAAATGCGTTGCCCTCCCGGACAAAAGCTCGCGAAATTCCCCAACCCCCTCGCTTTATATTGTACTTACAGACTGGCCTTGCCTAATGCTTCGAAAACTTCGATATCAACGCTCTTGCAAACAATGCTCTTGATTCAAGTTTTGTTTGTTTTGGTGCTTATAAGTTATATGATTGCATTAAAGACAAATAACGCCCGTGAAAATATTCCCCGTTTTGTCAATCATTGTATTGAAAATGGAAATGGCTTCAAATTGGAAACCAACTTCCAACCTCCGAAATGTGCGATTCAACATTAGAGGTCCACTAGATATTGAAGCCCGCCAAGGTAAACGTTATGTAAAAAAATCATCAATACATTTTTATGGAACCTTTACTTTTAAAAAGTTGAAATGAAAAACAAAAGGTAAACATTCATTTCACTTTTATAAAAAACTAACATATACATTGATATTACATTTCTGATATTTTTCTGAAGAGAGCTATTCATTTGATGTTGGCCGAAACGTCGAAACAGTTATAAAAAATGATGACGAAATTGGGTTCTGTTTTCTAGTCTCTCTATGATTTTTAATCTTTATACCTAAATTGTAGCAACTTATCAGATTTTGATAATATTTTGAGGTAGTTTGAGAGAGAGAGAGACATACGCGTATTTTCTCTTTTTTTAAGACAGGGTAATTTTAAAATAAAATTACGCTCACAAACCATTGAATTTAAAGGAATATCAAAGTGTCAAAAAATATGACGAAGTGTTTAAAGTTAGTCTCAACGAATTCGGCGAACCCGCGAAGCTTCGCTGATCCACAGACTATATTCTCAACGTAATTTTGTCAATACATTATTACAATTTCAAAATTTTCAAAAGCTAGCTCCTTTCAAACACTGATATGCAGAGAAACCATGTTTTAATAGTCGATTGAAATTGAGACAGTCTTCCACGTCAAAATATTTTACACAAAAATTAACGTAAGGTATAGTAAATCCATGAAGTCTCGATAAAGAAAATATGTAATTTCAATTGTTCGATAATCTCACATTAAATCAATTCGAAAATACTATAGGAAATACCCATATGAATCGAAACTTTCGTATTGTGGAATAGACCTGTACCCTAAATGCCATGGATTTGTCTCTGTTACGTAAAGCATCCGACTGATGGTATGGAATGCAATTACGCTCTGCATTGTCAAGCGCATAGGAAATTAATCCCTGCATTACAGAATAAGTGAATAGAAGCAGTGAAGTATCGCATTCTACTCTACATTAGCATTCTAAATTAAACTTCACCACTTCCAGCCATTACCCAGTAGAGTAAATAGGGAAATTTGAACCTGTGGAAGGACGATGTTCTTTTGTACACTAATTCAATATAAAACTATTATATTATCTAAAAGGGAATTAAAGTATTTCATATCTACAAACAATATTTTGTTTAACAATTTTTACCAAAACGTTTTAAAAATATGTAATGAAATAATCAAATACATTCAAAAAGTAAAGAGATTTTTGCATTATCGGCCTTATGGAAATATTCTTACAATGTTGCCAGAAAAAAATATTTTTAAAACTTTATAAAAAAAAGAAATATGTAGTGTGCCTCATTCACGTAGAAATGTTTCTGAAAAATAAAAATTACTTAATTATATTTTAAAAATATGAATTCGTATGCATTTTAAAGCGTGAAAAAAATATATTTTTGAACGAATTCCGGACGAAATGCAAGTTTGAAAACCGGAACACCATCGCATTACCAACCCTGCGTCGCCTGCGTTGATATTGTCTTGTGCATGCATACAAGAAAGCACTGTACTCTGACGACTCGCAATTGGCAATGCCACTTTTATTCAGCATAGAGTTCATTGCCTTCACGGTGCTTGGGTACTACAAGCACCACAAAAGCTTAGACGAGCAGCAACCGCACAGCCAGCAGTGAACGATGCACATTTCCGACAGGCATTGCAAGGAGCGCGCGAGCAGTGCCGTGTTTACGCAAGGGCCAGAAGAGCCCGAGCCCAGGGTCCCCATAGTTCTTAAAAAAATATTTAATACTACATTTAAAAAATAAAAAACCGTAAAAATAAAAACGTATAAAAAGTGATGTATGATTAAACTGGAAAATAAATTACTATAGAAAGAAAAAACTATAGATTAAAGCAAAACGGAGTGATGTGTCGCGCTTCATTGGTTAATATTCATAATATAAAATGTCACTCAGTGATGAGCAGTTTAGTTTCATTTAACAAAACTTATCTTTAAATTGGGGGACGGGGGTCGGAGAAAATAAGAATAGGGAGCCCCCAAATTAAAATAGTCCCAAGGGTTCCTAAAGCAGTTAAAACGGCCCTGAGCGCGAGGCCTTAATTTGGTTAAACCTTCAGTAGTAACACAAATTTTATTACGTTATAGGTAACATCGGTCTCTAAGATGCTGCGATTTTTTTTCGTGTTTCCTCGCATTCTTCAGTGTTTTTATTTAATTCACTTTTTGTAAAATTAAGAATAAATTTTTCTAGGATTTTAATCCAGCCGACAGCCGGTTACCCCGTACGTCTCGATAGAAAGCACATTCGACCATATACTATTCAACAAAACATTTGCGGGCTTCTCTGATTTGCGGCAAGGAGAACGTGAAGCCCTCTGCAATACATGAGAGACAAGGGACAAACAAACATACCCAAGGTGAGACTCGAACCCTCGACCCTTTGGACCGAAACGCTGAATTGGTACACGCTCTTAGCCACATCGGCAATACAAGTCGGCTACAAAGGGTACCCCCCCCGGATAAGAAGGTAAAAAGTTCCCCTCAACCAAATTACTTAAAAAACAATAGTTTTTAACTCTATTCCAAAGTCAAAATATTCCTGTGTGCTTCAACATGTGTACAAATGTGTAATAAACACTAAAATAAAAGCACAGAACCGTTGCAGTCATTTTCAAACTATATTGATAGTCCTGGTGTTTTAAAGGCGGGAAAATGGTTTTTATTTTTTTAACTGCACCCCAGCAATAGAAAAAAATCTGAAAAAATGCAAAACAATTTGTTTTAAGAGGAACCTTTGGCATTTTTCGAGCCTGTTCCAGGCTTCTACGACACAGTAAGAATATTTTTATTAGTTTTTTCAAAAATATTTTTTGTGTTTGAAAATATTGAGAAATGAGAAAATATTGAAAAATGTTTTTCTGATAGTACAAATTGTGTTCGTATGTATCATATTTTTATCAGTCAGATAAAATTGTGTTCAGTTGTCGAAAAAATTGAAATTAAAAAAACACGTTTTGGGCTCTATAGGGGTGTGGATGGTGGGACGGGGGCTAAGAAACCTTTCAAAAATATTATTTTTATGTTGGAATTATAGTGTAACCACTCATATGTAATTTGGTTGAGGGGAACTTTTTACCATCTTATCGGGGGGGGGACCCTTTATATATTGGAATCAATATTTTAGTAAAACAACTTTTTTAACATTGCAATTAAGTTTTAAAGTAAAGCTATTACAGGAATGTTTGAAATTTGTGAGAAATCCAGTTTCCACTATTTGTTTTAGATTATTTTTGGTAAATCAATAAGTTTGACCATTGAACATAACTAGTCACAAGAGAGTGTAATCATAATTTCTTCACACAATCGTTGCACCACCCCGATAAGCATCGAAGGAAAAGTGTGTTCGGATGCGCTTTCAAGGGTCCTCACTGCTGCCACGGAACGTGGGCAGTTGCAGTGTGTCTACACTATCAAGGCATGTGGGAAATTGGAAGTCGCATTCACCAAACGCAAAATTCCTGTAGAACGAGACGCAAGATCTGAACGTTAAGACACTAGAAAGCTAGAAGTTAGGCGAGAGATCTGGCATACTAGATCCTGAAACCACACTGTTACTCCTGCCAGTAGGGTAAGATGAGGCAAAGTGAACTACGGAGCAAAGTGGAATTTGCTTTTAAAACTCATACAAACCTTTCAGTTCCAGAACAAGTATTTTGTCTAGAAGTGTGTTGGCACGACTGTGCGAAAGTGTCATGGGGCTAGAATATCAGAACAGCGAATTATTGCTGTTTTTCTGACTTTCCTCTGTGCCTTACAAAAAACGTAAGTAATGGAAAACATTGTATTTGACATAACAATGTATAAATACGAAAGTATTTGTTTTAATGCCTTAGTTTTAAAAGTTTATAATTAATTGTTTTTGTATTTCTGAAACAAAAGCAAGGCTAATGTCATTATTTTGAACCATTTTGTGCTAGCGCCGAGCGAGGCAAAGTGGAACAGCAACGTTCCACTTTGCCCCGAAATTCTTGACTGCATATTATTACTACTATAATTATCCGCTTTACTAGTAGATGATATTTTATGTTACCCCTCAGTACCTTTCACTGACAAACTGTTAAGTACTGGCTTCGAGACCACCCAGGCAAAGTGGTGACTCTCCACGAAGTCTGAACTCTCTTTGGAGAAGCATTAGTAAGGACAGTCACAACAGATAATTCTTTCTCTGTATTTAGAAGCAAGGATATACCCTCAAGTATTTTATGATGATGCTTCCGCTCCAGCAAAAGCAACAAATCGTGAACTGCCTGCAGAATCTTCAAAAGTTACGTTGTAAGCTAAACCCATTACATTATTAGGGTAGGCAGAATCTTAGTCCCTGAAATTCTTCCTGTGACAAAAACAGAATCAATTTCGAGTAAGTCCACCCGAAGAACTGAAAAAACTGCTTTCATCAACTTATTTGATATGTTATGACACTTCAAAATACATAAAACAGTAAAAAAGCTATGTAAAAATAAATTAATTCTTCATTACATCTGCCTCAGGGATGGGGCAAAGTGGAAAGAATGCAAACTCCCAAGCATGAGCCAGGTTTACTGAAAATAGCACAGACTTTCTATGTTATAGCAGAAGGTATCTAATAGTAATTTTCGAAGTATGTATCAATAATCTTTTATAACAAAATGTACATTGTATTTTTGCTACAAGCGTAACGGATCCACTGAGCCCCACATTCCCCAACTTGTATTTGTATTTGTCCATTGTACGTTCCATTAAGGGCAATTGGCCTCGACGCCGGTAGATCCCAGGGTTACTAGTGGGAAGGAAACCATGATGTCTCAATTCGGTTAACTTTCGTGACTTCATGGATTAAGGAATTCAGCTAATTACGCCGGTTCCTGGATTGTTATGGCCTTTCAGTAGAACTATCCCAATATTCGCCTGAATGACCCAGGGAAACCACGAAAACCCCGGTCAGGAAGGCCGACCCGGGATCAAACCCGAATCTCCCGATTGCGAAGTCAGCGCGCTACGCCGAGAGCTACTTCGTTAGGTACTCCTGCCAGTTAACGGTAGTCAAATCAACGTTCATTCCCCATCGTTTCTAGCCTGAGTTATCAGTCATTCTTGCTAGCCCATTAAGGAAGATACATTCTGGAGGGAACCGCCACTACAAGGCTGAGGTAGCGCGTTAGCGACGGAATTATCAGATTCTCTTTCTCGTGTGTAGGCAACGAGAATCATTTCAAACGTTCAACTCCACAAAAAATTAAATTATCACTCACCCTTTACCTATCAGCTCCCAAATGAAATAAAAAATAGACATCCATTGGACTAATTCCTAAGCATATTGTCAACCTTGAAAATATCCCAAAGGAGCTCTGTGAATTTCCTATTCATGACTAGTTAGCCGACATTGTAATATCAGAATTTAAGTTTAATTTTAAGTATGCTAAACATATGATTTAGATACTGATCTACGTTAATTTTGCACGAACAAATATATGTTAAAAATACAACGAGAGAGCGCAGGATTTGATATTGCAGTACTCTCTTAGGAACAGATGATTCTCAAAAACACTCGAAGCCAGCTGACATTCGGAAGAGATTCGCGGGAAAAATTGTGTGGTGTAGAGTAAGAATGTGCTTAAAAAACTAAAAATGTAACTACAGAGAGAATTGAACCTATCTCAATTTCAGCAGGGCAGGTTTCATAATACAGGCGAAAAGAAGCCGACTCCATCGTGAGGGGTAAAACACATTTTGATCGATCATAAGAATCCAATGAATAAATACTAGAGAGAGTGGACTTCCACGGCCGGAGTCAGTAGCTACTTGGCGCTCCGGAAGACGCCGCATCCTAGACACAGGTGCCGAGGCCGACAAGTGGCTACGAATAATAATTAATTACGTTCGCTCAATTTTTTAAAAATGTTCATAGTTATTATTAAATGTATAAGGACTTTTTTATTTGTATCTTACTCGTATTTACTTTGTCAATGCTGCTCTGTTTATTTTTTGATCATTTTTGTTAAAGAATAATTTACATTTTAAAACATTTTTCAAGAACGAATTTTTAATTAAACATTTCGCTTCCGTTGTCTCGCATGAGAATAGTCGAATCATCTATTTTGCAGTGTTCAGTATCAATTTTTTATACAATTTTAGTTGACGATAAATAAGACAAAAACAATCAAAAGTGTATTTGCAATATTATCACAAAATATAATCATGAAAACGCTAAAACTGTTTATTTTTTCGCAAATATTGTCGATACGGCAGAACTTAATCCTAATTAATTTATTAGCGAATAAACACAATATCACACCAGGGAGGAAGCGCAGGGTCTGTATGAATACATTTCTGATAAGTATCATCACTATCAACAAGAACGTTATCCGTTTTGGGAAATGCTATTAATTTGCAAAGCAGTGCCACCTGTTACCAAGCTTCGTGCCCGGGCAGAACCAATGTGAATCACAGGAACCGGCTCGTGTTGATGAGTGAAGTAAAGATTAACAAAACAGTGCTTAACAAAATACGACTGCTGATATCTGGGAAAACATGCCCCTCACAATATCGCAGTTAAGCTAAGCGCGTACTGGGTCGGTATGGCACGGACGGAGGGGACGGATCGGTGCTGGGTGGGGCGGGGAAGGGACGGGCAGGAGGCGAAGCGACGGAAGGCAGTTTTTGTAACTTGGGTCTCGGGAGAGCAAAATTCGGAACCACGAACGAGTACGAAGGCAGCCGAGCGCAGTCGCGCGATCGGAGAGCTTGTGCTCTCCTATGCGTTGGTAATTACGCGTTGGACAGACTCAAAGATGTTTTATGTTCCCGCAAGGGCCAAAGGACCGGGCCTCGACCTCAAATTTGGGTACGCGTAACAAAGCGTCAAAATTGCGCGGGAAAATGCAACTACGCTCGGCTGTCTTCGTTTACATTATATTAAGACGTGCTTGCTGCAGTAACGATCTTCCTTCATGTTTAGGTAGTTCAGGGCATCAGCTGATGTCACTGCAGTGCCTCTGACTGGGACGTCTCAGGAATTGAGTCCTGAGGGGGAGGGCAGGATTTTCGACACCAGTTAGGTCGAATTCAGCCGCTGTCTGGAGGAGAATTCAAGCGGCCGCCTGCTCTGATCAGTAGTTCTCCATGGTTTCTCCGATCAACATTGGGCGAATGCCGGGGCAGTACCGTATCAAACGGGCCACGGATCGCGCGCGATCTTTCCTTCCCCTTCCTTACCCTATCTTCACTCCTTATATACACACTTATGTACATACACATGCACTACACTCCCACACATGTCGAGAGACCAGTCTAGCTTTTGACTCGGGTTGAGAGATACGTTGATGGGGAAAATCCTACAAATCCTGTGTGTAGGTCGGCGCCAAACCTCACCATCCAGCAGGCGAAGGTATTCATTACTTACGGGCAACACAGGATACATGACTACACCACTACACTTACAGGATTAATGGCCATTGTCGCCCAGTTGACGCGCCCGGACATAAAATAGTCATTGAAATTTCCTCATCAAGCTTATTAACATCTGTTTCCTCTGTCCTTTGACACCTGTCAACCGCCTGCGAAGAACATGGGGAAAACCGTTCTAAAGATCATTGGCGCGCCGATCGGCAAAACAATTGGGTCGCCATATACTCGAGAACCCGGCTCTCGTGGCAAGAAAATTCTTGTGAACTACATTCTCGTTGAGACTTTCGCGCTTACAATAACCAAAGAGAACCATTTGACTGTATCTACCAGATGGGGTTTATCACTGCCACCAGAGGGAGTAACCCCACCTCCCAGGAATCCTGCACCGGCACTGCTGACCGGAACGCCAGCCGCTGGAGGTAATGGGTCGAGAGGAGGCCCGAAGGACAGAGAACGGTAGCAATTACATTTGTGATCTTACGTTTGCCTAGACAGAAAAGAATGCTCGTGTTACACGTGCTGGTAAGATACCGCAGACAAAGTAATGTTTTTAAAATGTTCAATGCAATAAAGTAGTACATTATGAGAACATACAGAAGTCCGGTAACGGTTTTAAGTGCCTAGAATTTGTAATTTTTGTTGTACCTGAGTTATAAGGCCCTCCAACTCCGCCGTCCACGTATATCAATCTTCCATTAATCTAATAATGCCTACATCTTACTTCTTATACGTTTCACTGCTAACAGTTCATTCTCCAAGTTGTGTACTATAATGAGGAATTTTAATTTCGTCATCCCGCGTATGGTTGCTTTCAATGCCACTAGTGTTAATATGTAAAAAATAAAGTGTTTGAGAACGTTGTTCCAGAAGGATTTCTTAAGCCTTGATACCCTCTTCTAAGATTGACTTATGACTTCTTAATAAACAATAATTCAACATAATATCTTCTGAACATTCCTACTGGTCACCGGAAGAATTTCCATTCATATTTCTACGAAGTCAGAAAGACCATATCAAAATGTGAGTGGCAAGGCACGACTAGATTGGTCCGATTACACATCCTTTGAGCCCGAAACGATCCGCCGCTTTCAGGCGGAGAGAACGTGCTCCGAAAGAAATCGGCCGTGGAGAAAAGATAATCCTGGGGGTCGGCGGCGCGGAATCGGAATGAAGGGCGCTATCTCCTTATGCATGCAGCGATCACGGAACCCTCTCTGCCACGAGAGAAGATGGGGGGGAAAGCGTGCGGGCACGTGCGGAGGCACTGGCCTATCATGCGTCTTCCGCTTGGCGGCGCGGCGGTCGCGTCGCGGCCTTCCGCGACCGCCCCCCTCTCTCTCTTTCTCGCCCGATTGCGTTTGTTTTCTCGTTCCACGAATGCGCACTTCCCTTTTATTCGCTCTTCGTTTTATTCTTGATTTTCTCTTACTCCAATTCGGCGAATGCAGCGGCTGGGCGGGCGCGGGCTGCGCTTGACAGTTGTGCGGGGACGCGTCCGTAATTCACCTTCTTGCTTCACTCTCCGAAACCACCTTCTCAGCACCTCCGTCCACCTCCGTGCTACCCCCCACCAACCTCCCCGCCGCACTTCCCCACTACACTGCCCCACCTTGTCTCCCGCCGTCGTTCCGGCGCACGCACCACGGGACAACGTAGGCCGTGAGATTGTGCACACAAATCGGGGTGACATAGGCCGTGACGTCACTATATATGTACATACACACAATATATTTCCTACATTTCACCCCAAAATTAAGCAAAAAGTACTCAAATTTTCGAAAAATTATAGAGACCATATTTAAAAAACTATCTTTAAGGAACAAATTCCCTTAAGGGAAAATATCTCTGTCTTAATAAGTGTAATTGTAGAAAGACGCCGAAAATTTTCGACTTTTTGAATTTTCGAAAATTCGGAGTTTTAAACGAACATGAGACCTACGCCATTCTCGTAAACGTTCTTCACACTATGCAATAACAAAGTTCAATCAAAAACTTTGAAGCAATTTTATTTAAATTTTGAAAATGTCCCAGCGGCTTCATTTAAAGTACCCTCCAAAATTAAAATCTCGGTTTCTAATTCAAATATCCGCGATGTCAGATCAATTGGAGAATATCAATTTTAGAGAAAATCAGCTGAACGGTTTACCCTCTAGCATTGTTTATAGACAGACGGACGTTTTGCCGTCAATCGATTTTTCGGTATCAAGGACCCACAAAACATGGATTCTGGTGACAGTGTTATAGGATTTTTTTTCTTAATTCAGCATCTGAATTAATCCACTTTTCTGATGCCAGGGTCCTGCAATAAGAGTTTTCCTACCAAAAATTCGCCGTTTTTCGCGCAGCTTTACAGAAGTTTCTCTGTACCGCGGTAGCGGTAGTGAGAAACTAATAATGTCTATTATAACTAATAGGCAGTGGTATGAAATAAGTACTATATAAACTAGTAAATAATATCTACAGCCTGCAAACACGAACATTAGGCAAGACTAAAATCGCCAGATGCACATCTGAAGAATAATCAAGGTGAAATGACCAGAGAAGACAGAATATTTTCATTGCCACTCTCGCTCATAGATTCGCAAATCAACTTGTATAAAGTACGAAAGTTTTCATGCGCTACTGGTCCATGGCGTAAATAACTATTTGCTCGAGAGTGAAATAACCTCCAGAAGCGCCATGAAACGCCCACTCGGGACTCGAGTGTAAAGCGTACACTCGAGTTATTAGTCTGGATATTACTCGCTGTTGGTGCGAAAAAGTTTGAGATAACAAAATCTTCGTTCACACGTAAATGAACACACGTATTTTAAATATTTTTGAATTAAGTTGGATAGCATGACCAAGAGAAATTTATAAAAAATTTAATTAACACATTTCACAAAGTAATCCATCTTTCTATTATATACCGGATTCTCTATATTACACCAGATGTCAATTAATTCTAACCGAAAATGTATAGAAAATTGTATCAATCTTCTTCTGAGCAACAAATTTGCAAGATTTTATCCGCAATGTAGTCAAATCTTGAAAACTACATCTGCAATGTCTCAACCGTCAGCTAGTCACAAATACTCCATCAATTCCCGTCAATCCCTTTCTCTTATGAGCCATGATAGAATTTCTCAACAACAAAACCTCAATTTAATCACAAGACTTCCGTCTTCGGGTTCTCAAATTATGGAATTCTCCAACACCAAGAAGGTACGTGGCGAATGTTTTAAACAAATCACGCGTAATACCCATATTTTGTGGCACCGAGAAGCCCTCGATCTAATCTCCATGACTTCTTGCAGCATTCTGGTTGTTTGTCCAACCACGTTGCATGGCGTAGACAAGTGACAATAAATAGGGCCGGGATGTTTATGGACTAAAAATGTTAGAAATATGCAGGCATTTATGACGTAAAAAATATGAAAATACGACCATAAATATGACTTCCAATTTTTTTGATTGCGTTTTCGAAACCTTCAAAATTTTCCCGCTATTTTAATTACCATTATATTAAAAACATACTTCAAAAATTTAGCACATTCACAACTCACACCTTCTCCTTTGACGCCCCGTGAAGACAATTTTACTTGCTAAAGTTCTTAAATAAATTTTATATAAGTAATTGAACTTGCCAAACACCTGACAGAACTAACTCAACACTTCCTTCGCATCTGGGGCCTCCTAATCTTTATTTTTCTCCGTCCATATAGCTTACCCTCCTAATTCACGTACTTATACGTTCCCACACACGCACACGCACGCGCACACGCACGCGCGCGCACACACACACACACACACACACACACTCATATATATATATACATATATATATGTACTAGAATTTCCTATATATAGGGAATTATATTAATATATATATATATATAGGAAAGATAATTATATGCAACAAAAAGTAAGAAATTTGATAATAATTATAAAATATGAAAAACCTCATTGTGAGGACTGCAAGAAAGTATGAGGAAAAAGGAATCAAAAATATAAAACTATGGCAAAAATACGAAAATCCATCAACAAATTCGACTATAATATTAAACTAGTGGTGCTACAACAGCACTTACTTTCCCGTATTAGAGGAAACAGCTAAGTAGTTCTGTAATATTGCACTTTATGCGCTACTAACATCTTCCCTTGGAACTCACTATTTCCATTGCAGTGTTGTCAGAACTATGTGAATTCTACAACTTCACAAAAATAGAATGCAAAAGTTTTGTAACCCTGTATTGGAAAAAGAAGCCTGATACCCTGGAAATATAGAAATGCCTTCCATTGGGCCATGATTAGGGAAGAGTATTTTAAAACCATGCAACAAATTCTCTACTCACTACAAATGGTACAACATTTGGTGCAAAACTAAATATTTGCCTGCAAATATCAACATAAATTAGACAATTATAACTCCTTTTCATACAGCTCCATTAGGTCACAATAATGACACTAATTCACAGATATTCGCGAGCGCAAAGTGAATTCCATTGTTGCAGACCCTGCATTGTCGCTATTCTGAGAGCTATTAATTCTTTTTACTTATTTCAAATATTTCAAAATAAACAATTTCTAAAATATTAATGTGTAAGTCTATAACAAAGTTCGAATGTAAGAAACGAAGAAAGAAATAATATACAAAATTGCACATTCTAATTTACGACGCATCCAGCTGTCCAAAGCGCAGTAAATTTACAGCGGCCTATTACGTTTGTCACAAAATTAAAGAAAAACTACTCGTATTTTGAAAAAATTAAGCATGACCGTATTTATTTTATTTATTTATTTGTCAATATTCGGAATTGCCACATACTCTTTCTTGCCAGCTACCACCTATCATCGCCAAAAGTACATTTTTTTGTCATTTTCTTAATTTTTCGGTTTCCTATTGGTAGAACAGAAACATTAATTTTAGAATATTAAAGAACACAAAAACCTAGCCGTAAATGGCAATTTTCTTTTAAAAATTATGTGCCGTTTAAGAGAAAATGGCGTTTTAGCACTACTAAAAATGCGAAATTTGAAGCTCATTTTCACAGAAAATTTTTGAGTTTCAAAATACTTTACTTGAAGTTATTTGAAGCACTTACACTCACAAATATAATCATCTTTACAAATTGCGGATAATGTGCATATTAAAGATGTGAGAGATCTTTCAAAAAATTTACATTTATATAATTTTAGAAAAAAACAAAAAAACTCAAAATAAACTTCACGCTATACTAATGAGTGTAATTAGCACTATCCGTTACAAAAGTTTCAAGAAAAAAATTGCAGCCATATACGAGAAAATGACGTTTGAGCATTTCTGAAAATGCCGAAATTTGAGCTATTTTTCACAGAAAACGGTAGTGTTTTCGAGAAACTTTACTTGACATTATTTAAAGCATATATACTCGTAAATATAATAATGTAAAAAAATCGCCGATAATGTAAATATTAACGACGTGAGAGACAAGTAAAAAAATTTACATTTTGGTAATTTTTGAAAAAACCAACCGATAGACCAAAATGGCTTTTATGTCATTGATAGAGTACATTTACCACTATCCCTACCAAAAGTTTAAAGAAAAAATTTGGAGCCGTTTTTGAGAAAATTTTGTTTTTGTAATTTTTAAAAATTGCACATGTTGCATGCAATATTGCACGAAAATTACCAAAATTGTGAAAAACATTTACATGACCTTTATTAAAGAACTCAATATGCAGAACAAATTTTATTTGAAGAAAAAATCTCTATCTTTAATTTTGTAGTTGGAGAAAGACGCCGAAAAAAATCGAACTTTCACAATTTTCGAAAATTCAGAACTGTACGTGAAAATCGGGCCTATGCCATGTTAAAAAGTGTATTTTCCTCTATTCATACAAGAAATTTGAAGAAAAAATTTGGAGCCGTTTTTGAGAAAATGTTGAAAATCCCCGGGGGGCTTCATATAAAGTACCCCCAAATTTTAAAGAATCTTTTTCAAAATCACAAAGCTTTGACTAGAATCAGATCGACTGGGGAATATCAATTTTTAAGAAAATCGACCGAACGGTTTAGGCGCTAGCGTTGACCACAGACAGACAGACGGACAGACGGACGGAATGCCGTCAATCGATTTTTAAGTATAAAGAAGCAACAAATCATGGATTTTGACCACACCACGAGACAGAGGATTTTTTTCTTAATTTAGCAACTGGTTTTATCCACTTATTCGTTTTCGCGGCCCGGCAATTAATTTTTTCCAACGAAAATTGGCCATTTTTTCGCGCAGCATTACATAACTTTCCCTATACTACGTATATCACTCCGTGTATACGTACGTATACGGGAAAGTAAAAATTAACGGAAAATGACCAGAGAGTAAAAAACCCAAAGTATGATATTATATGACACATAAATATTGCATAATTTTAGTAATTGTAGATTAAATCATTATTATTTCTGATGGAAATAACACGAAAAAAAATAAGTAAGTGACAAGAGTTCATACAACATTATTAACTTATTACATGCAACATTGGCAACCTCTGCTAATCGTCGGGTCGCCCCGTGTCTGTCGTCATCATAGACATGCGCAGAAGAAAACAGGAGGAGGTAACCGGACCTCTCTGGACCCTGTTTTCCATTAAATGTTTATTTACATTTGACATATTTTACTAAGAAATAAATAAATAAAATCATTTTGTCCTTTTTTCACTCTCATTTTGTTTAGAGAGTCTCTTTCTCAAATGTTGTGTATTAATTCCCCAAGTTTTCAGCTTAAAATGAGTGAAAATCAAAAACTGATATTTGTTGAAAGTAGTATCATTAATGATTTAGTATAGTTTAGTAATTTTATATTATTTTATTACACACACAAAGTTATGTTATATTTATTAATATTACACACACTATTAACTATAAATATTTCTACTAGAATTAATAATAATTCCATATGTTCTAGGATTTAGTTGATAAGAAATTAGAATATTATTGTACAGGAATTTCAGAAATTCAGTATCGGTGAGACGTGCCAACTCAGCTATTTTACAACTGTGTGAGCTATTTTACAGCTTAATAAAATACAACTCTAGATTTCCTACCGAGTCGACTCGCGAACACATTTACTTCCTTGATGCACGTCTGGCTATGTCAGCCTCTAAAATGGTGGCTTCCGGACAAAGGGCATAGTGTCTTCGCGTATTGCTCTTGTCTTCCCCTTTCTTCGATATTTTCGAAAGAATACCCGAGGAAGCTTCTGGAGAGCTTCCAAAGGCATGTCTGTGCAATAAACGGTGGGCGCGGAGCCCTAGATTCTGTTTTGTTGTGCCATTCGTCGTCATGTTCGCTTTCAAGTATATCGGAGATCCTCCTCGGTCAACGCCAAGTTTTATTGGAAATCGAAGGACGACGCGCATTCCTTCTGCTGGTTTTAAAGGCATTTCTTAAAAGAGAGCATCTGAAGTACTTGTAGTTGCATCATGAACGATTTAAATACGGGATGCAGTTTTTAAATCGCCTAACAAAATTAGTCTGGTGTCAATTTAGGAATTCGGTTATCAAACTCATCTCTATCAACACGAGATCCCTAATGTTAACATTCAGTGCGAGGTTTTCGTTGTTTGAAGTTAGCAACAATAATCTTATATATGTATTTCTCACTTAATGCTCACGTTTATATATAGGATCGAATTTGTTCTTTTTTTCGTGTAATTAACTAAATATGCTCATTCATTCCATAAAAAATGTTGATTATCACTCTGTTTATTGTACGTGTGCAATGAACACTCCACAACTACCAATCAGAATTCAGAAAAAAGATATACATAGTTTAAGTCACTATAAACAGACGTGGCCAAGGTATACCTAATCGGTCATGAGAAATGAACAAACATTTACATCACATCCCGTTTTTCGTATCTACACCAACTACATGTAAACAATAAAACAGCCTTGATGAAATAATCGTTCCTTTGTCACTAGGTGACTAAGGAACAACGTATTTAACATGAATAAGTCAAATGGTTGACGTGTAAAACATTTGGACTTAGCCATATTACAAATATAAAAAATATAAGCGTAAGTTGTGTTTACCCGTTCTAAAATGTACGCCAGCGAAACGTCTTTATTTACTTTTCAATATTTATTCATGTTATATACACTCTTAAGCCTGTCTTAACTTTTTGTGAGAAATAATGTTTTCAAGGCTTTGTCGGCATCAAATATTTCATCCCGAATATATTCAATGTCTTCCATCTGCAAACATTTCTTTGTCAAGACACTATGGTGATCATAAGTACACAATGCAAGGCCTATTAAAATCTCCAGGTATTTTTCAGAAGCAATACCTCATTCACTGTATGCCTCAAAGAATAAATATGTGCTTGAATTTCTCAAAATTTAGTTGTTTTTAAATGGAAACGAAAAAAATACTGAATGTAACACGTGTATAAAGGAATGTAATTGCACTCGAGGTAAATAAGAAAACTCGCTCCTAACGTCGCTCTTGTTTTGAAGATATCACTCGTGAAATTTTACCCTTCTTTTTATTAGGATGAATAAATGTCGACTTGACTTAGATGCCACAGTCACTACGTATGTGTTCTGCATTCTAAATCAACTGAGTCTCTAAATCAAGACATATTGCAAAAATACAATTTTTCAGGAGAGGGAAAAACCGTTCCACGACGAAATTCGTAGACATTTGAAACACGAAAATGTCTGTGCTCTTTCTCAAGCTATTGTAAATACTGATGAACGCTTGAGTGCTTGAACTGTATTGTAGAAATTATTGAATAAAGTGGAGGCACTATGGTGTTTTGTTTTGTTGTTTTCTCAAAAAATAGAGAAATTTGTATATCAAATGAATTATTCGGGCCAGTAGTATTACACCATTTGAAGGAATAATGTAAGACGTCAACGCACTTAATCAATTGGGAATATTATTGACCAACTTATTATTTTTCGCCACTGCTGTTAGCATTATCAGTGTTTTCCTTCTCCACATTAGAATCTGACACAGACGATAAATTTTGATAATACGTTAGCAGGTGACTAAATATTTAGGTAACGTCTGAAGATTACTTTGTGATTAAAATATAATTCAATTTCCTTTAACCGTCTTTGCTCTTACTACATCCTCTTTCATCTTTTTCTTTGGTTTACGTCTTTCACTCTGATCTTTCTACATCTGACGTTGAATCCTTTTCATATCGGTTTATTTCTCCCATGCTTACACAAATTCGCATCACAAAGAACGTGTATAATACGGCCCCGTGACCGAGATCGCTAAGACAGTAGTGCCGTAGTTGTCTTGGACCGTGGGGTCAGTCCCGCTTTGGGCATGGTTGTGTATGTTCGTCCATTCACCCCTATCATCACTATATCGTTTCCTTCTCATATCATAACGTTACATCCAATAGTGGTCGCTAATGCCCGAGTAGTTGATGCGACCTTAAATAACAAAATAAAATTACAAGACTATGGCTTTTACCAAAAAAGACTCTGAACTATGGTTCTTTTATCAAAATAACTCAAAATTTCGGAATTCACTACGGTCAGGGACTGATTTTGTTCACAACAACGCAGTCAGAAAATGCTGGCTATGAAGCTCTAGCAACAGTTCTAGTAGAGGAGAAGGTCCAAATACAGGCTAGGGTCTAAAAACGGGCTAGTTTCTCATGTGAAGCTGGATGGTGTCACACTGTATTGGAATGGCGTTAAACAAGTACCCTTGGTCCCGTTGAAAAGTGAAGAGCTGTAGGTGCCCATCACTCAACGCGTTCAGAAGCAGTGCGTAAAAAAAATCGATTGTCATATTTTTCCATCGTCAAACCTTTACCAAGTATGTACAATATTGTTTTTCACCATTATCCAGTTGGCTGTAAATGTTATTTGGCAGCAGGACTGTATTAACATTGAGTTGGTGAACGGTTTCAATGCCTCATTTAACCTTCTACTTCATACCAGTAATTGCTGCCATGACGGTTTTGTAAAAGGGGCTTTGGTCTAAATACGGGCTAGTGAATGTAGTTTAAAAACGTGCTCTCCGGAGTAGCCCATAATTGGACCAGACACAAATAATTTTCAAATAACGTACAAATGATGTACGTAATTACAATGTACCTACAATTTATGCAATTAAATGTAATAATTATATTATTTCATTTATAATAAAAAGGAACACAATAGCATTGGCTAGATTGGCTTTAAGTTATGGTCTCTGAAACCTCTTAATTTGACAAAAAGGAGGTATCCGTTCACCACTGATGGGGTGAAAGAGAAAAGGAAGAAAGAGCAAACACCTCAGAAATCAAAGAGCAAGAAGAGAAATAATCATCCTCCTTCAACGGGTTCCTCCGACTCAGATCAGAGACAGTCAGGCCTCGATGACCCCGATTCGCAATTTGAGGAATCACAACCCAAAAAAACCTCTCAACAAGATGATGCATCCTGTCTGTTTTGCCAAGGGTTGTTTTCCGAAGAATGAAATGGTGAACATTGGGTACAGTATGTTGCATGTCACGGATGGACCCACACATAATGTTCTGGTTGATATATATATATATATATATATATATATATATATATATATATATATTGTGACGGTACTTCGCCACGATAATCCTAATTTTATTTGGGGGACCTGAAAAGGCACAGGGGTCTTGGCAGGGCGGAGTCGTGATTCGGAATAGCACGTGATGGAAATTGAGCAACACCTTTTCTGGTAACAAGTCAGGATTTATTCCAACAAAAATTTCCCAAATCAAGAAAACATAATTACACTTGAAATCATTGCATCGTTAATTTCAGATACCTTTTCAAAAACCATTCAACCATAATTTACCCAGGCCTGCGCAAATGGGATCCCACGCATTTGACTGGTAATACCACCTACGGCTAATTAACACAAATTCAACATAAACTTTGATCCAATTCTTTAAATAATCAGTTACTCAAAAATTAACCCTTTCTTCGTGATCACATTCCACATAATTCCCCCATCCAAAATTCTTAAATCTATTTTGCAAAGTTAATTCCTCATTGAACCAGAAATATTACAATGATAACAAAATTTGACTAAATTTGGACTCCCCTCTTCGGTCATCGTCTTGGAATATGAAAATGTCTATTAAAGTGCGACTAAATCTGTTACTAGTTATTTCCCCTCCCCAGTTCTCGCGACTAGTTTTGGTTAAATAACACTGCTTTCCACAGTTCCAATTTCTCACTATGCCCCGAACGAAACTTTTAATACTCAACGTTCTCACGCCGTCTTCTCACGCCGGCCAACGGGATTGCGGTGAAGGTCGCGCGCCCTCGCGCTGTCGCCTCCTGGAACGCCCCGCTGCTGTGCGCCGCCAAGGATGAATTCCAAGCGGTCACGAGCCCTCTCGCGACGCCTCCACGATACGTTCTTCTCGGATCTTCCGTCCTCTTCGCTTCTTGTCCCCTCCGCGAATTGGAATACTGTCCATGCGCTCATGCAAAAACGCGGCCGTTTACACGAACAGTTATTTTATTAAATTTTCTCGTGTAGCACGAATTACCGGATAATAATTGCTTAGCTCTTCTTCCAACTCGCTTCCTATAGCTCGAAATTGTTCAGCGTAACTATTTATTCAAAGTTCAAATCATATTACGGCCTCCCGAAATAACGCTTTGTTCACGAGCGAAATTACTGCACCATGATCTGAGCACTTTTCATTACACAAGTTCAATACTCTTTCCACTGATCTAACTTGCGACCGCCCCGTACTGCTGTCCCGACAAGAAAAAACAATTTGAGACCGCTCAGTACCGATGCTCAGCTCAGAAGAAGGAATTTTCTTCCGGTCAAGCCGCACCTCCCCTCCTTTCTCCTCACAAGGATGTGCGTGGGGGTTGCTCCCTTATCGCACTTGGCCGGTACCCCTCCTGGTCAGTTACTGCTGTTCCGAACGCGCTCAGCTTTCTGCGGTCGTTTGAATTCATACTCCGTTTCTTTTTTTGTATTTTCCTCGGTAATTTCTTCCTTAATCATCCACATATCACATTATATATATATATATATATATATATATATATATATATATATATATATATATCCATTTTCAAAACGCAACATTTTGCACATTTTTTTATTAAAGCACTTTTTTTATGAAACTGTAATTTTTTAATTCTCAAACTTTCCATAATTGAAAAATATGAGTCAAAGGTACAGCTCAATGTTTAAATTCCGCCATATGTCCAAAAATGTGCCAACTATATTAAAAAATAAAAAGCCAGCCCATACTTGGACCTTCTCCTCTATCTCAGAATCTTACTTTTTGGACTACGGTTGTTTTTAAAAAAACTTCAGCTGTGTTAACACCGCAAAGTTCATCTGTGTTAGACGTTTTCTCTCGACTGGGGTGAGTTCATCTCTTTGCGTTTCTCTTGAATGTAAACTTAACGAAATTAGTTTCTCCCACCTAGTTCCAAAACATTGTCCGGGATGCAATCGGGAAAGCCTTCTCGGGTAGTCAAATGTGAAAGCAGATTGTCTTGAAAGTGTGTGTGAAGGGAAACTGCCCGCGGGGAGCATTCGGGTGGTTTCCCCTCCCGCCCAACGGAACACCGATTGCTCCCAGCACCTTTCACCCGGCAACATCTCCGCCGCCGCCCCCACCGCCGCCGCCGAGATTCACAGCTTTAATAAAATGTTTGTATAAAAATACATTTTCATTTGTCAGTTCCAATCGCATACCGTGTGTTTTTGTAGCCTTATCAAAAGCTTTTACGTAAAATTTGGAAACTATCGCGCCCGTCTTGTAGACAGACAGACAGACAGATAGATGGGCGGACCGACGGACGGACGTTATGAAAAAATCAATTTTGGGTATTAGGGGACCCCAAAACGTGTATTTCCGTTGAAATTTCGAAATCGATTTTCCGCAGCATTACATAACTTTCCCTATACTACGTATATTACTTTCTATATATGTACGTATACGGGAAAGTAAAAATAAAAGCGTCTGCCTTCTCTGTGTAGGGAATCCGAGATGACTGTCCGAGGAGAAATATAGAAGTGTGCCAATGACAGCCGCGAAACGCACCCCTCCTTACATACTCCCGACCGACCTTATACAGGTCGACCATAGGCAGAATTCCTCGCGGCGGTCGCCACCACCGGAATGCCGCGACCTTTGAGCCTGGCTGCGATTCTTTGAAAGGAACAAGAACGAACATTGCTTCGGGAAACGCGGATCTAAGACGGAAAGGAAAAAGAGGAAGGCGAAGTTGACAAGATATAGAGAAAGAATAAAGAAGTGAAAAATTGATAGGAACTTCCAGAATGCCAAAATGGCACTTCGGCAGGAACGGAAATAAAACATGTTTAGATAGAAATCAAGAAAGGGGGATAGAAGGAAGGGAGAGGGAGGAATGATAGCACTGAGAGGGAGAACACTACTATAATGAAGGAGGGTGTGGTGGACTAAAACAGAGAAAGGAAAATAGAACCGGAGATGTATAGTTGGTGAGGTAAAACAATGGAATTAGAACGTGCCAAGGAGATGAAGGGGAAGTGCGAGTGAAGGAAGAAGGGGAGAATGAGTGCGAGTGAAAGAAAATGAAGAGTGGGAATGAGTGAAGAAAAGGGAGTGGGGCGAGAAGTATGGTTGGCTCTTGTATGTGTGGCGTGCAGGGCGTCGGAGGCGAAGTCCGGAATGTGCGATTGTGACGCTGTCAGCGAGGTCTGCGGAGAGAAGAAAGGGGTCACCGCAGAGCACGCCACCCTCCCCACCGACCATTGTTTGGTGAAATTCCTCGCAGTGACCGAGCTCTGGAAGGCGGTCTCTCCCCCCCCCCGGAGACTTTGCGCAGAGATTGGATCCGTCTCAGAACGCCAGCAGTAGAATTTGAAATGAAATTCCATTTGTATTATTATATTAAATGATGTGACGACGGTTCTCAGAATACACTGCCTCGGCCAGGTATCGACCCAGAATCTCTTTGGATACGCATAATTGCTCTACCACTTCAGAAACAGTCGACTCCTTTAACATCCTTTAAGTGTGCAGAGCCCTTGTGATTGTAAGATCTGTTTTACCAATCTGTCATACTTGTACGAGTAGATTTAACAAATGCATAAGAATACGTTTCCCGTTTTGCCATTGCCAACCTCCGTCGCTTCTTAGAGTGGTTGTGATAAATGAATTGCAATGCTCAATGAGAAACTTACTAACAATGAACTAGTTTATTTCTTACTTTAACGTATGAAACAATAATATTTTTGTTATTTCCTTCCAGCAAACATGATTTTCAAACTATTTATCTCGTGGACACACCATTTTCGCTCCGCTCCTTCCCTCCCCTTCCCAGACTTTCAAGTGCCCTGGCGATCGCTCGGTCGGGCGAGCCGGCCCTGGCGACGCGCTTCCCTTTGGGGCCGCCACAGAGGCAGCCGGCGCGGCGCGATCAGCTGGAGAGAGAGCGCAGCGGGGCGACGCGGCGCGGCGCGGCGGGCGCGTGGTCTTGACCGCTTCGTGGGCTGCGACGCGGCAGAGGAGCGGTCGACCGCCGGCCTTGGAGAGGAAATGGGCTCGCGGACGCCAGTTCTGCGCGGCAAGCCGCAGCTGCGGTGGGTGGGTGGGTGGGGCGAGGAGGCGGGGTGGCGGAGGGCGGACGGCCGGTGGGCGGAGGGTGAAGCGGGGAAACGAGGCAGTGTGGGAGCGGATACGATGAGTTGGAGGTGGAGGAGGAGGGGACGACAGGCAGGAAACCAGGTGACTGAAGGTGAGGAAACAGTAAGGCAGAGCCGAGGGCAGGGCGAATGGCGAGGGCGTAGCGGGTGGTGGCGGCGGGATGAGGAGAGTGGCGGAGTTGGAGGCGGATATGAAGCGGGTGGTGGACGGAAGGGAGCGGGGTCGGGGCGGGGTCGGGGCGGGGGCGGGGCGGGGTCGGGGCGGGGCGGGGTCGGGGCGGGGTCGGGGCGGGGTCGGGGCGGGGTCGGGGTCGGGGTCGGGGCGGGGGCGGGGCTTGGCATGGGCGGAGCGTGGGCGGGACATGGGTGTGGAGTGGGCGGGGCTTGGGCAAGGCGTGGGAGGGGTGAGGCGTGGGCGGGATGGGGTGTGGGCGGGTGAGTGGTGCCTGAAGAGGAGCCGTGAGGCGAGTGAGACCAGCGTAGCGCAGAGCAGTACGCCAGTTCGAAGTCACTCCACGCCAAAAGCAGCCGCCCAACTCCCAGCTACCCTCCCGCGCCGCCGCCTCGCTGTGAGCGGCCGCGCGATCGAGAACCGCCCCGCAAGTCGGTCGACACGCGCGAGGAAGGGCCTTCCACTATCCAATTGCAGAACTTGCCCGCCAGGTCGAACTCGCACCTCAAGGCATTAACTCTGGAGTCAAGAAAATCGTACTCATACTCTAAAGGAGAGGTGGACACACGGTGTTCTGCGCACAACCGGTGGTCAATGACGTAATTTTTAATTTCTTCAAAAATAAGATATTTTTTAAATTCGCTCAACTCATTTTACAACATTTTTAAGAAAAACTTATATTTTGTTTTACAAATCAGAATAAAAGTAACTTGTATTAGTTTTTAGGATAATTATTGTTAATTGTAATATTATTAATACTACAATTTAAAAATGTAAGTTAGGTAAATTAACATTATTGTTCTGCCATCCCACCAAATGAAACTCTTCTCCGGTAATCATATTTACTGACGATGAATATGCATCTCAGTATTGAATAATAATCCCATCTTGAGATTGCTTGACGTGCCTGTGTCTTTGAAAAACGAAATCTATCCGAAATGTATCTCTTTATAAAGAAATTAGCTTACCAATTTCTTTACATAAGCAATCTTTTATAACTACGTCTAAGAGATTTTTTTGTTATTTAAGGTCGCATCAACTACTAGGTCATAAGTGACCACTATTGGATGTAACGTTATGGTATGAGGATGAAATCATATGGTGATAATAGGGGTGAAAGGACAAACACATAGAATCATGCCTGAAGCGGGACTCGAACCCTCTACCCCACCGGTCCAAGATCACTACACCACTACTGTCTTAACGACCTCGGCCGACAGAATTTGTATTTCTTATGCTTTAAATGCCAGATATACATTTTCATATCGTGCTTTTGATTTTTCTTGTATGAAGTCCCATGTTGCTTCTGAAGCTGCATCTAAAATTCGTTTAGGTACAGAAGAATTATTCGCGTCCATAATTCTCGTATCACGAATTTTTTTTAATACGTATATCGCAAGCAGTAGTCATCAGTATCGTACTAATGGCAATTAATTATCTTCTTTACTATCGCGGTAATGTAAATGTTCGCATAAATCGTGAGATTTTATAGTGACCGATAAAATGCTGAACATACCACGAAATTGTTAGTATTATTACTGCCTCGTGCAAATTAAAAAGCTCCCCCATGCTACGCCTTAATTTTTAACGATGAGCCTCTGCAGTAATAACTCTCATAACATAACTAGGTATATTAATAACTACAATCTTTATTATTATAGTATTAAAATACAAGAAGAACACTATATTGCAATTTGATTTGTTTCACTACTATGACTTGGAATAGAATATTATGAAACGATGATGGGGTATTAATACACGAGTGTGACATGATATTACAATACAACTGAGAAACGTGCAAGTATATTCTTACGAGTGTATTGATTGCCAATTAATAGATTTTATACAGTACTTTTTCTACGATCAATATTTACACTTTTACATTCAGACGAAACATTTAATAGAACGATGACCAATGATTGATTGTTTCTCAAATGTAAATTTCCCTGTGATTGGTCAAACACTTGTACTTTGATGAATCTGTCAGTTATAGCTTATAATGCAACGAGCTGCAGCTATGAAATATGAAAATGGAAATTATACAATGGGAGTAGAAAATATCATCTCAAAGGCGGTGTGCGCGACCGGGCTACGCAGGAAAGTTATACTTTCGGATCTTGTGTTTTATATCTTTCAAATTATCTTATTTTATTTCCTTTTTTATGGCATCCACTCAGGCCCAACTGTTGCCAGGTCGTATCATAATTACAGAAACATCCCATAATTTTTTCTACGATCTTAATAAGTAAAAATCAATGTAACATTTTATAATAAATATAGTTCATTAATGTTTACGTATTAAATATAACATTAATCTTGGAGCAATAGAAAATTGATACTAAATCTTTTAATTTCTCTTCTAACAATTTTTACTGATTTCCAGTGGCGGCGCGAGCTCATAATCACAAGGGGTTCACAAGGATTAGAATCTTAAAACTCAGGGACGCCAAAAGTATAAGATAATATAAGCAACAAGAAAAATTCTTATGATATAGATAATAAAAAATATACTTATAATTAAAATAAATTATTTTCGGAAGACAAATAATAGCTTTGGTGTATACCTTTCAGCAAAACACCTGTTAAATAATGTAGATTAATCAACAACAGTGCTGCTTGTACTGGAAGTCCATTCTTCTTTCTTTCTTGTTCGCGAATATTTCAAATACTTTCTCAATGAAGTCTCTAATTTAATTTACTATGTCCTTTTTAACAGATAACAAGGTAAGAGCAGTCAGTCTTCTTTCATTCATTGAACTTCATGCACATGTGTATTCGATCACACGAGGTACTAAGATTCTCGAATTTTATATTAAAAGTGGAGTACTGTTATCGTTCTTGATAACTCGATCAGAATAAGAAAACACACACACACGTACACATTCGCGTTACCACAAAAACTTTCATAACTCACATCCCGGTGTAGTACGAATTCACTCATATTCAGTCAACCAGCACTGACCCTGCACTGCCTACCTGTCAGCAGAAGAGATTTTTAAGCATTTGTCACAGCTAACAGAAAAGGATACCTTTGAATATAACAATGAAGTAAAGAATTAGAAACTTTCAAAGATAAAGATATTTGTGCAATACATTGAACTCACATTTCTTTAATTGTTTAAATCTATTTCATATCTTTTTTGAAGAGGATACAGCACAAATACTGTTTTATAAAACACAGAACATGGTATTTAGTTGGCACGAGTTTTCGTTCGGCGAAGAGAGCTTGGGATTCCCCTAAGTTCTCTGTCTCTGTTTGTCTTTCTTGATGAAGCCTTTGTGGCGGTCCTAGTTTCGGAACCTTTCGGTGATCTTCGGATCATGAGCTGGCGTGGGCATCAGTGCACGCCATGTATTTGCCGCATATCCTCCTCTTGCTTCCCGCCTCTCCTCGCCCACATTTCACGGCGTTCGGGGGTTCTCTAGCACGTTGTAAACCTCCTAGCCCGCTGCGCGGAGGCATGTCGCGGCGCTGTCATGGCGCATCACACCTTCGCGCTGTCAATTGAATTTTTGATAGATTTCTTACCTGATGAGCCCCACTAAAGACACTAAAACTTTTATTAACACCTCATTCGGAGGAAATAAAAAAATCTGATCTCATGTAATTTTATGGGGCACTGAACCACTGAACCCCCTGCACAAGCCGCCACTGCTGATTTCCCACGTTTTAAGTTGCGAATTTTGTGATCCATAATATCTAATACTGGAACACCGAGACCAAACCTGTGACCACATCTTGTAAAAATCTCCCTGAATTTTATATTTTAAACTGTAGATCGACAAATAAAATAGTTCTTTTTTCTTTTTCAAGATAATAACCTGCCCTGGACATGATCTCTCAACACATCTTGGGAGGACTTTCCGGACTTCCACTTCACAATGTCCTACAGACGCTCCTTCATTCGATAAGGCATCTCACTGATTAATCACTGATTCATGAGTATGTGGCCTCTGGCGCAACCGGATTTTCTGTGTGTTTGTGTGTATGGAGTAGAGGTCTGCATTCTTCACGATTTTGCCGGCCAGCCCTCGCTCGTCGCTCTTTCTCTCGACAGTGCGCTCGACCGTCCGTGGCAGCCGGTCGAGGGCTCTCAGTCGCCGATGATCGGCCAATACTCGAGTGTTCACTCAGACGTCAGTAACCGGCGAACTGTGCGTAGAAGTTTCTGCTACCACTTTGGAGTAAATGTAGGATGCTATCCACGATCAATAAAGAATGCTGTATTGTAATTAAAATATTCGATTAACAATTTCCATTTTACAAAATTTGATTTCTAAACGAAATATTAAATATCACTTATATCGAATATTACTCATAACTGCAAGGGTTGGGGCACGAAAGTTCAAGGTTGTGGTGTGGTGTGATTTCCCACTAATGCAGTATAACAAAAAGTAATCACGAATAATTGTAACATCTATTTTTATTGAAAGAAAGAAATGTATGAAAAATATAAAAAATTGCTAATGATCCGTCTGAGTAGTATTCCAAACGTTGTGTTGGTCGGAAGAAAACTATTGTAATGAACGAGACAAACATTTAATTACTAATAAATCCCTGAATCAGGGTTTCAATATCACTAATAACTAAATCAGATAATTTCAATAATTTTTTATCATTTATTCTTTATAAATCCTCTGTTGTTAATCACTCTAAGACAACTGAAATCATCTTCAATGGATTTTGCACTTAAACGTTTCCTAACGAGCAATGTAGATTTGAAATAAAATGGATTTATATCAATGATACTTCATTTGCAAAGTTTACAATGATCCATTATCTCTATGAAATCAGATATTAATCTACTGAATAAAATGTCCAAATGAATTCCTCGGAAACTCTTTGGAAACGAAGAGTGTAAAGTCTTAAACAATAGAACGTGAATACTGAAAACAAAGACTGCTACAATTGTACGCTTTCTAAGATCTTTAACTTTTAAAAATTAACGTTTATTGCTTTATATTATCGCAGTTTCATCATTGTGATATTTCCGTTTGTACTACTAAATCGGGATTTTCTGAACGATATAAACAAATTCCTAAAATATTTTCATAATTCTCCCAGTTATCATCATGATCGACTTAAATTTTTTTCACAATCGAATGAGGCTGCTTCAAGAACTATCAAATTCCGTACCACCAAATTCCAGGCATCGTTTAGCTATTTTGGTCCACACTTCTTCAATTTAATCCCTCATGAAATTAAAATGCTTTTCTACAAATAGTTTTGTGACAAACGTTGCAAATTTATTAAAGTTAACTTTCATCTTACTTCAGTATTTCTTAATGTATTAGATTATTTTTGAAAACTTCTTAATGTAAATGTTTAGTATTACTTCAGCGTTTATTGTCTCATATTATATTGTCTCATATTATCTGCTACGCAATTACTATTATGGTGTACTTAATGTGTACACTATAACTAAAATTATAGTGCACAATTATAATATACATTATAACTTACAATTATAGTGTATCTATTTTAAATTCTAACAAACATGTACTTACACTTTTGCTTATCTTATTTTAATGCTATGTTTATGATATTATGTATTTTTCTTGAGGCTAGTCTGAAAAGCAGTAAGTTAATTACTGAGACTCGCCGTTGTACATTTTTTGTGCGATAAAGTATTATTATTATTATTATTATTATTATTATTATTATTATCATCATCATCATCATCATCGTCAAACACACACGATTTGTGCAACTTTATATGCAATATGAAAAATTCGTCTCGTTTGCGAAGTAGGTTTATGCCCATGTAAAAACTTTCTTAGTTCCATAAACATGGGTATGTATGTATTTATTTCTGCGTAAAAATAATGTTTCAGAATTATTTTATCTACATGGAAAAATTATTACATCATATTTCAAGTTTTTGTATTGTGTCAGTGTAAGAAAATTTTCAGCGAAAGATAATTGAGTTTCTAGTTATCTGCATCTGGGAATGCGTTCCGAAGCTTTGCGAAGTGACAGGCGATGCATCAAAACGCCACTGCACTGCAGAACTTCACAAAGCATCATGTTGAAAATGTGGCATCTCATTCAAACGATAAATGGCTCTTTGTAATGCAGTAATTGTATCATTCATTTTGGTTTCATCAGTAAAATTAAACACAAACGAGACAATGAAAAAATCGTTCTCTGGCATAATTTAAATGACATGTACTTCACTAATTGCTTGTTTTGTAAAAATTTATAGTTAATCGCAATATTTGGTTAATAAATTTGATAGAAAAAGTACATATGAAAGTCTAATTTCCCATAGCACTGAAATACAGTCTCTTTTAAGTTTCTTACAGCAGAAACATATTTGAATTCGATCCAATTACAGTAAATAATGAAATGTAATTAGTGCTGAAAAATGATCGAACAATTAACGAACATAAAATTTATCCTTCAAGAAAAGTAGTTTACTCAGTGCTGAGTAATATTTTTATTTGAATTCCAGTGATTGTTAAATTAAATCAGGTTTGAATTTAATACAAAATCGAAATAAGAGTATCTTCAAAACCTTATTCTTATTTTAAGCAAAAGGTTTTGTATGTATATGCGAACTTAATAAATATGCATTTTTTTAAGCATGAATTAAAATTGTATCGTATTTTTATGTTCACTATAAATAATATTGAAAAATATAATGTCACACTAGCTGAACTTGTGAGATTTCATCACACCTGTGATAAAGTTGCAACTGAACGTGCTCTATAAGGAAAAGCGAAAAACTCAAAAATATTTTGTCTTTCAGTAGTTATTTTTTAAGACTAATGAATTGAGAAATGTATACATTCTGGAACATACTGTGAACACAGTTACACAAACATATTGATGAAAATGTAATTGTAATGTTCTATATTCACCACGAATTACACATGTAGTATGTTGTGGAGTATAGCAGGAAATCCTTCTAACTATCCCTTCTGACTTAAAAAAAATTCTGCATTTTTAAAGTATAACTTACGTAGAAATGAGTGCAAATATCCGAAATAAGTTATACTACTCATTTTTAAATTTCATTTAACTATATCAGTGGATTACTATTACTAATACTACTCCTGAAATTACAAAAAGGAAGAGAAAGCACATGATGAAACCAACTCGTGTATGGCCGTGGGCCTTCTCGTCGTGTGTCGCCGGCGGTGACCCCATCGCCCCAGGGCGCCGCCTCTTCGGCGCGGCGGGGACATCACGTGAGAACGCGACAAGTGCCTTCTTTCGCTATGAAATGACTGCTCCGGTGCGCAGCGTTATGGCACATTCACACGCATCGCATCTCTGGTATGGTAAATAAAAAGGAAAGAAAAGAAAGTAGACCGGAGAAATCGGAAGGAACGTGAGGGTGCAGAGAGCATTTTAATGAGTTCCTTTTGTAATTCAAATTGAGATTCCGAGAGGCCAAGGAGAATAAGTGATTTTTTTTGCTTAGAGAAATTGTTGAAAGTTTACAAACTTTATTTAGTTATCGACGTTTTTTCATGGTTAATCTTAATCTTTAAGTATCTGTCTTATTTTCACTTACAAATTGTCTACAAAATGTTTGTCAATTTAATTTAACTAAACGGTTCCGAACTTGCCTCAATTATCATAGCACGTCAACTTTGCTTCCGCCTTTGCTTGTCGTTGTTTCGCATCCATTTTCTAGAATAGTTTTGCACAGAACTAAGAAAAATATTGCATATACTCTACATCGACTTTTGAGCCTCTGAGCATTCGCGAACTTCAACATTATGATTGCGTTCTCTCTGAAAACTTGTTTAGAATTATCATATGACATATATTATACGACGATAGTTCCTGTTTTAAAATAATAGTAATAGTAATAATAATAATAATAATAATGTATTTATTAGTTGTGAAGCTCGCGGCATACGGCCTATACTTCGTCCTAACCATTTGGACATATCAGTAGCTAATTACAATATCAAGGAGAAGTCAAACTGATTACAATCAATGGAACTTGTTCTTCTCTGTGACGGCAGGGTGTGCTATTAACTGAACAGCCTTATGTCGCATCGTCGTGTGGTAAGCAGTTCTGGTCGAATAAATGCGAATCAAGGGGATATGACATTATGGGAATTTAATGTTAGGAGCACCTATTACCAATGCTGCTCAGAATTACGAGGGCAGATCGGAAAGTAACGGAACATAATTTTTTTCTCCGTTGGTATTGCAACTGGAATGGTGAAATTGCACGACGAGCTAATGTGAAGTTCGCGCTGTAGAGGGCATTCCATGTGCAGGTCTAGCAAGTGTAGCCTTAATTAGGAAACAAAAATGCACGGATGTTGCTGTCGTCAACTTGTGAGGAGCAGTGAAGTGTTCTGCAAAATTTGTGGGCCAAAGGGCATAATCCTTGTGAAATGCACAGGGACATGCGTAGCATGTATGAAAACGACTGAGTAGACCGTAGCAATGTATCCAGGTGGAGTGCGTTCTTCCAAGAGGGATATAATCCGATTAAACGGACAAATAAGGCATATTGCCAATCACGGCGCACCTGCCCCACCCTGGCAGAACAGCATATAATACTGGACGCATACAATGTCATGTCATTGCCCTTAGGAAGCCTGCGACATTGTAGGCTAAACGTCGGCCTCGCAGCCAACGACTCGGCGTCACCCGGACAGCCGAGAAGTTATGAACTCGAGCCGCGGAAGCTTACGTGTGCATGTTGATAAACTTGGCGACTAGGTAGAAAAGTAGGCCAAAGATTAAGATTTAGATGATTTTGCATGTTTTGGCAACAATTAAAGTTTTGAACAAAATAACTTTTTGTGAATTACTTTCCGATCTTACCTCGTACTTTTATTTCTCATAACTTTAGAACGAAACGATCTGCAAAACCTCTTGCATTTTACACTTCCGTTGACACTGGTGCCGCAGTTGCCTGAACTGTGCACATATCACTTCAACAAACCCCGTGCAAAACCTCTCCCAGCACAGCGCTCACCTGCTCGCTCCCGTGTGCCGCGGCAGAAATAGCTCAAGGCAACTCTTGCCGCTGCAGGGACTGGCGGGGAAGCAAGTCGTAGGATTCGAATTCCGACAGTGGCGAATTCACTACATCAACTCTATAGCTAGGTCGAATTCAGCCGCTGTTCGGAGGAGATTTCTAGCGGACGGCTGCGCTGATCGGTAGTTTTCGGTGGTTTCTCCGATCAACAACCGGCGAATTCCAGAGCAGTATACTCTAACAAATTGGCCACGCGCGATATTTCCTTTCTCATCTTTGTTTCCTTACACTTACGCATCTACAGTTGTAAGTTCTACATGATCACATATGTCGGGAGACCAGTTGAGAGCTTACAACCCGTCCCGGCAGTGCGCCACTGGCGGAAATACGTGAGAGGGAATCTTGCAAGCCGACGCATAGGTAGGCGCCTGATCTCGTCACCCCTACTTCCTGAGATAAATCACTACACTAATGGAACTACTACCCATTGCAGACGATTGCTTAAGTAGCTTGTCCGCTGGACAGTTGGATAACTGAGTGACTGGGCGGCTGGGAGGTTTAAATATGATAAAATTTTAATAGAAAAACACTTTTTTGTTGCGTAATTGAACGTTTGAACGTTTTTGAACGTTTTTACTTTGCATCAGATCATTCTTGAACCTTTCCGACTTTATTTCTTGTTTTTACCATCTCATGAAGATTGGCCCTTTTCACAAGATGAATAAAGTCAATACCTAATAAAATGTGCCTAATAGTTTAAAGGTAAAAATATCGTTTTTACAATTACAAAATGTCTACGAAATACCAATGCATTTTCTAAGCACAATTAGAAGCTTTCCCATCAAGGTTGACATCGGCCCGTGGAGCGGAGTGTGTTACGCGCGCCGAAAAGTTCTGAAGGTCACATGTCTGATCCTTCGGCAGTCCTCTGATCCTCCTGACTTACATTCAAGGCATAACACGGTTTCTTCAAGATTAGGGTGCATTAGTGCATTTGTAACGTCTTCGCCATTACAGTCACTAACGCCCGAGTCATACGAGTGTCATTACAAACACTTCATGGGTAAGGTACCGCCTTACACCTACCTTCATAGCGCAGGTATAAAGTTTACGTTATATGGATTAGTAGAAAAGTGATACCATGTTTAGTGAGACCCGGCGTGATATTTTCTGTAAATAAAGGAGGCTGCACGTTCTTTACGAGGCTGTCATATGTTACGTAATTTTTAGCCCAAGGTCAAGACGTTATAAATGTATATACTAAAACAACTCAAAATTAGTAGGAGATTATATCCACAAGGTCTCTCCGAGGACCAGAGAAGAGTAGCCTACGAGAGGATTGATGGGATTATTGGTAGAAGTGTACAGAATTTGCGTCTCGTTGTTGAAGTTGTGATTGGCAGGACCTATGTTTTGCAGATTTCTCTCTTAAATGCTTTCGAATGATTTCTCATTCTGTTTTGTTAGATCCTATCTGGCTCGACGTGTCGGCTTTTTAGAACGTTGGAGAGTTTGTGTTACATGGTCCCCTGTTTCTTTTGACACGACTGTTCCGTCCGCAATTTGCATTACGTAAACAACCCTTCATCCCTAATGTCTACTACATTATGCTTCTGCATATGGATCTCATCTTCTCGAGTTTGCTTTGTAATTCCTCTTTGAACCCCCCTTTAACCTGCTGTGAGCATGTGTGACTCTCAAAAGGTGTTACCTCTTTGCTATGCTGTCTTTTGCAACACCATAGTGCGTTTGTAGAAATTTGGCGCGCTTTTTGGATAAGTTCGCAAGTAGAAATTGATAAGCTAATATACCCGTGCACAGTAAATCAGTGTAACTTCTGCCAAAAAATAATTAAGCTAAAGAGAGATTCATGAATTAAAACTTCTACAGAACGAATTAATGCTAATGAACAATTTCCATAACGATACTTGAAACGAATGGTTTTTCAATTTACGAACCGTACTCTGTGCGTTAATTTTATCTCTCATCTCTTTATTGAATGGAATTTAATTTTCCAATATTCGGCATATTGATTTGCAAAAATGTGCATGATTTCAGATCAGAAATCCCTCTAATATTTCATTTTATCCTTAAAGAAGATATGAACCTCTCCGTACTTTTAAATGCAAATTTACTTCATTTCCAATTATTTCGTCTTAACAGAAGTGGAAGAAAGTCATTGTTCCAGGACTGTTAAGTAAGGAAGACTTTTAATGTACACTATTGCGCATCTCAGTCCATTCACCCTAAAAGTTCGATTACAGACGATTAGCTAGTATCAGAACACACACTGAGCATGACGCAGAAACATGTATAATATAAAAAATAGAAATTGGAAGATCATATACTGGTTTTATTAATATTATTATTACATTATTATTAAACATTAATTTTAGCATCGTTCAATATTTAGTCGCAAATAATGACCGAGATAAAGTGTTCATAAATTCTTAAAATTGTATACTGATATATTTGTAAAATGCGTAATATGATACACAAAGTTTAATAAAGATTTGGGGCTTGTCATCCACCGCATACGGACGTGTCTAGTAGTGCGACTGTTTTTACAAAGTTGTGAATTAGTTTTTAACTGAATCACGAGTGAGTTGTGAATAAACACTTTAGTATCATGCACAAACTCACAGAAACATTGAATCCCCTAAGAAAGTGCCTGAAGTTCTAAAGGAAATGGACTCTTCTGACAACAGGGGAGTCCTAACCACCAATTCTACTGGTAGTCAACAAACAGAGGTAAATAAATCTTACTCCAACGTTGCTCAAAGCGATATGTTTCCCAACAAAGACCAAGCTATTATTATTGAAGCAAATGATGACATCAGCATTAACAACTATATAACCAAAATTGCCTCTATTGTGAACCCTAGTAAAATTAGATTCATATCAAGAATATCAAATAACAGAATATGCATATTCTTTTCCAATGCTGAAACTGTCCAGGAAATTACAGAAAGACACAGAGAAATCGAAATCAATTACCACAAGTTAAATGTAAGGCCTTTAATTAATAAACACGTACGTGTCATAATTTCCAATGTTTGTCCGGTGATACCTCAAGATGAAATATTAAAAGTGCTTCATGGCAAACAAATTAAGAACACTACCAACATCACATTCATCAGAGCTGGTAGCTCAGAACCGAGCCTATCCCACATTATGAGCTTCCGAAGACAAGTCTTCATTGATCCAGATGATGTCAAAAAGTTACCAGAGTCAACATTACTATATTATCAAGACACTACTTACAGAATTTACTTCCCTACAGAAAACATAACTTGTTTTCAATGAAAACAAGAAGGACACATTGCCAATCAATGTCCTTCCAAGCCTTTGAATGGTGGAAAAGAACATAACCTCACTGATATACCAAACATCACACCTGATAATGAAGAAATTCAGAAGCAATCAACCCAATTTCAAACACAAGGCCACTTACCTCTTCCAATGGACAGTACAAATTTTCCTAATTTAACCCGGCTGCGGTCCTCAAATTTACTCCTTCTCAAGATCCTTGGGTCCAAATGGACCCATATAATTTCTCTTGCAGATTATTTACTTTTCCAATTATGGTATTTAGTATTCTTAATAGGAAGTTAAAGTTAGACACCGAAATGTTTATTTTATACATTTATAAGGTTTTGCAATAATTTAAAATAATGGTTCCTGAACATGTGTGATAGCAAAATAATGAAATGCTCATATAGAAAAATTGCATTACACCCATGTAGTACAAATGTGATTGACATGATTTTTACCTGTAAAAGTTTTTATTTAGAGAACCGAAAAGTAATTTTGCTATCAGTTTTGCAACATACTTAATTTTCCACTTTTTCGAATAGAATCTAAAAAAAACTTAATTTTGAAGACGGTGAATTTTGCATCGGATTTCCAGTTTTCGACTTCTATTGATGACGAAGTTTGTGGCAGGTGTGTTCTGCATTCAATAACGGCGTTACAAAAGGTTTTCTATAACATGTGTTATTTTTTATTACATTTTTATTACCAATCCGAATTTGCTTTTGTGAAAAACATTTGAATTGGTGTAAAATGTTTATTTTGCCAGAGAAAACCACAATAGGGCACAAAAATGTATTTTTTCTATGACTAAGAACTAATCTTATCAACAGTTCCCTTTATAGAATTTTAGGTTTTCATTATTTCTGGTTTCTTTTCTCCATTTTCGCAGCCTCTTGCATTGTAAAGGGTGCTTTGAAGGACAACACACTTGTTCATTCGTGGCACATACGATACTAATGTCGGGTAACTCGTAAAATCGAAAGTAGAATTTTAGTTTGTTGTGCCCTTTGTCTGGAGAAGTTTTGGCGGTATAGAAGATTTGTTTTGCGCATAGTTCTACCGAGTGTGATGTCCCGTTTGCGTAGTTTGATAGTATTATTCGACAAAATATTGTCATTGTACACCTTATAATAAAATAAAGTCTCCAATGATAATACAATCCTTCCATAGTTGATTTCTACGAATTTACCGAGTTATTATATGAAATTTCTAACGAGAGTTCAACATGAGAAATGTCACGAGTCCAAATGGACTCGAAGAACTTATGTGTAAAAAAATTATAATTCCTTTCGTATTGAAAATAAATGAATGGCATTTTATACTCGGGTAGAAAATAGTCAAAAAATAACTGTCATGGAGTATAAGAACGATTGCACCATTTTCTTAAGCGGTACAAGAAATTAAACAAATATTTGGGTCGAAATGGACCCAAGGACCACAGCAGGGTTAAATACAAGAAGTATTCCTTCTGAGTCTTCATCACTACAAGAAAAACTTAAATAATAACGTGCATACTTCTGATGAAATGTCCCAAAAGCAACTCAGGAAATAAAAAGAGGAAGAACAAAAACGAAGAACTCAATGACCACATAACATCAATTTAAATCATTTCTAGAAAATTCATTTGGATCTCCAGATCCCATATTAATAGTAAAAGATTACTCACATGATACTGAAGTCATTATCAAAATGATGACTGTGACATATCCTAAACTAAGTCAAAGGTCCATCAAGAATAGATTGACTAGAATCATTAATAAACTGAAAATTAGTACTTCAATGCAAGAAGTTTCTGGAACTGATACAAGTTCTGATAACTTCTAAAACAATTAAAAAAATTTTACAATGGAACGTTAACGCCTTTTTTACTGGATCGGAAAGTATGCAGTTTCTTTGTAATCTACATAATCCAGATATTTTATGTATTCAAGAGACAAATTTTAAAGATAAACATTTTGGCAACCTAAATGGTTTTTAATGCTTGAATAAAAGCAGAAGCAAGTTGAACTATTCTTGTGGAGGTGTAGCCTTTTATGCTAAAAATTACCTACTTACAGAACAACTCAATATTGAATCAAAAATAGAAGTTGTCGCTACTAAGATTATTTCTCCCACCATCCTTTGCATATGCAATATATACATTCCATACAGCTATTGCTTTGAAAGTAATGAAATATGTGATATTATTAAACAGTTACCGAAACCTTTTATATTATTAGGAGATTTTAATTGTCATCATTATCTATGTGGATTATATAAGACTGACTCAAGAGGGTTGAAAATTGAATCTGTTATAGAAGAGAATGAACTGATAATTCTTAATTCTGGACAACCTACTCACATCATCATCAGTAATGATAAGTTCAGTGCCATTGACCTTACGCTTTCCTCTTCACGATTCGCCCAAAATCGTAACTGGTATGCATCCGAATGTCCTTATGATAGTGATCATCGTCTCCTATATTATTTCAGTAGTATACCTCCCCTTTGCGGCTCTCACACGCAACCAATCTTTATAAATGAGGGCTCCAAAGAAAGAGAATTTCACGGAGACTTGACGAATTCCATTTTGACTTTACAAATACGGATGATTTCTTTAAAAAAAACGCATCGAAATATTCAAGTAAAATGCAACACGCATCACATGTCAACCTATATCTGCAAATAACTCATAAACGAAGCGTTTTAGAGCTTTAAAATGTAAACCTTTGAGGGCCTCAAAGAAACGGTTTTCACATCATAATCTACAAGATGAGACATTCTTCGATCCATTCAATTAACTTTTCGGTTCCACGCTTCAATACTATCAAGACCACCTCAATATTTCAGTCCTTCCTGCTGGTAGCAATTTTTGTGGCGACACGCTTAGAAGGCTTAGATTCGACAATCTTTATTTACACATCCTGTTAACACCGTAGTTTGTGCAGTCTGACGAGGTTTATTTGCATAATCATTAATTCAAGATTTGCTCTCCAGCAACAATTAGAAGTACTATTATAGTTGCCTGATACCTATGCCTATGAAGATTGTTTCTTATGCGCGTAGAGAAACTATTCAATTAACGTTTCTTCATGGTCTATAATTGCTGTGTACTTAATTGTGGAAGGATGTGGGTGTTCAGTGAAGAGTGAAGACTGTGTTTGTGTTTCCACAAGCAAGATGGCGGATGTGCACAGACGTGCTGTTGAGCTGCTCCGCAACTAAGAATGATATTACTAAGATAAGTTTCTGTAAGTGATCCGAGCTAGGTGTTATTCCTTCAGTGCCACTTCCACGAAGCCGAACAGTGAGTTATACTTATCTAGTGCTATCGTGTGTGGAATAATGAGAAGATAACTCCACCAGGACGCCAGCGCGGGGCCGGCGGCGGCGGCAGCTGATGGCGGGCGCGGCGATGCGTTGCACACCGTAATGTAGGTCCAGGGGATGCGCCGCCCGGAAAGGGTGGTGGTGGTGACGCTAAGCGGTGCGGGCACTTGATTGCGGGCGTGTGTGAACATGCTCATTTATTGCTATCCCAATGTGTAATATGCCGTACACGTGTGTCAGTGGTTGAGGTGTCGCGTTCCCGCTCTGTAGGCCTGTGCATGACAATGTATCATAATGTATCATATTCTATATAATGTAGACGTATGTGGACGTAAGTAGGACAAGGACAATCTTACGGTTTAATCTTAAGTCAATCTGTGCAATTATACCATGCGATAACTTCGTAATAACGCGTCCAACAGACATGCCCCCCACCACTGGGCGACGGTTCGTCTTTCACCAAAGTATCGTTCGGATATTGCACCCAGAGTCTACATCATCCCACAAATAAGATAGAGCCGGGTCCAGGCTTCAATTTAAAACGCCAAATAGGACAATTGGCGCAAGACATTCGACGGGAGTAATTTCAGAAGCGCCTGCCACATATTAACCTTAGCTAAGATCGCCATCTTGGCGAGTCGAGTAGCTTCCCCTTAGAAAGAAGCCATTTCTACACAATTGAAGATGCGATAGCTTCCCCCCTCCCGCGAGCGAGCACGCCGGCAATGCTGCCAGATTTCCGTTGTTGAAAGTAGTAGAATCGATTTCAGAGCGAAGAAAGTCAATAGGATTAAATATAACATGTACTTCCACGCGCTATTGCGATTCAGCTTGAAGCTAACACATTTGAAATTGCAAAATTGGAATCTTGATATATGTATTATATGAAGGGGTCTATATGTTGATTCCGTTAATATTTATAAATTTATCAGTTTATATCAAGCGATATATCTCTGAAACATAACACAATAATACATAGTAATACATGCGAGAAAACAAACACAACTAAACGGGATTCACTCGCATGTAAGTGAATATTTCTGCAAACCTATAGTTTGATGCTTTACTGATATCCAATTCGTGGTTGAAATTTAAATGTCATCATTTTAGGATATATTTTCCTCATATAAACCAGGTTTTAATGTTATGATACGTAATTTTTTTTCTTCATTTCTTTATTTTTTCCTTGATAAATGACTCATAAGATCGTCTAAAATTATAATGAATATTGGACGGAATAATCTACGTATTAAGTGCATATTAACCTGAGCCTTGTTCAGTATCTTCGCTGCTCGAGATGCGTCCACTGAAATGACGTCATTTCCGCAGTGTTACCAGATTTCTTTCGCTACAGTCAGCATAACGAATTTCGGTTGACGAACATCAATGTGAAGCAATATGACGATGGCTGCCGTACATTGTGTGTAACATTAAAACTCTTTTAAAACCACCATATTCCAATTATGGTACAGCTATCAAATGAAGGAAACCACATGTTGCAATTTCATTAGCTACTGAAAGCGATACACACATTAATTTTGACTCCTTGATAATTCCTGGCAGTGGAAGTACAGTTATAGGGTGAAATATTAATTTCCTATTTTAAATTATTATATCTAATGATTATTTTAGCGGAAACAATACAATAATAATGCAAGAGATTCCCTATACATGCAATATAAATATAAAAAGGATGCATATGTATCTGAACATTCATGCATGTAGGCATAGACTTTGATACTTTATCCATTGCTAGATTTCAATCCCACCACATTCAAACATTTTTTTCTGCCAATTGGAGTATATTTACTCCAATAAACATGTGTTACATATAATCCTCTGACTTATGTAAATATTTATTTTTATTGTTAATAATGAATAATATTAAATTTTGTCATTTGTCATTATGATACCATAATTTTCGTATTCATATATTAACTTAGATCGTTAATATAAATAGTTAGTATATTTAACCAAAGAATGAAGCCATGAATTCACATAATCTTACATAAAATGGATCAAAGTGTAGACATGTGGATATTGTTCAATTACCAAAGAATGGAAACCATGAGTTCACTATTTTAGGATCTCTTTCAGCCGGGAAGTAAGTAGGCAGGGTTGATAGATTTCTTTTGCCACATCATCATACATCAGTAGAACGAATTACGGTTGATGAAAACCAATGTGAAGCAATATAACAATTGCTGCTGCGTATTTTTGCAGTGTAACATTTAAACTAATTCTTTGAACCAGCTACAGTCCGATCATTGTACAATTATGCAATGAAGGAAATCACATGTTACAATTTCATTAGCTATAGAAAGTGATACACTTATTAATTTTGACTCCTTGATAATTCCTGGCAATGGAATTACAGAGATGGGGTAAAATCTTCATTTCCTATTTTAAATGATTACATCTAATGACTACTTTAGCGAAAACAATACAATAATAATGCAAGAGATTCACTATACATGCAATATACAAATATAAAAGGGATGCATATGTATCTGAACTGCATGTACGTAGGCATAGACTTATAATCTTCAGACTTATATATTAATCCTTATCGTTAAATAATGATAAATATTAAATTTTGTCATTTGTCATTATGACACCATAATTCCCATATTCATATATTAATTCAGATCGCTAATAATTAATATGTGAAATGTTTGTCACAATGCTTCCAGAATAATCATACGTAGAATTGATCAAAGTGTAGACATGTGGATGCGTTACAAGACCAAAGAACGGAGCCATGGGTTCACTACTTTAGGATCGCATGAACAGGGTGGCGCATTGAAACCTACCACTTGTAGATAATTGTCAGCAGAAAATCCGTGTTCAGTTGAAAAACAGTTCAATAATATTCACATTTTCTTGATAACCAGCATTTCGACTGAGGATTCAGTAGATCTGGCAGCACTGTTCGTCGGCCACTAGGTCTCCCTCCCCCCCAACCGCTATCCGCGATTCGAGATTGCCAGTCATGACACCGAGTGGGGAGCGACTTGACACTCGCGTCTTACGCAATAGTGGAGGAAATCCTATAGCGGCGCCACCAGAAGCTCCAATGAAGATGCCGGATGTGATATGCTACCCCGCTCCCAACCACACCGACGAACACTGTACAAGAACCATTTGTCTAAACCGCCGTAATCGTTCCGTGCAACAATCACCGCTGTGAAGTCTAATAGCATTAGCCCGCACCGCACTGAGCATATAAAACGCACCTGCGCTACGCACCTCGCCCTGCCGTGAGCCCGCCCCGCTCCCGTTCTCCTGCCGGGGGCGGCTATGGTCGTCTTCCCGCAGCCTCCGCCCTCACTGCCGCCGCCTACTTCCCGCGCTGGCCCGACTCTCCAGAAGAAAACCACAACCCGCCAGTGTGACAACTAGCATTTGTGTTGAACTGTGAACAAACATTTGTGAGACTCTGCCGATAAATAACTATTCCCTCTGTCGTGACCCGATATTGTGTGCCACTGTCTTTTTGTGCATTGTGTTCTCCCTACCTTGAAAATGGCTAGGCTTCTGCGAAAGCGACCCCGCTTGACAAGTAGCGGCTCTGACGATGAAGATGCGTTTCCGACCAGCCCCAATAGCACTCGACATTCACCTCCGCTAAATTCGATGGAGAGGGCCCATAACGAAGTAATAAACATGTCCCCGCTTCCTGACGAAACACGGGCCCGTACTCAACTTCCACTTGAACTACGCCGCCTTCTGCCGACACAAGGGAAGTCAAAAAAGAAATCACCCCTTCTAAACACTACTTCGGAACCACAAGAGGCTCCGCAAGAGGATGAAATCCTACCGCCCTCTGAAATATGTGAATGTCCACCATGCCCCCGCACGACGTCCCCCAAAGCCACAGCAGGAGACATCCGCACTGGGAAGGGCAACATCACTCGTAAGGTCCGAAGACAACCGGTGAAGAAAGTAGCAGGAACTGCGCGTCCCACTCCAAGCACCCGAGCCCCGACCACACGCTCGCGCTCCGCCCCTCCAGAATACCCACTTAAAC